>OU015495.1:80372812-80405312 GCA_907164885.2 Dolomedes plantarius | reverse complement strand
CTGATGATAATTCTAGGACGATGGTAGTAACAAATTTGTTAGTTAAAGATATTACCATTACAAAGTTGTGGGACTTAGATGTCATCGGTATTGCTGATCCAGTCGCGAAAAAAGCCACGAAAGAAAAACACTGAGAAATAAAAATGCAATTTGAGAATTCTGTTTCCCTGAATAGAGAGGGACGTTATAAAGTGACGTTACCTTGGGCTGAAGATTGTTTACCATTACCTACAAATAAGGACTTGGTACGGAAACGACTGGGAACCACAACAGAGAAACTTCGTTAAAAAAATTTGTTTAAACGATATGATGAAGTTTTAAAAGACTGGCAGGATAAAAGTATAATCGAGGAAGTGGAACACTGAAGAAATCGAATGTGATCATTACTTGCCTCACAGACCGGTAATTAAAGAAAATATCTCAACTCCAGTGCGGCCTGTGTTCGATGCATCGGTGAGAGCTAAGTTTTCACCGTCACTTAATCAGAGTTTAGAATGCGGATCCAATTTATTAGAGCTGATCCAATCCCTCTTACTTAGATTTCGAGAAAGAAAGTTGGGTGTTGTCGCAGACATAGAAAAAGCATTTTTAAAAATTAGTATCAGACCTTCAGATAGACGTTATCTGAGATTTTTTTGGTGGAAGAATGAAGACACTAAAGAAGTGAAAATATTGCAACACGCCAGAGTTGTTTACGGAGAGAAGCTCGGAAACTCATGGAGCATGGAGGGAAAGGATGCTCGGCATCAACACACTCCTACCTTGAGTTCTGTATTAATAAACTCAACCTTCCTGGCGAGCACCTTCAAATGCCCATTCTTTCGGGAGGTTTCATAATTCGTCTAATTCGGGTCATCATTGTTTTGGGCTCCCGAAGGGGTTTGTATGGTTCTTGGTCTTTTACACTTTTCTTATTGTCAAGGATTTTATCTTTTAGGAATGTACCTTCAGTGTTCTGGGATAATTCTAGTGGATACACTCGTTGCACAGGACCTGTTACAATGCCGGATTTGGTCTTTATCCGCACAACTCTGACTATGCCATCCTTGCCTGGTAGGACTTCCCGAACTCGTCCAATTGGCCAATATATGCGTTTTAAATTGTCAGATCCGATGAGAACAATTTCACCGACAGAGATCAATTTGGAGTTTTCCCTGCACTTTCTGACATTCTGCAACTGTCCAAGGTATTCGAGTCGAAATCGTTTCAGCAAGTCTTCGCGTACTCTTTGAAGGTACAGATATCTCTTCCGCATATAGGCGACATGCACTTTGTCAATATCTGGTACACCACATTCTCTTGCTTCTTGTAGGAACATCGAAGGTGACAAAGCAACCAAATCATTTACATCTTCGGACAAATATGTCAAGGGTCGTGAGTTTATCAGACTCTCGGTATCACATAAAACTGTGTTTAATTATTCACAATCTAATTTGACTTGTCGTAATATTCTGCGTAAAATCTGCTTCATAATGCCGATTAATCTTTCCCACCATCCACCCCACCACGGTGCAGATGGAGGAATGAACTTCCACGTAGTTTTCTTCAGAGTGGATTGCATTTCTATTCTTTGCCAATCTAGCTTACTCAGCGCTTTGTGTGCTTTGGCAAAATTGCTTCCGTTGTCGGAATATATAATCTCCGGTCTTCCTCGACGCGCAATAAACCTTCTTAAGGCTTGAAAAAATGCTTCTGCTGTTAGTGAAATTATGAGTTCTATGTGCACAGCGCGATAAACAGCACAAGTAAATAGAACGGACCAGGTCTCTGTTCCGTCTCTCAAGAAGAGCGGCCCAGCAAGATCTGTGCCTGTAACCTCACATATCGTGAATTCCCTTACTCTGTCTTCAGACAAAGGTGTGGGCATCGGCTCTGGATGAGTCACGGTGAACCGTTTGCATCGTATGCATTTGGAGACTGCATGTCGATTCGTTTTTCGGCTTTGCAAAATCCAATAATTTTCGCGGAGATTGTTCATCAATATTTGAATTGCAGGATGTTTCATTTCTCTATGTTTACTCTCAATTAGCAAGTGAACGATTCTGTGTTTTGATGGCAAAATTATTGGTAATCGAAAATTCCTTTTATCTTTTTTTCTAAAGATACGTGTTTTCGTTCTCAAAAGTCCACTTTCGTCAAGAACAGGATTAAGTGGTTTAATTCGTTGTTCCTTCTGGAAATGCTTCTTTCTGGACAATCTTCAATATAACTCTTTCAGCGTGATTTAATCCTTTCACAGTTAGATTTCCAGTGCATCTCGAATTTTTGCTTTTCAAATTGAAGAAAAATCTGTAAACCCAAGCAATGATTCTAATAAGCCTGGGATAACAAGAAATTTTATGAAAGATTTCTTTAGTTTCAACGTTTACTTGCGTGGTGACTACAGTCATCTTTCTCTTTTCTCGAGAAATTTCTTCTTGGTCAAAAACCAAATGGACTGTTGGCCATTCATTTTCGCTCTTCTTTAACCAAGCTGGATCCCTCCCACCAACTCATCTTCAAAAACTGTTTTGTTGAACAGCCTCTGGAGGAAAGGTCAGCTGGATTCTCAACACCCTTTATGTATCTCCATGCATTTTGTTCTGTTAGTTTTCTTATTTCTCGTACTCTGTTTGCCACGAAAACAGTCCAATTTTTTTTCCTTTTGTATCCAAGTCAAAACAGCAGTCGAGTCTGTCCAAAAGATAAGGTCTATGTTCTGCCATTGTAAGCCTTCCAAAACTGAGGCGCAAAGTCTAGCTCCCACCGTGGCAGCAATCAATTCAAGACGAGGTATTGTTATTTGTTTTGAAGGAGTTACTCTCAACTTGGAAGCTAACAAATGGACTTCACCTCCAGAGGATGTCTGTATTCTTAAAAATACTGCTGCAACATAGGCATAGCTACTGGCATCACAAAAGGTGTGGATACTGCAAAACATCTTGTTTTCTTCAGTACATTTTATCCATCGTGGTACTGACATTTCTTTTAAGAGAGAGAGGTCTTTGAACTAATTTATAAATTTTTCATTAGTATTTTCATCTATTTCTGCATCCCAGAATACTCCAGACTTTCACAGACTTTGCAACATCAACTTAGATATAAGGAGAACTGGACTTTCAAACCCTATCGCGTCAAACACTTTCTGTGTCAAAGTCAAAATAGTTCTTTTTGTAATTTTGTCAACTTGTTGATCTTCTACCCAATCCAATCTCAACTTTATAATGTCCTTTTCTCGGTTCCAAAGCAAACCTAAAAGAATAGTAATGACTTCTGGATTTGGATCATTAGAGTATTGCCAACACCTAAGATTAAATTTCGCTGATGCCATAACTGTACGCGGAATATTAGGACAAGTCTTATTAGATTATGAAGAATTAAACGCAGGTTTGTGTGATACCGAGAGTCTGATAAACTCACGACCCTTGACATATTTGTCCGAAGATGTAAATGATTTGGTTGCTTTGTCACCTTCGATGTTCCTACAAGAAGCAAGAGAATGTGGTGTACCAGATATTGACAAAGTGGGTGTCGCCTATATGCGGAAAAGATATCTGTACCTTCAAAGAGTGGCGCGAAGACTTGCGGAAACGATTTCGACTCAAATACCTTGGGAAATTGCAGAATGTCAGAAAGTGGAGAGAGAATTCCAAATTGATCTCTGTCTGTGAAATTGTTCTCATCGGATCTGACAATTTAAAAAGCATATATTGGCCAATTGGACGAGTTCGGGAAGTCCTACCAGGCAAGGATGGCATAGTCAGAGTTGTGCGGATAAAGATCAAATCTGGCATTGTAACAGGTCCTGTGCAACGAGTGTATCCACTAGAATTATCCGAGAACGCTGAAGGTACATTCCTAAGAGATAAAATCCGTGACAATAAGAAAAGTGAAAATTACCAAGAACCAGACAAACCCCTTCGGGAGCCCAAAACAGTGATGACCCGAAGTGGACGAATTGTAAAACCTTCCGAAAGAATTGGCATTTGAAGGTGCTCACCAGGAAGGTTGTGTTCATTAATACAGAACTCAAGGTGGGAGTGTGTTGCTGCCGAGCAACCTTTCCCTTCATCCTCCACGAGTTTCCGAGCTTCTCTCCGAACTGAAATGAAGAGAGAAACAGACTATAAATAAAACACTCAGATTCAGACTTTCGAATGTCGCAGATAAGCGCGGTCATATCACCCAACTTGGGAAACTATGCTCTTAAAACTTTTGTAAATGTGTTTTTGTAATGTGTTAGTAAAAATAAAAATTTAGTGTCTTGCAGAGATTGCCCTCTCCATCAATCCTAGGAATATTACTTTTTATAGATACAGACGCCCAGAAGGAGCGGAAGAAAGGTAAGTTGTATACATTTCATAACTTATATATATATATATATATATATATATATATATATATATATATATACATATATATATACATATATATATATACATATATATATATACATATATATATATATATACATATATATATATACATATATATATATACATATATATATATATACATATATATATATATACATATATATATATACATATATATATATACATATATATATATATATATATACATATATATATATATATATATATATATATATATATATATATATACATATATATATATATATATATATATATATATATATATATACATATATATATATATATATATATGTATATATATATATATATATATATATATATATATATATATATATATATATATATATATATATATATATATATATATATATATATATATATATACACAGAGGCTGTTCGCACATTTTTTAAACGATTTTCGTAAGCGGTAATAAAAAATCGTTTGCTGAAAACGGAATAATTGCAATTGTACTATGTTTTTAAAAGTCAAAATTATAGTCTACGGCTTGAAAATTTTGTTTTTATTCAAACTGACGTTTTTAAAAAAGCAGTGGTTCGAAGGCTACATTTATGCTCTTTCCGAAGAGAAATATGCATACTCCGTTATCCAAAAACGATGTGAGAGTCATGGTTTTGTGATATCTAAAGCGTCGATAGGTAATATCGTCAACAAGAAAGGGAAAAAAAACGTCAAATTGGAGCTGTGCAGAGACTATAAACCCTACTTTCTTATTTTAATTATTAGGTAAGTAAGTTCCACTTACCTTCTGAGTTCGTGCTAACGGCCGCTGGCTCTCAAATCCAGTTCTGTTGTTCCGACATTTTAATCAGACTCGAAATCATTCTACAACTAACAATTAAACGAACATTTAATAATACGTACACGTTACATTTACTACAAACTACACTAACAATTAAACAAAGGCGTTACACATTAAGATTATACGAGTTCTCTCTATCTTCATTCAGTCCCATTACGGTTCTGTGTCGTTTCTATCTCGCTTCTCTCGTCCTATGTTGTCAAGACGGTCGCGCCCCCTATCGGTCTGCTGGGCTGCCGGAACATCCTCCGGCCCCGAAAGACGAATGTTCTTTCCTAAGGTTAGTTCCAAAGGAAGCAACAACTGCACAGGTCTTCTGATTTCTTTGCCATTTGGCAGACGAACAGCACAGGCACGGACTTTCTTGTCCCGCCCGACAAATGTTTTGATGACAAGTCCCATCTTCCACATCAGCCTAGGCAATTTTTCCTCGTGGACCAGCACTAATTCTCCTTCTTGTAAGTCGGAACCCTTACCGATCATTTTGTTGTGATGTGCCGATCTTAAATCCATTAGGTATGTATGTTTCCACACCTTCCAAAGTCTCTGAGTCATTAACTCTTGGTGTTTCCACCGTCGATGAAAATTTGTAGGAGTGATGTGAGTCGCTGTCTGATATTATGGTAATGACAACAATCGTCGACCAATGAGAAAGTGTCCTGGAGTCAGAGGTTCTGGCTCTGCTTGATCGGAATAAACGAACGTCAGTGGTCTAGAGTTTAGTATAGCCTCAACTTCTAAAAGAACAGCTTCTAACTCTCGGTAGGTCAAGGATGATCGCCCTAAAATTCTTCTTAAGCATGTTTTTATTGATTTGACTACCCTCTCCCAGAAACCTCCCCACCATGCTGCTTTTTCAATGATAAATTTCCACTGTATTGCTTTCTGAGCAAAATAATCTTGTGCTCCCTTCATGCTTTGGTTCAGGAGATCAATTTCTTTTTTTGCAGTTTTAAACGTCTTCGCGTTATCCGAAAAAATAACTTTACATAATCCTCGTCTGGCGATAAAACGTCGGAAAGCTAGCAGGAATGTTTCTGTGGTCATGTCAGATGTCAGCTCTAGATGAACCGCTCGAGTAACAGCACAAGTGAATAAGAGTACATAACCTTTTACGTGATCCTTTCCATCTTTAACATACAACGGACCAGCGTAATCAAGTCCAGTGATCTCGAAAGGGAATGCTTCTCGACAGCGATCTGGGGGGAGTGGTGCCATGTCTTGTTCTATTGGTTTGACTCGAAATTTCTTACAAGTGTGGCAGTTGTATAGCACATTTTTAATTTTCTTTCGCGATCTCAATAACCAGAAATTTTCTCTAATTTGACATAAAGTGTCTGCTATTCCTCCGTGTCCTACTATCTTATGGTTATACATTATAATTAAATCGATGAAATGCCCTTTATCGGGTAGCACGATAGGGTGTGCTTCTCTAAACTGTAAATTGGAATTTTGGAGTCTTCCACCAACCCTGACGATACCGTCTTCATCAAGGAATGGATTTAGAGTCTTTATTCTGGATTCTGGTCGCAATGGTTTGTTTTCCTTAAGGCTTGTAATTTCTTCCTGGAAATGTTCATTCTGTATACGCTTTATTCAATATTTCTCTGCTGACTCAATTTCTTCCGTTGCCAATGGTCCAGATAGTTTAGTTGAGTTTCTGAGATTATTCAGATATCTCAAACACCAAGCTGTAATTCGGTAAATTTTGGTTAAGTTGCTATAATTTTGAATCTGGAATAGATCATCAGTTGAATGGGTAATGCATGCATTGGTGGTTATTTCCTTGTATGATTTTCTCAATTCTTCATCTATGCATTCTGAGCTGTCTACTTCAATTTCTTCTGGTGCTAAGATATTCTCTTCACTTTCTTTAAGCCACGCAGGCCCTGTCCACCACAAGCTATTATTTTCAAGATTTTCGATTTTCTCTCCTCTACTCAATAAATCTGCTGGATTCTCACTTCCTGGACAATGCCTCCATGTCTCTGGTGGAGCATTCTTCTGTATTTCAATAACTCGATTCTTTACGAATGGTTTCCATCTCTTTGGATCGCTTTGTATCCAATGTAAAACGATTTTTGAATCAGTCCAGAAGTGTTTCACTAGCTTCAAATCTTTAAAGGCTTTCTCGACATATTTTACCAATCGAGATCCAGTTAATGCTCCCATTAATTCCAAACGTGGAATAGATAACTTCTTCAACGGAGCTACTCGTGACTTTGAAGTTACAAAACTTGTATGAAATCTTCCGTCCACTTCGTATCTCAAATACAAAACAGCGCCATAAGCCTTCTGGCTTGCGTCACAGAAGCAATGAAGATGGATAATGTTCTGGATATTCTCCTTTCGGATACCTTCGAATTGGTGTCTATGTATTTCGATATTAGAAATAAAAGATATTTCATCACACCAATCTTTCCACGGTATGAAAAGTTCTTCGGGCAGTGCAGCTTCCCAAAGTATGCCACGTTTCCATATTTCTTGCAAGAGTATTCTTGCTTTAATCGTAAATGGATTCAGGAACCCTATCGGATCGTACAGCCTTCCGATGATACTCAAAACTTCACGTTTTGTAACTTCAGTTCTGCATTTCTCGTTTTCCTTTTCTATACCCTTAACATCTATAGAAAATGTGTCCTGCGATTTGTTCCACAGGTAACCTAAAACCTTACAGTAGCTTGGATCATCTACTACGTCGTCTTCTAAGTTCCATATTCTTTGCACTGTTTCGTCATTCGTTTTCCACTTACGCATGTTGAAGTTCCCTTGCTTCATTATGTCCTTGATAATTACACAAAATCTTAGTGCTTCATCCGCTGTATCAGTTCCTGCTATTAGATCATCGACGTATAAACTTTCCTTTAGTAAAGCGACTTCTTTTGGATATTGTATTTGATACTTTTCAATGTGTACCTTAAGTGTTGCACCGAGTAAAAATGGACTAGACTTTGCCCCCAATATTACTCGAGTCATTCTAAGTGCTTTCGGTTCGGAATTGTCCAAGTCATCTTTCCACAAGAACTTAACTGCGTCCCTGTCTTTTTCGGCAAGGGAAATTTGTAACAATGCTTGTTGTATATCAGCAGTGATAGCTATTCGGTTCTCACGGAATCTTAGAAGTAAGTGCAAAATTTCTGGATACATATTGGGACCTATGTCCAGACAGTCATTGAGTGACATGCTATTTTCTGCGTGTGACGACGCGTCGTAAACCACTCTTAACTTAGTGGTATCCCTATCTTCTCTTATCACTGCCTGATGAGGCATGAAATACGTTTTTCCAGTAGTCTCAAGGTCGGATTCTTCTGCTATCCCCTCTTAAATTTGCGTATTAACCCTTTAAATCTAGTTTTAGCAACTTCTAAATTATCACTTAATTCACTTTCATTGTGATTCCAGGGAAAACAAACAATGTACCGTCCATCTTTAAATTCTACCGATTGACCAAAATTATCCAATATTAAATCGTTTTCAAGTTTATTATTATTGTCTGATTCGTAATGTGTTATACCCATTGTTTCTAGATCCCAGAACTTCTTAATCAATTCAGACGTTGTGGCATCTTCAATCTTATTTGTATCAGCTACTACGACATTCAGGTTATTTACTGTACTGGTACTTGTGGCGTACATATTTTCACTTCCACTTATTACCCAACCTAATTTGGTGTCTACCGCAACCAATGAATTTGATAATCTTCTCACACGATTTTTAACCACCGACCAATAAAAATCTGCTCCCAAAAGTAAAGATATTTTCAAACTTTCATTTTTCCTATTAAAATTTTCTGTTAATCGTATTCCTTTCTTTTTACATAATTCTGTAATTTCATACCCAGGCAACTGAATAGAAGCTTCACTAATTACAGGTGTAACCAAAGCTTCAATTTTCACATTTATGTCATTCTCTTCAATACTCTGTAAAACTAAGTCAACGCGATTTATCTTTTGTGCGGTGGAACATGAACTACCAAATCCGAATATTTTTATTTCTTCCTGCCCAACGATCGGCAAATCTAGCTTCGCATAAACATCATTAATAAGAAAACTTCGTTGAGAACCTAAATCAAGAAGAACTCGCACGTTCTGTGAGCGACCTGTCATTTTGTTTATTATTCGAGCTCTAACAGTTTGTAATAAATAGGACGCACAGCTTTGTGTTTTGATTTCTGTAACTGACGAGACTACAGTCTCCTTCAAAGCATCCTCGTTTGTCGGCGCCAAGCAAAAGGCCGTATTATGATTATCCCGGTTGCAATTTTTACATTTTATTTTATTTTCACACTTTGAAGCAATATGGTACTTCGCTAAGCACTTGAAACATCTGCCTGCATTACGTAACGAATTCCTTTTTTAATCTACGCTCATCGAACACTGGTCGGGCGTATGTTCTTTGCTGTTGCAGAATAAACATTTTCGGTTTACTGTGTGTATATTTAATGACGCCGCGGCGGGCAGATTATTTCTTTCGAATCTATTCGTAATTTCTTTATGCCGTGGATAAATGAATTTCGATACAGGGGTTGGAAAAGTTTTACTTTGTTTCTGTACGCTTTGAGAAAATGTTTGCTCGCGTGACTCTATTTCTTTCCTCAAATAATTAAGAATTTCTGTAATTGAAGTTTCACTTTCGGAATCCTTTTTACGGTTAAATTCTAGAACTAAATCCCTCGGTATTGCTTTAAGTAGAAGAGGACACAATAAACAACCATATGAGTCTGCAGTAACTTTAAGACTTTCTAAACTTCTTATTTGGATTTCTAAGTTATCATACAAATTTCTTAAAGCTTTTAGATCATCCGATCTTCTAACGGGTTCTATATTTAATAGGTTATTCATAAAAGCTGATATCAAATTTTCCCGCTTCCCAAATCGATCCGTAAGGATTTTTACCGCTTTAGTATAATTTTCAGCTATCAATGGCAAACCCGAAATAGATGTTAGAGCTGAATCAGTCAGTAATGTTTTCAAATAATTAAATTTTTCAACTTCTTTTAGGGTTTCGTTATCATGAATGGCAGACTGGTACTGTGCCCAAAAATTTTGCCACTCACAAACATCTCCTCTGAATTTATTGATGGATAGTTTGGGGAGATTTACACCAAAAGAATTAACCTTTTGATTCTTATCTGTAACCTCATTAATCTCTATTTGTTCTTTCGAGTTTGAAACGTCCTGTTTCGATTCGTTAGTTGCATGTAATTTTCTTATATATCGGGTTACTTTGGATTTACATAACACAATGTCATCTCTATATATCATAGTACTATCAATTTCTTTATCTAGTTCTTTTTCATCTTTAATTAACCCACAAATTTCTTTATCGATTTCAATTAGTTGTTTTTCTTTGTCAATTAGCAGAGCTAAAGAATCCTCAATTGCGGGATCTTCATTATTAAGTTCTATATTTTCTTTAATCGTGTTTATTACTTTCGTTACAGAGGCGCGAAGCGTTCCTCTGTTCTTAGAGAGAACTTTAATTTTTTCCATTTTAAGAACCAAGCGGCCCCACGTTGGGCGCCAAAAATTTTATGTGCAGAGACTATAAACCCTACTTTCTTATTTTAATTATTAGGTAAGTAAGTTTCACTTACCTTCTGAGTTCGTGCTAAGGGCCGCTGGCTCTCAAATCCAGTTCTGTTGTTCCGACATTTTAATCAGACTCGAAATCATTCTACAACTAACAATTAAACGAAGGCGTTGCACATTAAGATTATACGAGTTCTCTCTATCTTCATTCAGTCCCATTACGGTTCTGTGTCGTTTCTATCTAGCTTCTCTCGTCCTATGTTGTCAAGACGGTCGTGCCCCCTATCGGTCTGCTGGGCTGCCGGAACAGGAGCCTCAAGTGGGACAAAAATTCCAAACAAGTATCCAAGGAAAAAATGGACATCTTCGACTATTGCAAAAGTACGTTGTTTAATGTTAAAAGAAAATCCCCCTAGTTAAAGGACAGTTGCAAAATCATTAAAATGCTCGGTGTCCACTGTAAACTATATGATAAACGTTGATTTAAATCCTAAGAAAGCGAAAAAACGGAATGTGCATCGTCTTCTTCCAAATCATATCGCTGAACGCAGGACACGCTGCAGAATTATATATGAGAAACACTTATCCAAAGAAAAATGGAAAACAATTGTCACACTAGATGAATCATGGGTGTATTTAAATGACTGCAACAAAAAAAGAGCCATTTATTATCATAAAAGGGGAGAAAAAAATTTAAGTACATGGTTCAAAGAATTGAAAAAAGTTTTTCTAAGGGATTCGGGATTGTTGCTGGTTTTTATTGGCAAGATAAAGATAAAGAAAGTGGAAAAAATCTCAAGATTAACTCCAAATACTATCAGGAACATATTTTTTCGCCAATTTTTCTGAATGAAATACCATCGCTTTACCCACAGTGCCATCAATCTGTGAGACTCCATCAGGACAAAGCTAGCAGTCACACATCAAAATCCACCGTAAATTTCCTAAAAAAATGGAACAAAAAACTGGTATCAAGGCCATACCCTTCACTGATATCCCTGCTAAATCTCCCGATGTATCACCTTTCGGACTTTTTAAATCTGCATTATCCAAACGTCGTCCCAAAACCCTTACAGGACTCTGGAAAGCTGTTCAGGAGGAATGGGATAGAATACCCTTTCTGACACTTCAAAAGGCATTATTATCTTGGAAATTGCGGTGTCTAAAGATAGTTCGGAATATGGGATGTCAAATACAACATTTAAAACACAAGAATTTTATGTAATTTAGTTCTGTGAATACAATATACTTCGTCTAAAATATGTGTGAACAGCCTCTGTATATATATATATACACTGCAGGCCACTGTAAAGGCAACACCCTGAAGGAAACATGCAAATAACATGAAATTTACAACATGCATTAGCGGAGGTGAGATATGCCAATGATTAGAATTTCAGCGCAGACGCACACCAAGCGCGCCTGTGGCGCCACTTCAAATCGCTATTTAAGGCTTGGAGATTTCGACGATTTCAAGTTCGGCAATTGTGTTTTTCTTGTGGTTTTTACAAAAAACGATCAATTATGCCTCGTCGAAAACGGCGATCATCTTTTGATCAAGTATCCGAGTTCGGCAGAGGAAGGATAGTGGCCTACCGAGATTGTGGATTATCTTTCAGGGAAATCGGTAGTCGTGTTGGACGAAACCAAACAACTGTAATGCGGATATGTGATCGTTGGATGCAGGAGGGTACGACGGACCGGCGTGTTCGATCGCATCCACCTCGGCACAACACTCCACGTGATGACAGGCAAATTGTGCGCATGGCAGTGACGGATCGCTCAGTCACAGGACGAACCATAGCACAGCACATTCAGTCTGTAACGCATCATCCAGTGTCTGCGCGTACCATTCGACGCCGTTTACAGCAGAGTGGTTTGTCCGCAAGACGTCCATTGCTTTGTCTACCCTTGACGCAGAACCACATACGTCTTCGCCGCCAATGGTGCGATGACAGAAGGATGTGGACGGCAGAATGGAATGAAATTGTCTTTGCTGACGGGTCACGCTTCTGTCTGCAACACCACGATGGTCGCATTCGAGTCTGGAGACACCGTGGAGAGAGGATGCTGAACAGCTGCGTTATGCACCGCCACACTGGTCCTGCACCGGGTATTATGGTATGGGGCGGTATTGGATATCACTCTCGCACACGTCTAGTACGCATTGCCGGTACTTTAAGCAGCCAGAGCTACATCTCCGAGGTGTTGGAACCAGTTGTCCTTCCTTACCTTCAGGGCTTGTTCACAGCCATATTTCAACAGGATAATGCGCGACCACACGTGGCACGCATTGTCCAACGGTTCTTCGTCAATCACCAGATTGAATTGCTTCCCTGGCCGCCTCGCTCTCCGGATATTTCGCCGATAGAAAACGTATTCCATGGTTACTCTACGATTGACCCAGATTCCATCCCCAGCTGACATAGCAGATCAACTTTGGCAACGTGTGGAAGCTGCTTGGTCTGCTGTACCACAAGAACTCATCCAAGGTCTCTTTGAATCAATGCCGAGGCGTGTGGCAGCGGTGATCTCCAACAATGGCGGCTACTGTGGCTACTGATTTTGGCAGGAACCACACTTCACAGAAGTCTATAAATTTAATCATTTGATACTTGGTCAACATGTTATCTACAAAATAAATTTTGTTGTGATATCTCTTGTCTTTCTTGGTGTTGCAATTTGGGTGGCCAGCAGTGTATATACATACATACATACATATATATATATATATAAATATATATATATATATATATATATATATATATATATATATATATATGTGGGAGCGAGTTACTTTTAGCCGCTAGAGGGCCCTCCTACCACTTCCTGTTTGAAGACGAAATACGCCAGTTGGAAGTACGCTCTCGCGTAGGAGAGATCGCTTTGCTCGAGTAGGAGCTAAGAAACCTAATTTCATTATATATGTTTAAGTGTCTTGTGTAGTGATAAAATAAACCTGTGAGTGTGTATGAAGGCGTCATTCCTCAGTTCCAGTACACCCCACAGGAAATTTGGGGGCCCGGGCCGGGATGGACTAACGGCATCTTTGAAAGCAAAAGTAAGGTACAATTTTTATGAACATTATGAGCATGCTTAGAAATTTAAAAAAACAAGAATTGAGGTTAGTCGCTGAAGAGCTTGGCCATACGGTGCCAGCTGAAGCGAAAGTAGTAGAAATGAAAACTTTGATTGAAAGTTCTGACATTTTCAAAACCGACCTTGAATTTGTGCACGGTACTATAAAATCGATTGTGGAGGATGAAAAAGTTAAAACCGCTGCAGAACAGTCACAAATTGAACTTGAAAAGATAAAATTAGCCCGACTCGAGAAGGAGATTGAGCTTCAAATACTAAAACTACAGTCACCTAGTACGAGTGAAATTTCATATCATTCTGTGCTTAGAGAGTCTGAACCAGAATCGGATAATTTAGAGACTTTGATTAGAAGTGTCAAAACATTAACAATAGCTGTCCCTCAGAAACCAGAAGCTCTGCATTTGGTTTTCAAATCACTAGAAAAAGCTTTTAGTACCAAAAACGTTCCCGTTAAGTTGAAATCAGAATTATTAATTAATATATTGCGAGAAAAGGGTAATAATGTTCTAGCTTACGCTACAGAAAAAGAAATTGCTGATTATGATAATTTAAAAGCGTTAATTTTAAAAGAATTTCAACCAACACCACTCGATTGTTTAAGTAATTTTAAAAATGCGATGAGAAATCCTAATGAATCGCACGTTCAATTCTCTTCGCGTTTAAGTGCGATTTTCGATTACTATTGCCAGATAAGGGAAGTCAATAATTTTAAGAAATTGTGTGAGCTTATAGTTTCGGACAGATTGTATGAAACATTAGATTTTAAAACTGAGCACATTAGTATTCGGGAGGGTAAAAAAATTTTTAAGCCTAATGAATTAGGGAGAGAATGTGATTTATATTATTCATCTAGAGGAAAGCCTTTAGCCGAGGTCAATAATACGCGAGTGGATAATACAGTAAACAAAAGGTCTAGCTTTTGTTTACTGTATAGTACTGTACTGTATAGTATTGTTTACTGTTTACTGTATACTTAAAATTATATTGTGTTTTTTTAGAATAGCAAAAACTATTCTAAAAAAACACAATATAATTTTAAGGAATCACTGAGTAACCCTGTCGAGCGAATTTCCGAAAGAATCTGTTATGTTTGTGGTGATAGAGGGGAATCATTTCATTTCGCGCGAAATTGTCCTAAACGTTTTGAAAAAGTGAAAATCCATATAATAAACGGGAAAATATATCATCAGGACTGAAAAGTAAATCGGATAGTACGGCTGAGAACGAGCTAGAATATATTCATTTATTCGTGGATGGGAAAAAAGTGAAATATTTCAAGGATTCGGGAAGTGAGCTTATTGTTTTGAGAAAATCTCTCTTTCCTGATAAACATTCTACTGGGGAATTGCAAATCCAAAGTTGTTTTGGCAATGTGATCAACGCTGACACGGCGAATTTTCAGTTTGCTTTATGCGAGAGTGACGAGCGGGTTGGCCTTGAAGCGGTGATCTGTTCCGAACTTATAGTGGAGGGTATATTTCCACCCAAATGTTTACAATTACTCAATAACTCCTGTGTTGGCAACACTGTAGCTTCGGGAAGCTGCAATAATTCTTTGCCCGTCTCGAGAAACTTTTTGTTTTTTATTTCGGCAGCTGTAGATCAGAGCAAGATGGATTTAACACACATTGTTGATAAGGGATTGCGTAATACTATTTCTGGTTTGATTAAAGAGTACACACCGCAGAAAAAGCCACGTGGCGCAGATTTAAAAATGAATATCGTATTAAAAGATGACATACCTGTTTCTCAACGATCCAGAAGAATTCCTTTTGCAGAACAAAAAATTGTCGATAAACAGATAGATGAATGGTTAAGGGATGGGATTATTAAACCTTCCTGTTCGGACTATTCTTCGCCTATCGTTTTGTGTAAAAAACGGGATGGAACTTCTCGGTTATGCGTGGATTTCAGGAAGTTAAATAAGAAAGTAGTTAAAGATTCATTCCCAATGGCTCAAGTGGAGGAAGTTTTAGATCATTTCGGTGAAGCAAAGGTCTTCTCAGCGTTAGACTTGAAAACCGGTTTTTTCATGTTCCCGTGCAGGAACAGTGCACGAAATATTTGGCCTTTATTACTCATGCAGGTCTTTACGAATTTTTGAAAGCTCCTTTTGGTTTGTCAACCTCCACAAGTGTATTTCAGAGATTCATTTACAATGTGTTTAGGGAATTAATGCGGGATAACACAGTTGTTGTGTATATGGATGACTTCATTATACCGGGACGTACTGAAGAAGAGGGTTTAGAGAAGTTGAAACGCGTTTTAGGAGTAGCCAAGGAGTACGGTTTGGAAATTAATTTTAAAAAATGTCAGTTTTTAAAAAGAAAAATAGAATTTCTGGGGTATATTATTGAAGATGGTACAATTCGTCCCTCCCCTGATAAAACTTTGGCGGTTCAAAATTTTCCAGAGCCCAAAACCTTAAAGCAAATTCAGAGCTTCTTGGGTCTGACTGGGTACTTCAGAAAATTTATTGCCAACTACTCTAAGATTGCCAAACCCTTGAGTAACCTCCTTCGTGACGGGGTAGAATTCAAATTCGGAATTGAACAAAATGAAGCATTTAACTGACTGAAGGAACTTTTGTCGACAAGCCCTGTTCTTCACATTTTCAATCAAGGAGCCCCACTAGAGTTGCATACGGACGCCAGCAGCCATGGCTTCGGTGCCGTGTTGCTCCAAAACTCTGGTGATGGACAATTATACCCCATACACTTCATGAGCAAAAAAACGACCCCCAAACAGGAAAAGCTATGCAGTTATGAGCTTGAAGTGTTAGCTATAGTACAAGCTCAAAAAAAATTCAGGAACTATCTTCTGGGGTCCAAAATTAAAATTATTACGGATTGTGATGCTTTTCAGAAGACTATGTTAAAAAAAGACCTAATTCCCAAGGTGGCGAGATGGGCTTTACTTCTGGAAGAGTTTGAATACGAAGTCGTTCACAGAACTGGACAGCAAATGAAGCACGTTGACGCGCTGAGTAGAAACGCGGTCATAATGATTACTCGCTCTCAGGGAGAAGTTACTGCTAAAATTGCAGCTGCGCAAAATAGGGATGAGCGCCTCCAGTTGTTAAAATCCTTAGTCGAGCAAGGACTCAAGGAAGAGTACACGGTAAAAAACGGTGTACTATACAAGTACGAGAATGGCCGTGAACTACTTGTGGTCCCCGAAGCGTTGGAGCTAGAAATCATCCGAGGTATCCATAGCAAGGGACATTTCGCAGTGTCTAAAACGGAAGATCTGCTGAAGATGGACTTTTACATTCCTAGCCCCAGAAAACGAATCGAACAAGTCATTGCAAATTGTGCAGAGTACATATTGTGTGACATAAAACGAGGGAAGGGCGAAGGTTTGCTGAACCCTATACCCAAAGAAAGTATTCCGATGAGCACTCTTCATTTAGATTTTATTGGATCTTTACCGTCAACAAATAAGAGCTATAATCATATCTTGTCCGTTGTTGATGAATTTACAAAATTTGTCTGACTTTACCCAGTAAAGTCTACATCAACCCTAGCTGCCTTGCAGAAGTTGAGACTGCAACAAGCGATTTTCGGTAATCCTTCGAGGGTAATAACAGATAGAGGTGCGGCTTTCAACTCCAAGGACTTTGAAGAGTACGCAAGAGAAAATTCGACACGTATTTACAACTACCGGCATTCCAAGGGGAAATGGACAGGTGGAGAGAATTCATTTGACTTTGATCCCAGTCCTAGCCAAATTGTCCATTGAAGATCCTACCAAATGGTACAAGCATGTCGCAGATGTCCAGCGGATCTTAAATAGCACGACGTGCAGAAGCACAAAGAATTCACCCTTTGAGCTCCTCACCGGTGTAAAAATGAGAAATCGAGAGGATCTGAAGATCGTAGAAATTCTGGAAGAAGAAGAAACGAACTGTCTGATGAAGGACAGAGAAGATATAAGAGAAGAAGCTAGAAAGAACATTCTAAGAATACAGGAAGAGAACAGAAAAAAGTATAATAGAAAAAGAAAAAAGGCGCAGGTGTACAACGTTAATGACCTGGTGGCCATACAACGCACGCAGTTTGCAAGCGGTCTAAAGCTAAGACCAAAGATATTTGGACCATACCGAGTAACAACAAAAAAGGGCAACGATCGGTACGAAGTGGAAAAAGTAGGACAACATGAAGGTCCCGGTTGCACCTCCACAGTAGCTGACCACGTGAAGCCCTGGTCGGTTCCAGCTTAAAACTGTGCAGATTCTGAACACTCCATTTTCTTTTCTTTTTTTACTTTGTATTGTTATTTTTCAGAGACTTTCAAGATCCATAGTTTGATGTTGACTGTCGTTTTCGAGGCCGAAAACGGGAGTCAGGATGCCGAATGTGGGAGCGAGTTACTTTTAGCCGCTAGAGGGCCCTCCCACCACTTCCTGTTTGAAGACGAAATACGTCAGTTGGAAGTACGCTCTCGCGTAGGAGAGATCGCTTTGCTCGAGTAGGAGCTAAGAAACCTAATTTCATTATATATGTTTAAGTGTCTTGTGTAGTGATAAAATAAACCTGTGAGTGTGTATGAAGGCGTCATTCCTCAGTTCCAGTACACCACCCACACACACATATATATATATATATAATACGTATAATATTATTTAGGAAAATTCCTTCACGTACGAATTGGACAACAGCTGATAAAGTTTGAAATCTAGAATGTAATTCAGTAAGTGTTGTATTTCGTTACACTGTATAACTTTATGTGTATATAATGAATTTGACTGTTTGCTTTGGAATTAAAATATTGTTTAATAACAGTTATAGGAAGATATAAGTATAATTGGAAAATTTAAAGATTTATATTAATTAAGAGTCTACATATTGAAAATATTTTTCATGAGAATTTTATAAACATACAGTGCAATTTATAACATAAGCAAATTTTATAAACATAAATTTTTTTATGTTTAAGGGGTCCAGGACACAAAATTGTTCGAATTTTCAAAATTTTTTTAATTGCATTAACATTTTTTAGTTCTTTTAGGCTTAAAATGACATTTAGTCATGCTTCTATCTTTATTAGAACAGAATAAATTATTATATTTTTTGTAACATTCTAATAGTAGCCAATCGTTGTTTAAATCTGTAAGTGCGTTTTTCTTTATGATGATTTTCCCCATTTCTCGTTTTTAAATTGTTATTAGTCAAGAACAGTAAAAGATAAATGATTGAAACTTGGAACATGTCTTTTTCAAGTATTTTACTTTCATTTTTATTCAGAAAATTTGAAAAAAAAATTTTCTTTAGAAAATATGATTTTTAAAAATAAGTTACATAATTTTTTTTGTAATTTTTATCTAAATATTTTTAATTTCTTTAAAAATTAATATTTCAAAAAATTCTGAATCAAAATTAAAACTTATATATTTCTATTTAATTAAATGAAAAATTTTGGAATTCGACAAATAATATTTCGAGTTATAAAGATTTTAAATTACCCCACTTTTATTAAAACTTTTAGAGAAATTTTATGATGTGATTTTGTTTACAAATTATATTGTTTAGTTTGTATCTTAGAAATTATATGGTTGATCATCAGAAAAAAATTAAAAATTTTAACTCAATAAATAATTTTTTTTAAAATGTGTCCCGGACCCCCTTAATAAGATATAATTGTTGATATAAACCAACCAAAATGCAGGAAATCAACTCTACATGTTCAAGTAAAATAAAACGTTTATTAAATTCGTTTCAGTTAATAAAAAGATATTTTTAATGATGAGGAAAAAATAGTCCTTGAAATTATTTTTGGATTTTATGGTTTTTGCCATATGCCAGGTATTAAAATCTTTACAAAGAGATTACACCACATAAATACTTTATTGAATATATGTCTCGCATCTTAATACTTTAACCATACCACAGTTTTTTTCCCAATTTTTTCTCTTTTTTTGTATGCAGGTTAATTGCACTAAGACCAACCATCAGAATAAAAAGTGACTGAAAAATAATATTTTTCACGAACTATCCGTGACAGTTCTGAACACACATTCAACAGGGAAAGGGAACAAGAAGTAACAACTGGGTGAAGTAGAAAAAAAGCTGTGTCAATAAGGAAAATGTTTCGTTTCAATCTTATCCAATGGTCGCTGTTGTTTTCTCAATGCAATTTTTTTTTCTGTCGTAATAGTGTTATTCAGTTAAAATTGGTATGATGTTTTTGTATCTCATGCTAATCAATTTAAACTTTCAAGATGATAAATCTTTTAGTAAAACTCGTATGATGTAAAAATTCTACCTATAGTACAATTTTCGTCTTTAGAAAAGAGTAAAAAGCAAAAAAATTTCGTGAGAAAATATCTAGAAGAAAAACACTCAGCTTTCTAGAGTTTCTATCAGGTATGATTTTCATTCTATTAAAACCACTTGAGTGAATATATTTTACACAAACTTGTGAGTAATAATTTTAATAAGAATCCCAAATAAGGAAAATTATAACATACGGAAACTTTAGGATAATAATTCCACAACTTGAAGCGCCGTCGCCTCCCTTTATTTTTTTCCCAGAGTTTCCTGTTGTCCACCTATTTACATCAAGGAGTTTCGATAACCCTCACATTTGTTAAATCTTCATTGCGGCGAAAATACCGATACACCTCGGCCTGATTGAGAAATATGGAGTAGTTTGAAACCTGTAGCCATTCTCCCTAAATTTATTATGATACTAAAATTTTTTAAGTCTAAGGGGGCAACAAATCATCCAATGGGTGTTTGTGTGTAGGGGGGGAATAGACATAAACTGGTTGAGAATCACTGATCTACCGCAATATTGTCTTTTAGTTTTGTATTCTAGTGTCTGGTATTAGTGTAACGCTAATTTGTTTTTTACGCTCTTGAGTGATCACCACTCTACTGCTATGTGATATTTTGAATAAAAACTTTGCTTTTGAAAATCTTTGAGAAAGTAATTTTTTGTGAGACTTTAAGTGTAATGTCATCAGATGTGGTTCTCAACCAGTTGGGGTGGGACACCCTTTGGGGAGGCGTGAGTGATATTCGGAAGGAGGGTGCGGATGGTTAGTAAAAAAGTATGTATACAATGTATATAACTAGTTTTACTTAGAATTTTTAAGCCTAATGGAGCGATCAGTCATCCAATTTCGTGGGGGAGGACTAGACATAAACAGGCCGAGAATCACTAATGTATAGTAATATTGCCAATTAGTTCTGTATTGTAGTGACTTGTATTAGTCTACTGCACACTCAATCTAGTAGATTAATCATTTTAGCAATCTTTGGATAATTATAGGTAATTATAGGTTTTTAGTTAGTGTTATTTAATAACATTTTGCTTCATTTAGATGAAATGTTTCATCACCTGAGTTTCTTCAAAGTATAAGGGCTGTCAACAAGAACTATGCGAATGGTTAACATTGGAGGAATCCTTCTGTGAAACATTCATTTCCTGCTGTTAACACTTTTTTTTTCACATTTTTGAGAGGATTGTGGTTTATGCTCATTTCAGAAATTCTTTTAATTTTCAACAACAGTGAACTAAATCGTATTCTAGTTCACATTCTACAATTGATTTAATTTATAATGTTCGTATAGAACATATAATGAATAATTTATTTTATATTGTAAAATTTATGGTAATGTGATGAATGTGAACTAAATTGTATTTTAGTTCACATCCTACAATTGATTTAATTTAAAATGTTCGTATAGAACATATAATGAAAATTTATTTTGTATTGTAAAGTTTATGGTAATGTAAATATATCCCCAGATAAGAAAGGACACAGTATTGAATATATGATTAATATATCCAACTGGAACGACACAGTGTTGAGTATAAGGTTAATATATTCAACTGGAAGCGATAACAAGGCAGAATATTAATTAAAATCTCCATTATTACTTGTAAACTTTTAGAGGCATATCGCCGACAGAAAGGTAGTCCTTGGGTCAGAACTGCACCATACATTTTGTTACAGCCGCTCTTTTGGCAAGCTGCCAAAATGATGTAAAACCGCGAGTCACGTGAGTCCTGTCTAGCGGTGAAATGATATTCATCTAACGTTTTGTTGTATGGAATATGTTCGCCCTCACAAAGGCCTAAATAAAGTTTGATTTCGTTAAAGTTTTACGTACATTCCATTCTAATCGATTGAACAGAGATAGACATTTGGTCCGTGCGACCACAGTTGAAAACTATGAATATACTCAAATAAGATTTCTTTATTGACGTGAGTTGTGAAACTTTAGTTTCGTTTCTTTGTGATTCGGCGTTGGTCAAGAACACGGATTTAGAGTAATGTTTGACTACAGTAAGGTGCTTCGACAAGAACACGAGATCTTCAGTTGCAGTTGTTTCATCAAACAAGGTAAGCTGAATGCCTTGTTAACAGTATTCAATTAACTGTTTAACAGTATATGTGTTAGTGAGATTTACATATAAACCATTTAAGTAAATATGGCTGACGAAGATATCAAACGAATAAGAAAAAGACAAGCCAAAACCAGAACGGTAATAACTAAAATTATTAAAGATATCGAAAGTGCTGTGTCAGAATCGACAGTAAAAGTCGATGAATTAGAAGAATTGTTAGAACATTTAAATGTTAATTCTACCGAATTAAAAAAACTCGATTCTGAGTTAGAAAATATTTTAGATTTAAAAGAGTTAGATAAAGAATTAAAATCTAATGCAGAATATGAAGATAAAATTATAACGTGGCGATTTAGAGCATCCAAGAAAATTAACGCGAAGAATCATTCTGAAAATAGTTCTGAGATTTCTAACTTAAATAATTCCACGCCAAAGCCTGATATAAAAGAATTGGGAACTGTTAATCTTCCAGATATTCCATTACCGGATTTTAGCGGTAAATTTGAAGAGTATAATATATTTATTTCTCTGTTTAAAAGCCTAATTGATGATAATAAAAATTGTCAGACACTCAGAAATTGTATTATCTCCAAGCATGTTTGAAAGGTGTTGCAAAAAATATCGAAACAGTCGAGGATACTTACAGTTCTCTTTTAAGCGCCTTAGAAGATAGTTTTAATAACGAGAGAGAAATTGTGGACAGCTACATAAATTGTATAATTAACTATAACAAAATAGTATACGATTCTGCGACTCATATCCGTAATTTTGTAGACTGTATTAATAAAAATTTGCGTGCACTGAAAATTTTGAATTATGATCGGAATAGCTTAGCCGATATTTTGTTGATTAATATAATAAATCAAAAATTGAATCGAAAAACCAGGCAGCAGTATGAACTGTCTATTAAAACGAAAGATGTACAATCCCTAGATCATTTGCTAACATTTTTGGAGCAAAGAGCTTTAGTTTTGGAAAATGTTAGTCGAAATCTAAACAATCAAGCGAGTCAAAGAACCTATATCGGTCAACATAATAAAAGTAGAAGTCTAATTGTAAGTTCAAAAGAGTCCAAGAGAATTTGTATTTTGTGTAAAGAAACACATTCATTGTATAAATGTTCGCAAATTTCAAAACATGTATATCGATAAGCGTTTCGAATTTGCACGAAATAATAGGCTTTGCTATAACTGCTTAAGTAGTCAGCATAGAATCTCTAATTGTGCATCAAAACATTTGTGTACTATTTGCCACCAAACGCATAATTCGTTTCTCCACAGAGGCAATGTTCGAGGTCCAACGAACAATTCAGCATCTACTTCCGTAAGCGTAGGACACACTTTGAATCCTAACGCCGAAATATTTACAAATGAAGAAGAACAAGCAGTATCTACTTCTATGTGATGCTTTAATACACGAAACAAATCGGTTATTCTTTCAACCGCAGTAGTATGGGTATTTAGTCCTGGAACTGGAACCTTCATGCGAGCGAGAGCTCTGTTAGATTCTGGAAGTATGTCTTCTATTATCCCGACAGACTTTGCGAAACGTTTAGGAATACCATTTGAAGGAATTAGTTTTTCTGTTTCAAGCTTAGGAGGAAAACAAACTATCATTAAGTCGAAAATACAAGCTTCGATACAGAACCGAAATGGATCGTATTCGGCAACTTTAGACTTGCTAGTAGTTCCCAAAATAACGGACTCTCTTCCGGTTGCTTCTTTCAGTGTAACAAGTAGAATTCCTGATCAGCCAGCAGACCCTAATTTCGCGGTTCCTAATAAAATCGATTTATTGATTGGAGCTGAACTTTTCTACGACATAGTAAAGGATGACACAATCAAAGTGTCAGACAGTTTAGTTTTCCGTAAGTCAGTGTTTGGATACATTGCCACAGGAACAGTTGAAATGAGTAGCCAAAGTCCATACTGTGGATTGATTTCTCATATGCAAAGTATTGACGAAAATTTGCAAAAATTCTGGTAGCTAGAGTCCATAGATGATTCCGATAAAATACTAAGTGAAGAAGTGTATTGTGAAGCCCACTACCAGAAGACGTATAAACGAAATGATTAAGGAAGATTCATAGTACAAATGCCAACTAAAGATATCAAGGGGAGATTCTAAGCAGTTAGCCGAGAAAAGGCTCGATCAGCTCTTGAAAAGGCTATCCAATGATAATGAAATGCAGAAGCTATACGAGAAATTCATGGAAGAATACTTTCACCTTCATCACATGGAGAGATTCGAGGAACCATATGAAACCAAAAGCGAAAACCCGTGTTACTATCTACCTCACCACGGAATTCACAGGCCAGAAAAATTAAGTACTAAACTCCGAGTTGTATTTAATGCCAGTTCCAACACAACTTCTGGAAAAAGTCTCAATGACGTTCTTATGAAGGGTGAAGTGAAAGAAGATATTTTCGACATAATGGTCAGATTCAGAAAGCATAAATATGCATTTACCGCTGACATCTAAAAGATGTTCCGACAAATCTTGGTCGATTCAGATCAACGTGACTTGCTCCGAATTTTATGGAAACCTCCAAATAAAGACCACTCTATCACCTACAGACTGAAAACTGTAACCTACGGCACAACCTGTGCACCCTTTCTAGCAGTAAGAACAGTAAAGCAATTGGCTCTAGATGAGGAGTCTAAGTTTCCTCTGGCATCCCAAGTTGCTCAGCAAGACATTTATATGGACGATATAGATACAGGAGCAGCCGAATTCGAAATAGCTAAAACACTCCAGTCTCAACTCAAACACATGCTAGAAGCTGGAGGCATGAAACTTCATAAGTGGAATTCTAACTGTGAAGAACTTATGAATAGTTTTCAAGACCAAGGACATTTCTTTTCTACAAATTAAGAATCACCTGTTAAGACATTAGGCATTTTTTGGAATCCGGCAGACGATCAATTCTTGTTTTAAGTAAAAATCCCTGAAAACTTAGTTTGCGCCAAAAGAGATGTCTTAAGTATTATTGCGAGAATTTATGACCCAATAGGTCTATTGGGACCAGTCATATCTAAAGCGAAGATTTTTCTACAAAAATTATGGATCGAAAAACTCGACTGGAATGATATTCTTCCGCCGCGCTTACCAAATGAATTGGCAGATTTTATGATATCCTTAAAGTGTCTTTAAAATGCTAAAGTAGACCGATTAATTTTAGCTGATATATATCAAAGAATTGTACTGAAAGGTTTCTGCGATGCATCACAAGCAGCCTATGGTGCGGTAATCTACATGGATTGCATTGCATCGAATGGCAGTACAACTAAACTTATTGGAAGCAAATCTCGTGTGGCCCCTATAAAGGTCATTTCAATTCCACGCTTAGAATTATGTGCTTGTATTCTTCTTTCACAGTTGGTTAACAAAGTCCACCAATCTTTGAAAATGAAGGTCGATGACATTATCTTGCATACGGATTCTACTATTGCAATCGCTTGGATAAATACCTCACCCCATAAGCTGAAAGTGTTCATCGGAAACAGAGTATCCAAGATCCAAAAGTTAATCGAAGATCTCCAGTGGAAACACGTGGCCTCTGACCAGAATCCGGCTGATGTACTTTCCCGCGGTGCTATTCCTCAAAAACTTTCTTCAATGACTTTATGGTGGAACGGGCCATCACTTAATGTATTAGAATCCTCCGCTGACAGAGACGATGGCAAATTCGACTTGTCCTCTAATGATGTGTTTAGGACTGAATTTAAAAAAGCAGGGGTCAAGTCATTTAAACATCACTTAAAAAGAACTATCGGAAATTCCCGTCTAACTTTAGAGCAATTTATTACTGTTACAGCTCAAATTGAAGCTGTCTTAAATAGTAGACCGCTTACACCTTTATCTTCAGATCCAAACGATGTTTTGGTACTCACTCCTGGCCATTTCCTCATAGGACGACCTTTAGCTTCTATTGCAGAACAAGAGGTAACTTCCACGCCAGATAATTACTTATCTCAGTGGAAATTATTGAGTAAATTCGTGCAAAATATATGGAAGAAATGGAAATTAGATTATCTAAATAATATTCAAGTATGAAATAAATGGAAATTTGAAAAGGAAAATGTTACACCAAATTCTATGGTTTTCTTAAGGGATGATCACTCACCACCTTTTCAGTGGACTGTGAGTCATATACAAGAGATAATTAAAGGCAGTGATGACAAGGTCAGAGTAGTAGTTGTAAAAACTCCTCATGGAACTGTTAAAAGAGCAATTTCTAAGATATGTTTAATGCCAATGGAAAATAATCAGTAATAGGTTTATTTTGTATGTGTGTCTGAAATCTGTACTGTATTCATTATGTTCTTTTATTGTTTGTTTGATATTATTTTGTTTGTTTCTTGAAATGTAACAATTGAACGTGGGGATGTTACAGCCGCTCTTTTGACAAGCTGCCAAAATGACGTAAAACCGCGAGTCACGTGAGTCCTGTCTAGTGGTGAAATTATATTCGTCTAATGTTTTGTTGTATGGAATATGTTCGCCCTGACAAAGGCCTAAATAAAGTTTGATTTCGTTGAAGTTTTACTTACAGTCCATTCTAATCGATTGAACAGAGATAGACACCTTTTCTCCTTGGACTAACTTCGAATACCTTTGAACAAACTTTACTCCACCGTTTTGTTTAACAAACTTTACTCCTTTACTTTTGCTCTGCCATTTTTATAAACGTAATCCTAATCACATCATAAATCAGCCGTATGTCTTAAATCTCATAAAAGCTATTTTTACAGGGATTTTCATGTATTAAATTCGAATGAAAAGAACTTAAATTTAAGAAAGGCTGTGAAGCCCTTAAGCTTGTTACAGAAATCCTTTTTTAACTTCAAGGTATAACATCTATATCGTCGAGTTGTTATATAAATCTAATGCTTATTTCTAAATTATCTATCCAAAATTCTCGGAACATAAAACAAATTTGATCAAAGAATAAAGATAACAGATCAAAGAATAAAGAGTCCTACAAATCAGGGAACAGCCTTAATTGTATTCTTGCTACTGAGTGCGCTTGAGCGAGCCATATTTTCTTCTCTTTCCGTGTTTTATACATATTTGTGAATTGATTACTGAAGTGTGATTCTTTTATTAAATTGGCAGTGTAAGAAAAGAAAACAGTTTTACACTGGGAAATTTTTTTAAACCATTCTCATTTATAACTTTAAATTGATCTGTAATTTTAACCCCTTTTCACTTCCGTAGATGAGGTAAATATTTCTAGCTATAAATTCAGGGTGTCCGGGCTAAAGGTATTCAAATGTTATGACTTATTTTTACGGAACTACCAATTAGAATTTAAAAAAAATATTTAAACAGAAAGAACATCTCACCAAGTTTTAATATCAATCATAGATTTCGATTATAGTATCATAGATTTCGATGTGTGCACCTTTTGTAGCATGACTAACGTCTAAATGGTAATCCAGTTCTCTCCAAGTGTCTCGTAGCATATCAGGAATTCTCAGACTTTTTTGCTTGGGGATTAATTAAATCCGTTGTCTATAAACAAAAATAATTTGGAACTGTGGATGAGTTTAAGAAGCGGTTCATTCAACCAATTCGTGTAATAACTCCTAATATGCTACGAAACACTTGGAGAGAACTGGATTACCATTTACACGTCTGTCGTGCTACAAAAGGTGCACACATCGAAATCTATGACACTATGATCTAAAAATATGATTGAGATTAAAATTTTGTGAGATGTTCTTTCTATTTAAATAAAATTATTTTTAATTCTAATGGGTAGTTCCATAAAAATAAGCCATAACTTTTGGATACTTTTAGCCCGGACACCCTGTACATTTCTTTTCTAGTTACATGCATAGAACTTTCTTCCTGGCGGCAGGAGTATTTTGTGTTCTACAAAATTTGGTGAACTCAAGTATACTGACATTTAAATGTTTTGCAAACAAATCAATGAATGGTATATATTTTTCTATTTATTAAATTAATTTGTTGAAAACCCTTATCGCTATCGAGTATAACGAGTAAAACAAAAAATGCTAAAAATGTTCGGCTTTAGAAAATAAAACCCCTTTTCATTATATTTCACGTATGTAAATGCCAGTAATAGAAATTACGTCTCATAATAGAAATATTTAGTGATTCTTCCGTATAAGTGATAAGAAATGTGTTTTACATGTTATATATTTGGCGAATCTTAATTGTTTTCGTGATTATATGTGATTTTTTTTCCAAACAGTCATTTATTTTTCTTTCCATTGATCGTGGGACAGTATAGCAAGTGTTAGCAAAAATCGAAATTTAACTGAACTATTCCGGTTATGAGAGGAACTCTCGTATTTCAAATAACATTCTTCAAGATTCTGTCGGTGGTTTAAAAATATTTTTTTGCTTTCGTGTTCTAAAAGATGACCATGACAGTATTAAAATCAACTTATCAACCAAACCAAAGAACATACTCAGGTTTATTGAAGGTATGCAGTTCTTCAAAGATTTACGAATGTTTAAAAATTTAGTTTTGTTGTGCCGTAAAATATATCAGGCGCATTGGACGACCCAACCAACAAACTTAGATTCATCTCTTGAATATTTTTCCTAAAAATATGTTTTACAAGCTTAGACTTCTCGCGTTGTAAAGTATGTACACAAAACAAAACCAATACGTCCAGCTTAATGCAGGATATACCCAGCGAAAAGATCTATCAATCATCAAATTCACATATTTTTTTTTTCAAAATGATTAATGAAAAATGACTGTACATCTCTCAAAAGTCATCCAATTATCCAACCAAACTGACAAATAGAGTTATATCTAACAAAACTTCATTCCTCAAAATTATGTGTGTTTTCGCATTCTTCACACTTTTTAGCTTTCTCGTGATGTAAAAAGAGGTTGTAATATTACCAAACAAAAGTAATTTACCACTTAACCAACAAATATAGCTTCATCAACCTAATATTATTTCTAAAAGCTTACGAGTGTCTCACAAATTTACTTTTCTCGCGTAGTAAAAATGTCTGTGGATCTCCAAAACCAAACTAATCAACCAACCAACGATAAAACTTAGCCTATCCGGCGGATATCATTCCACAAACAATTACGTGGTTCTGTAAATTAAGCCTCCACCTTTCGTAAAAGATGGTCATAGCACTACTATTGACCAATTCAACCAATCAACCAACTCCACAAATAAAATTAGGTATATCCAACGAAGATCTTCGTTCCACATTCCTCAGTGTTAACTCAGTTAACTGAGTTATCACTGAGTAATGAGGAACTAAAATTACGATTTTATCATGGATTATAGCGCGTTAATTTGTGATTCAACACGATCTATATAGTAGATTAGTTTTCTCTCAATACCTATAATTTTCCAGATCAGTAGAATCGCTTACACAAAAGAAAACCCTATATAGCAAAGAATTCTATTGATTTCTTAATTCTGATTTACTTCAAGCACTTTTAGTTATCTAAAACTCATTTATTCTTTATCCTTTGAATTCCTTACACTGATGCTCCAAACACAATTAACGTTAAGCGGGAAAAGCACACAAACACCCCATTTTACCCGGACATTATCTCCGAGTGTTGTATTCACATTATCAATAAAACCAGAGGAAATATATTGATTAAACAGCACTTGGAAGCTACTCCAATACAACCGCAGATAATCGAAGTAAATTGCTTTTATCCTACCTTTCTGTCTTGCGATTACCATTACATTAACCCGGATAATTTATTACTTTGAAAGTTTTTTAAAGGAAGAATCAGAGAATTTAAGATTTTTTTGTGCTGTGGTAAGATTAAGTAAGGTAATTTAAAGACGAGCAAACACTAATTAGCTTATTTAAGATAGAAATATACCATTAAGTCTCTAAAGTTCATACTTGTGTAGGAGTATACTTACGATTTCATAACATTTCAAAATTTTTATAATAAGTTGCTGAATGTCATACCGTAGCATTTAATTCCATATAAATAATGTCATTATGTATAGAATAATTTTCTTCAGTTTTGGATAGCAGGCTAATTGCAATACTTTCATATAAAGAAATGTTTAACCAATTTTTATGTCAAACACACCCCCACGATTTCATTTAGTAGGCTTGAAAAAATAATATAAAGAAATTTCAAAGCGAATCAAACATCTTCAATATTTTCTTTATGCCAGGATGTAGAACTAAAGGAATTTCAATTGAAATTCATCAGATATTTGAGGATTCCAAAACAGGTGTTCTTGAAATCTCACATATGCATAAACCGTAAAGAGAGATATTTTAGAAATATCCTGAAAAGAATTGGATGCGATGCATAAAATTTAATAATTATAAATAATATAATTGAGGATAAAAAAGATGGAATGAAAAAATGACGTAATAACTATCTTTTCAGTGGAAGTTTGTTTCTCAGGCCAAATAATTAAAATTAAATATCTTAATGTGTGAAATTTTTCAACCTATTTAAACGCTTAAGGAGGCAAGAGACTTTCAACGTCACATTTTTAAATTTGCAATTAATAACTCTATATATACTAAATGAGAGTAAGTAATATTCTCTTTCACTACACTAAAGACCTTAGAATTCAAAATTCCACATCATTTAAAAACTTTCAATTTTTAAATATAAGTTATATATATATAAACATAATTGTGCATCGAATTTTTTGTACGAATCTAGAGTCTTAATTATATATATATATATATATATATATATATATATATATATATATATATATATATATATATATATATATATATATATATATTATATATGTATGTATATATATATATATATATATATATATATATATATATATATATATATATATATATATATATATATATATAACATTAAAAACCCCATACCATTTTAAAATCTAACATTATTCTAAATTCCCTTGGGCGTACGAGCTAAATTTCGCTTTTGATTCTAAGTTCTACTAACCTCGAGAGAAAATATTAAATGGCTTCCTTTTTCAAACCAGCGTGGCGTCGCCCAAGATTTCATATAGGCTCTGCGCAGATTACATAAAACCACATGTGACTTATCGACAACAGCAAATCCCTAATCGCTATCATGATCACATGACAAAGTTTATATAAGCCGCCTGAACAACAAATCTGTGCGCTTTTTGGATAATGTTACTGCCTTGGGCAGACGTACTCTCCTCTTAATAAAGTTTTTCCGTAAGAAGCCGGGATTGTCGTACTTGAGTATGGAGTGAGTTTTACTCTATTAACAGCACCTTCTCACCGTAGCATGGGAGATTAGATATCTATTGGGCCAGTGTCTGTCTCCTATGTTACACACACACACATATATATATATATATATATATATATATATATATATATATATATATATATATATATATATATATATATATATATATGTATATATATATATATATTTATTTATTTAATTCTGCCTGTTATTTTTTTTCTTTTTGCTTTATTTCATGGTCTATAAATTTGAAAAATATTTGTTGTTACAAAGAACTATGCACTGTTTTGTGACAAACACCTAAATTAACATTTCTGAAAATTTAGAAGAAATTAGAAGAAAATGAATGCGCATGGAGAATTTTGAAAATGTCCAGAATTTTTGAAGTGTTTTTGGAAAGTAGGTGTTAGTCTTCCACAAAATTCTTATTTATGAATTTTAAATGACTTCAATGTAATAAAAAATAATATTAATTATACTTATGTGGTATGTAGAGTAAGATATTCAATATTTAAATAAAGTGGTTGAAAGTCCCTTGTCTCATTAAAGGAAATTAACGTTTCACTTAAAGGATAACACGTCTAAATAAACAGAGAAAATGTTTTTACTTATTAATCTTGAGTAATTCATTTATTCCATGGTAACATTTTCCATGAAATTAGTAGGAAATTTATTTTACTGAAAAAAGAGTGATGATATTTTAATATGAGTATGATATACAAAATTTATTGAACATGAAGAATATTGTACTCATTCATATATATATATATATATATATATATACTAGCATTATTGCCCGGCGATGCCCGGGTAGATATATGCATATAAAAATTTTGGTGCATTCCATCAAAAAAATACTGGGCTGCAACCCCCGCTCTTCATGTTCATCTGTCCAGACAGAATGCACTTAGCGCGTTTCTACTGGAATGATATACAAACAATAAGAAAGAAACTTTGAGCCTGCGGACCTTCGTCTGATTTTATTGAGAAATACAACCACTTCATCAGCATTTCATAAATTAAATTCTAAAAATTTATCTTTAAAAATTCACCAAAAATCAGAAAAGGGAGGTAACGATTCAAAAAAGATTTCCATTTAAAGGAAT
>OU015495.1:80017812-80367812 GCA_907164885.2 Dolomedes plantarius | reverse complement strand
CCAATTGATTAATCAGGGAATGTACGTAAAGAAATATCCCTTTAAGACCCGAAATATTTTTACCTTTATATATTAATTTTTACCTTTATATATTAATTATTAATTAACTCTATATTGACCCCAATGACACTGAAAAAAATAATTAAAAAAATTTTGCTGGTTCCCTGGAGCGTGGGGGGTACCCGCACGATCGTGCGGGTTGGGCTTTTCCTGCGAAACCATCACTTGTAAAATTTTACGAGTTATACATTTTCTGATAGAAGAAACATACCTTATTCAACTAAAATTGATACAAATAAGATAATTATTGGCGTACAAGTTTATTGACTGATTATCTACAGTGAAAATCTTTAAAACAGGTTTTTGTTTATGACAGGCATAAATAGATGTTGCATTTCTCGCAACGTGTTTTCGAAGTGCTTTCACAGTTTTCATATCTGTACTTGCGAGGCCTTGAACTTCTTAACATGCCACTTGTATTGTTTACTTTCTTTTTTCTTTCATTTAGCATTTGTCGAAGCTGGTTTGGAGGTAGAACTCTGGGTAATGGGTTCAGGGGACTTTTGTGACGAAGGGTGATCCAAAATTGTCTCTCCCTCAAAAATATTTCCATCTTTTTCTTCATCATGCTCATCTGAACTTGATTCTCCTTCCAGAACATGTGATTTATATGTTTTGTCCGCAGCATCGTCATCATCCGAGAAATCACTCAATTCAGAATCTGATTTATTCATCAATTGAAAAATTTCTTCTTGTGTGAGATATCTTTTCCTTTTTGACATCTGAAAAAGTTTTTTTTGTTTGTTTGTTAAAAGTTAGCATAGTATTCCATGAAAAATAATAAAATGTATTCGAAAATTCTATTGTTTAAAAAAAAAGCTCAAAATACTCAAACCACACCTTGCAAACGCCCAGCGGGAAACCCAGAACATTATTTTTTTGTATGAAAAAGAAAATTAATTGAAAAGAAAAAAAAAAAGATATTCGTCTATGATAACCACCAAGAAAATAATATGGCATTTTTTGTATAATGCGAAACTATATCGTTTTTATTCTGGCTATCATCAAAAATATTGAAACAGAAAAAAAAACGCACTTTGCTAACACTTACCCTTACAGCAGCAGTGACTCACGTAACGCCCAAGTAGCACGATCGTGCGGGTAACGAAATCTTCAGTCCTCCGAGCATTATAAATATTGCATAATTCATATTTTTTATTATTTTACACTTATTTATACAATAAAATAAAAATTTGTATCTAAGCAATTAGAAATATAATGATAATTACCTTTTTACGACAGATAAAATGGCGAACTGTATCCTCTGTACTTGTAAACAAATCTCGAATTAACTGCTGAAAGTAAAATATGGACTACAAGCGCCATCTTTTAATAGAAAATGATACTTTATACTTTCTGCTAACTAGCACGATCATTCGATTCTGGTTTTTCCTACATACGACTTTTCGAGAAGCAAAAACATAAATGAATGTCTAACCCGCACGATCGTGCGGGCTGGGTCTTAAAGGGCTAGAACGTGAACGATATATCAACGGTGAGACGATGAAAGAATTCTCAGATAAGGTAACCATCGAGCAGAGACTACCGGGGCGAGATTTGTTACTAGGTGATAAGATGAATGCGTCGATGACCGACATCCAGTGCTAACTGACCCGCGGAGCAACCTAAAGGAACCACCGCAATTCAATGTACGAGATCAACCCTGAGTTATCATCGAGCAACGAACTTTCAGTGTCGATATAGAACTCTTTAGACGAACTTAGTCTACATTCTCTTCCAATCATTACACGAACTTTGTGAGCACCAGTTTTGGAACGAGATTAAGCGACAGTGCCGGCAGCCCATGGGTGAGCTCTTATGTTAACAGTATCTATTTCACATCCCTAGCTTATTACATACTTGCCACTTGCCCCACAAGGGTCGGCATTGCTTAATTTATATTATGAATAATATACATTATAATCGTAATTGAGTAGATATATATATATATTGAATATTACTTTGTTTGAATAAGACTACGAATTTAGCCTGATGCAAAATAATGTATGTGTAAATATATATGGAAATGAATTGTGAATATGTACAACTAAAGTGTATTCTTTAAAGAGTTGTACCCATATTTTTAGTTGTGTGCTGAAACAGATTTGGTCGCAACGCGACCATGATTGTACGTTATACGATCACAATCTAATGACCTCAGCTGGGGTTATTACAACCATTACCTTAAAGTTCAAAACTTTCATTTACACTTCAAAATTAAAAGTGAGATATAAATAATTTTGAAGAGTTTCATGCAATAGATAAAACCGTAGTATACATGTCGATAAATTTGTACGTTGTGCATAGCAAGAGTCGAATTCGATCCCTCCTAGCATATTTGACTCATTAGAAATATTAAATATTATTTATCACTTTAAATTATGAAGAAATAGCTCTTTTTCTTCTAGAAATTCTTTTAACGAAAATTTAAGAACTTTTCGAAATCAAGCACTCAAAATTGTAACTCCTGTTTCAATGCTGCGGTGAAATTATTCATATTATCACTTACATTTTTAAAACGTATCTGCTAAAGGACATTACTCTGATGGTGTCTTAATCACAGTCAAAATATTTTTGTATTCCTACAAAACATTTCTGCTCAGAATTTGCTATGAAATCAGCCAATCATCTGAAAAACATATTGTAGAAAATTAAATGGATGTTAATTTTATTTTTTATTTTTCTGAGTATCCAAAATTCATTTCAACTCATGTACATAATAATGCTTTTCTTTGAATATAAAGAATAAAAAAAATTCAGTAAAATACTAAGAAGACATTTAAATATTCGAAAAATTCAGCTCAAAAATAGGCATGTTTTTCTCTGTTGCAACCTCATTAATTACCAAACTGTTTGAATGCAGTTAATGACACAAGATGCTCTTAATAAATGAACAAGTTACTCACTTGAATTCATTAATTCTTTAAAATCGATTCATTAGCATACTCGGATAACTTTCCTGGGTATTGAAAAGTTAATTAATTTCGTTTGGCGTACTAGCAGAGTCATTTCAATAACGTAAGGAAAATGAAGTAAAATATAATGCAATCCCTTATTCTTGAAAAATTTTCGGTTTTATGTATTGGGGGGAAATTATGTGTTAGCGCATGCTTAAATGCATATAATATTGTTTATGTTTTGTTTATTCAAATGATTTTTTTCGCCCTTTTCTGAGCTTTTGGATATTTCAATTTAAACTGTTTCGTAGTTTATGTATTATGTAAGGACAATTTAAACTCGAAGATTTTGTTTAAGAAATCGAAGGATACTATGGGAATAGTTATTTGGAAATTTTGTGAACATTGCAAGAGAAATATAGTTTGTGTAAAATGCTTCGATAATTATTCAACAAAAAAGATCGTTTAAATAAACGATATGAGGAACTGCAATATATAATACTGGCAAACAGCTAAAATCTTTTTAAAGTAGGCATTAATAAATTTTGTAACAGCCCTAATTATTCCTAAATAATTAAAACCTTTTAATATTTCATCATGCGTGTTACATTTTATTAACTTTGTTTAAAAATATTTTTTGAAATGGGCAATGATATTCAAATTAAAGGTAAGTGATGAAAGTCAAAATGTTCCTCCAATTTGAAATCAGATATTTTTGACCAAATGAAAACTTACCCACATTTTTTAATATCTGAATAGGGTTGCATAATATTCTTTCTTGTATATTTCATAGCATTAAATATATTTAAATACTCTACTGAATTTCATAAAACAATATGGACATCACTTGAAGAATCACTAGCGAAAGGTAAATATTTTTGGATGTCTGAACGGGGCTAATGGATAAAATCCATGTAGTTACGTCTGTGTAGTGTTGTTTACAGCTTTAATGCTCTAACTGTTTAAAACTTTTTTGACAAATCATAAATATTAAATATTATTTGTTATTTTGGGTTTTTGAAAAAAAAACATTAACCTTCATTTTTTTTAAATTAACAATCTTATAGACTTTAAATACACAAAAATATATTATTGAATCATTTCCGAATCATTGTATGGGATTCACGAGAACATTTTAATCGATATCTATAGAAGTCTTGTTAGCATAGCTTAGGGCCAACACAACGTAAATACATATTCCTTACGCTACAGGAAAATAGCTGTATTTATGTGTAAAAGTTTCGATGTAGTTCTCTTTTTGATGCATTAAGAAAGTCATAATATGATGACTGATATCTTAATATAAAGATCTTCTCTTAAAATTTCGTTTAGCAAAATATGACCAGCAGGCTCTAAAGAAATCAACCCATCAGCTTATCTAGCAGTCCTGAACTTTCTGTATTAACAAGCATACCAAAATTGCCCTAGTTAGCCTGCCATATCAACATTGCCATAGATTTTTTAGCATGCCGTATCCATTGTATTTAACCATAATTAAGATGGAGAAGAAAACTTCTCAAAGGGGAAAAGTTTATACCAATGCCTGGCAAATTGGTGTCAGTTCATCCGACATTGGAGAAATAGAAAGCGACTTCCGCAGGATGTGGTTAAAAGTGTGGTATTCAGAGAATTCCTCTATGGAAGTCACCTTCATCCCAAGCCTATTTGTCGCTTAGCCATGCTGAGGAGTGCATGTTACTAAACCTAGGTGCAGACCAGCTGAGTATTCTGGAGATGCCTCACTTATACAAAGATTTCTGGCGATATTTCTTCAAAAGCAAGTCCTCTTACTCGATTATACTTCATGACATTTTTTATCGCATTCATAATATAACTTAGCAACTAAAAGCTAAAACGTTAAACGTGCTGTCTAGTACAAAAATTTTCTTAGCAACAAATCTATTTAGGTATCAGATCAGTTGATATAACTGTAGTCGTTAAATGAAGTTATTATCAGGTAGTATTGCTCCGGAGTAATTATTGATCTATTGCGATAAGTCGGTAATAAAGATAATTGATGAGGTTCAGTTTTCTCCGTGACAATTTTAAAACACAATTGTTAGCTTCCTTTATACCTCTGATTAAAAACCAAAAAGTGGAGTTTCACGATAGGGAAATACATAAAAATCGGTGTAAGAAAAAATAACTCCTTCATCGACGGTAATTTGTGCATCTCTAGGAACAAGTTCTCTATAATGATGGATAACGTTTCGTCGTCTAAGTCTTAAGGATGCCTAGAGAAAATTTCTTTCGAGAATGTAATATCATATAAAGGAATTGTAAGGTTGAATCTGAACACCGGAACATCTCTTGATCAGACACCTTTAAACAATTTCAACAGTTTACGTATATTGACTGAATCAACCTCTTACTTAAAAGATTTCTTTCCGAGCAAAGGTCAAATTTTCAAAAAGCTTTTTTATTCCTCCGTATTGTGTCTGAAGTACTCGAGCCTGTCACCTTCTCCTACAGACTTCAGTATATTTCCCTCCACTCTATATTTCTCCCATAATCCAATTTTCATAAATTAAAATCGCCAATAAATTAATTTTTCCAACATCCATAACTCCTCTTCGTGAGACTAAATTATGCTTTAGAAAAGCATATAAATGACGTTCCAGAACTACTCTGCGCCATATAAAGTTCTCCAGACTTAACTAACGAAACTTCTAAATGCTTCAGTTATTCCAAAGAGTTCAATGACCTTCACGCTTTAAGCATTTTAAAGATGAAACGGTTGTAAACAGATACCGCTTCTTTTAATTTAAAACAAAAGTTATATCTCTTTTGACTGAAACTTTTGTCGCTAATTTTGTGATATTTCTGTTCTTTTGGAAGCTAGTTAATATTATTTTTCAAAATTTAGGCTTTGATTCATTTTTTAAGGGGGTTGTTTACTTACCAGACACATACTAAAGAAATTTAACTGCAATATACATTTTCTTTTATCAAAAATGTCTGACGTTCTAGCCCTTTTGAGCGTAATGTTATTGTATTTTTTTAGAGAAACTTTTGTACTTCTGATATTTAATTCTTCAGTAGTAACGCCAGAAGTTTTCTTACTTCTTCGATGTTTCTAAAATACATGAATTTCAAGGGTTAAAGAACTTTTTTTTTTCACGATGTCAAATATTATCTTTAAATTTGCTGTTACGTTGTGGAGGTAAAATTTTGATCATCCATTAGTCAGTAGGCATAATATTTTTGCAAATGTCCTCTGTCGAAGATGTAGCTATAAGTGGTGATTATTTAGAAAACAAGGGATAAATATTTGTTAGTAAGAAGAAACATTCAAAAAGATCACAATTCATGTGTTTGAATAAATTTATAAATGCAGTTGGCGAGTAGACAGAGCTTGTTTTCATAACATGCGAGCTTCTAAAAAAATAATTTCCCCCTCCCTCCCAAATAAAAAAAAATAAAAATAAAATACGGGGAGGGGACAAGATTACAGACTACGAAATGATTTATTTTAAAGCGTAAGATTTCGAAAAGCGTCCTTCAATTAAATTGACATGGCAAATTTATGTAAGCGATAGAGAAGAGGTCAGACAAAATGATACCCCCCTCCCCCCCAAAAAAGGAAATGTTCATACGTCAAAAAATGTCGGTAGTTAGCAAGGGGTGATACGAAAGATAACGAGAAAGACGTTCTCATTGAATGAATAAGTAGGAAGTCACTAAACTAAAGATCCTTATGTAAACTTGAAAATTTTAAAAAATGACAAGAAAGTACTTTGTAGTTCATCAGGTATAGTTAATCAATTAAATTAACTCAATAAACAAACTGAACTATTGCACAGGAAGCAATTTAGAGGAGAAGAATTTTAGCAAAAATATATTTTTCATTTTGCACATCTGAAATAAAAAAAGATTCAATAAACCTATGTTAATGGAAAAAAGTCAACAAGTTTCAATTTCATAAGTTTTCAGATATCTATAATATTTTAAGAAAAAATAATGTTGTAGATAAAAATATTAAGTAAAAAAATCAAAATGCGAATTGTGGTAAGTTGAAACCATAGACATAAAATATTTTAAGATCACGCGAATTATTTGAAAATAACAAAATGAGTTGATATTCACTCTGTCACAAAAAATATATGCACCCAGAAGAAATCGTGCTACTGTCACGAAACTTGGTAGGAATGTAGTCTGGTAAGAGATATGCAAATGATTAAAATTTCGACGCCAATGAGACAAGGGTAAGTGCGTTATGCGCATGTGAGATGCGCAGCTGGGAGAGTTTAAAAGCATGATTGCTCGTACCATTGGGTTATTGAAACAAATCTGTCGACTTGGATAGTCGGTATTGTGACTAGAGATGCATCGGAGACGTAACTGGCGAGAGTACGAAAAATTGTCGGACTTTGAGAGGGGGCGTATAATATGCCTCAAAGAAGCAGGTTGGTCGAACAGCCGTATCGGCCGCCACGTCGGTCGGAGCGACGATTGGTAGTTGCTCGGTGTTGGCAATAATGGATCACGGAAGGGATAGTCTACCGTCGGGGAGCGTCAGGTCGTCCCTGAAACACAAATGCGCGGGAGGATCGCGCAATCATACGAGCGGCCACGTCCGCACCAAAAACGTCGCTAGAATCGGTTCGACGCCATATACCACCATCCAGACATCCGGTGGTATCAAGGGAAACCATTCGGAGACGACTGGCCGACGCTGGTATAAGGAGCCGATGTCCATTAAGACGCCTTCTACTGACCCCACATTATAGGCAGTGTCGATTGGATTTTTGCCGACCTCAGGCAGGCTGGAGTGTGAGCGACCGGAGGCGTGCGATCTTCAGGGATGAATCCAGTCTCAATAAGCGATGAAATCAGTCTGAATGCTGATTACCAGCGCATACGCGTATGGAGGCGGACAGGCCACTTGTCCGATCCGGCATTTGTTGTCGAGAGGCATACGGCGATTACACAAGGTGTGACAGTGTGAGGAGCGATTTTTTGGGACACACGATCACCTCTAGTCAACCTTCAACGAAATTTGACGGCACGTAGTTACGTGGACGATATTTTAACGCCAGTTGTACTGCCTATGCTATCAAGTCACCCAGGTACCATTCATCAGCAAGCCAACGCTCGTCCACATACTGCGTGACTCTCCCAATAATGTCTTCAACGATATGACGTAATCCCATGGCCTGCCAGGTCACCAGGGGACGTGCTTGGAAGGCAATTGCAGCCGTCCCGGAATACTAGTGAATTAACTGCCCAGTTGCAAAGATTATGGCAGAATCTTTCACAGGAAGTCATAGGTGACCGCATGGATTCGATGTCACGCCGTGTTTCGGCTTGTATAGCTGCCAGAAGTGGATTAACTATTTACTGATTTGTAACCTTTTTCATGCTATATCTTCTAAATAAAACGATCTGTTCTTCTGAATTTGTAATCATTTGATTATCTTCTCATACACTACATGCATGTTAATTTCCGTGATAGCAGTTTGTTTCCTTCCGGGTGCATATACTTTTTTGTGACAGAGTGCATTGAAGTAGAAAAATGTAATAATATGTGTCGGACTCACAAAATTTAAAATAAGAATAAAATGAAATGTATAACACAAGTTTTCATAAAAACAGAACACTTCAAATAAATTCCACATTTATCTTAATATAAGCGTGCAGTAAAACAACGACATCACATATTTCGAAATGCATTTGGTATTTTGATTAAAAATATCTCAATACCAAATGTTTGGAATATGGATACATTTATTTTTTATTTCGATTATAAGCAGGATTTCCTTTGTTAAGAATAGATAAATTATGAATATTTTATTCAAAAATAAAAGAATATTCATTTCCGAATTCTTTAACAGGCGTTCCGAAATTTAGAAATGCATTGCACTACACATTTCGCAAGCTTGTTTCATTAAAATATTCCCATATTAACTTATCTGTTTGAATTAAGTTTAAACAATCACTGTAAATTTATTTAAAATATGAAATATTCGTATAGTTAAATGCATAATCCCTTTATTGTTCTTTGAATGCGTCATGTTACGTATATCATTCATTTTCTTTAAATGAAGCCTACATAAATACTGAAAGTATAATTTAAATATTTAGTCTCTTCTTTTGAATGAATAGCTAATTTATTTATTTTAATCAAACGTTCTTATTATATATGTAAATTTGTAAAGGATTCACAGTTTAATTTTTCATCATTGAAACTATTATTAATTAAGTGAAAACTTCTGTTAGGTTATTCTTTAGATAAAAACTTCATTTAGATCATAGACACATTGATAAATGTATTTATAACGTTTCTATTTATTAAGTCCTTTATTTAACTGTACAGTTGAATTATGCTCTTTAGCATACCAAAATAGAGAAAAACTGCAGTGTATGAATTTCCCTCCAAGAAAAAACTCGATAGTTGCTGATTTTTTAAAAATCGAAGCAAATGATTTTTATGAGCAGAATTAAGCGTAATCAAGAGTCCAATACAATTACTGTATCATATGAATCTTACAGAAGATTAAATTTGTGTTCAGAAAACATACATTTTGGTTTCATGGTTGACTTCGTTTTATAGGATTATTAATATTATTGTCGCTTTTTTCTCTGTGATTTTTGTATGAATAATATTTTGTGTTATTGATTTTTATGGTATTAATTCAATTTTTGTACAAAGTTATTGTAATGAAGATGTTTATTGTTATGATGCATTACTTATTGGACAAAGGATGCTTTAAGTTCTATTCCCCAAGATTTTCAAAACGTTCCTTGATTTTCCCCGCCCGAAGTTTTTGTATTATGATTTCGTTATGTTGTAAAACATAGAACGTGTCGATATTATGAAGGGGCCGTTGTGGTCAACCTATAGTTGTTCGAAGTTCCTACGGTCAACTTACGGTGAACCGAAATTCATACGGTCGTGAATGCACCATACTTGTTACTGAATTATGAATGGACTTAGAGAAACATATTTCTACACAGGGATATAATTTGTCATATGAAAAGAAATTCCATTTTTCCATGCGATATAAACGACGTAAAGAGTCCATATAACGAAAGTCCATTTGAATTGAATTTTCTATTTAACAATATTTTTTTTACGGTACGTTGGTTTTGAACTCTTTATACAAAAATCTCTGCATTAATCCAGGTATGTTACTAATTTGTTTTCTTTCGAATGGATGGAATCATGAATAATTTTATTTCGAGTTTTTAATGTTTTTCTCAAGTATTTAATGTCCAGTTAAGTTACAAGGGAAAAGGATGCAGAATTCCGAAATTATCTTTAAAAAAGTTATCACATGTATGCGAACGGCATAATATTTCTGATACATCATTTAAAGCAGAATTACTGGTTTTATACTAGTTTCAAATGATAGGCCATAGAATGGGGAAAATTTTGCTTTTCGGAATTTACGATGTTCGAAATAACACCAACGAAACAACACTTATGTTTTTTTCCACACAACACTCATGTTCGTACTTACACTAGTCCGTACTAGATCACTTAAGTCCAATTGTTTTCTCTTATGATGTTTTCAATAGGTTAAAAGAACTGTAATTTTGGGGTTGCACTTAAAATATTCCTTATTTTGTGATAATCAAATTAGTAAGATCAGCTTCACATAATCAACAATAAGGAATAATCCCCCTGTTAACTTCTATCGTCGAGTATCAGGATAATAATAAATTATTTTAATCCATTCGTGAAATTGATAATACTAGAATTAAACTAATCATTCCCCTGAAAATTTTAAAAAGAAACTTTTTTTTCATCAGCAACGAACACATTTGAAGTTAAGATTATTGATTATTGAACCATCTATCAAGAATTAAGGAATACTTGTATATTTCTATCGGCGTCAGGATACATAATTAATTTTTCTTTTTTTTCTGTAGATATTAAAGTTTTTGCAGTATACGAAACAGTCTTGTTGCAACGAATAGATTTGTGCAATTAAAATTGAAATCAACCTTTTTTTCCTCATAGGTAATTCAACATAATTAAGAATACTTAAAATTAACTATCCATAGCCTGAATTTTAAAGAGACGCTTTTTGTACCCTTTGTAATTATTTCATGATTACTGCATTCTTACTGGAATGGGGTATATTTTGCTTTATTGAATAAAAGACCAAAAATCGTATGTTTTCTAGATCATTTAAAGATTTATAAAATTACAGATTTATATAATATAAAGATTTATATAATATATATATATATATATATATATATATATGTATATATATATATATGTATATATATATATATATATATATATATATATGTATATGTATATATATATATATATATATATATATATATATATATATATATATATATATATATATATATATATATATATATATATATATATATATATATATATATATATATATATATATATATATATATATATATATATATATATATATATATTTCTTGCACTACACATATCGTCTAAAGATTTAAAAGTATAAAATAACTCTTTGAGAATAAATTTTTTATCTTATTCCTCAATTAAATTTAATAATTAATTTTACTGACGCAAAAACTGATTTAAATTTCTGCTAGAATGAGATGTAAAACTTCCATTTATACCCTATATGAGCCATTATATAAGATTCTTCATTAATATTTAAAATGTAATGAATGCATATACGTTTACAACTAAAATGTTATGCATCTTATTTATTAAGGCTAAAATAATTCGTACACCTTTCGTAACTTTTTACGCGCAGTTTGGGGAAAAATTATGTTTCTTGTACAAAAGCGACTCTTTTGAGCGAAAGAACCTTTTAAAAAATAGGGTAATCATACAGGCATTAGGAAACAAAAAATAGTTAGACAGTGAAAAAAAGGCTGAAATTTCGTCTAGTTTTCATTTTAAATTATCTCATTAGATTCTCATGTCTGAAAAAGGAAAATTAAAAGTTTCTTATGAGTACCAAAACAAAGCTTTTAAAAGTTAAAATGTAAGAAATTAACGTAATACGAGAGAAAACAAATATCTTTAGGATGCTTTTTTATATCACAGTTATAAATAATCTTAATTTTTATATTTATTATTTAAAAAAAAAATAGAGATAGTTTACGATAAATTTTTTTAAAAAAATGACAAAGGAATAATTACCACCCCTCTTTTGAAGAAGAAGGGAAAGCAGCCCAGGCACTGAAATTATCCCTTGCTGGGGAAATATTTTTAGATTAACATAAACATTTTGTTACTAAATCTACTAGCATTCGGGTACAATATACTGCGATAGATACAAAGAAGTTCCTCTATAAGAACAAAAAAAAGGTTAAGGTTACAGCTATATACGATTGGAAAAATTATATAGCAAATTTATAAATAAGAAGAAGTAAAATATGAAGAAGTATTTCATTTTTATTCTACTGTATGCTATCAAAATTATCTATAGCAATAAAAAATTTGATTTATAGCTCTTTTAAATTGGTGAAAGGAAAAAATGTCAACTTTGGTCTAATAATTTCTTGCACATCACACATACAGGCATATATATATATATATATATATATATGTGTGTGTGTGTGTGTGTATGTATGTATATATATCGTACCTTATCAATGTAATTTAATATGTTAAGACATCTATCATTGCACAAAATATGCGATTTCTCTCTTGAATATCGTGGTTAACTTTCTGCATATGTACTTGTCAGAAAATTATATCGGGAATTCGCTTCTTTAAGCTTCGTTAAATTTATAACTGATTTCATTCCCTACGTGTCTCGAATTTCTAACCTGAAAGGGTTGCACGCATCCGCACTACAGGAAAAAGGCGAGGGCGAATTGATATTTTCAGTTGGAGAACTTCGATTTAATAGAATTCAAGACATCACCATTTATTACATATATTATTACCCGGCTGAACAGAGAGGAATGAATATCGAGCTTCTGTCAAAAACAGATTCGAAACACACCGCAACTCTTAAAATGTTGTGTTTCCGTTTTCACAGCTGTTGCAGACGGAAGGAGACAGCTATGATGCCTTACGAGGCTTGCATCTTTCCTGTTAGAGGTCTTTTTTTCCCCGATTCATATCTGATATGTTTTTTACTTCCTTCCTTGTTATTCCACGCATCTGAAAGTAAAATGAAGATTTTCTTCCTTTGTCAATATTCCCTTGGAATATTTTTTAATGTTGTAGAAAAGACCTTTCATGTCATAACTTTTTATTTGAAGACAGATGGAATATAAATTAAATGGTTCTCCTCATTTCTTATATATATATATATATATATATATACACATACACACATACATACATACTCTCAAATACACAGATAGATAGCACTGTTGGACAGCAGGCAAATATAACTGAGAATTTTATTTATTATAATTTAATTCCTATTTTCCTCCTATGATTGCATTTTTCATTGTTTTCCATCTTCATCAAATGCATTTGAATTTCTTTTTTAGTAATTTTTTCATTTAAAGCAGTTTTAAGATATATTTATTGAATACAAAGGGAATGAAATGCAGTCATAAAAACAAAAAAAACATTTTTGAAATAAAATCTGTATGCTTGAAAATGTTAAAAGTTGAGAAAGTTGAAAATGTCACGACAAGAGACAAAATAAATAGCACCCTTTTGAATGATTCATGACCATAAAATTCTACAACTTCAATGTATTCGTTCAAAATACTTCTCAATAATTATCAGTGTACTTTTGAGAGTCTACTATTTCCTAATAAGTTCGAGTGACGGATTTGCAGTGGTGAAACAATACGACGGGAAATATGCGCCATCTGTGTTGCAATGGTCAATCTGGGACAAGCAACCCCCTGATTGCACCTTTGAATGGCTGTCGTCATTGCGAGGGGTGCAAACAAACCCGTCTTTAGCGTCTAAAATGATGAGAGAGACTTCAATGGACTGTCTTTCATGCACAAATGAATCAGTGTACGTCCTTCTGCCGGTCAGTTGGAAGTGTATTGATTTAGCAGTCGCATTGTGATCACATCTCATTTATATATTTTTTTCTCGACCATTGAATATTATGTTCATAATATTTATTTCTTGCTTGCTTTTCCATGCATTAGAATATCATACAATTTTTGAAATTTGTTTCTCTTTCTGGCGATATTTATTATAAAAATAAATGTGAAAAAGTGGGTAACCCTAGAAGTAGTTTGGCGAAGTTTTCAAAATTCGCCAAAATTACACTAAAATTAGGCTTTTGTAATGAATTAAGCAATTCTTCAATTAAGCTCTTAATTTAGGAATTATTACAATTGTTCAATAAGAAATCTTCAATTAGGTTCTTGTAAAGAAGTGGGTACCCCTTTTAACGTGGGTGATAAATGAGCCAAACTTATTGTTATCTGAAATGTTGTGCAGTCAGTGTTGTAAATGAATAACAAGTTTGTAATTAATAGATTTTTTTCATCAGTGACATAGACACCAAGAATTTATTATTGTCAGCTGAAATAACGTTCGGCTGTTGAATTTTTATGAATAGTGCTTGTTTTCGTTTTATTGTTTAGATTGCAATATCCTGTTTTTAGTTTCAATTATAAAGAAATAATATCATTAAAGATTTATTCTGAAACATTTGTGCTATTTAAATTGTCTAAAATTGTCTGTATATTCTATATATACGAGTAATTTTGCTGTCCGATATGTTGTCGTCTGTCTTGTGTGATTTTGGCCGATTTTGGAAACTTCGCCAAACCACGCCAAGGGGTAACCTTTGGCGTGGTTCTTTACATTTTCCATCATAACTACAGGCAGTTTTCAATCGCGATTAAAGCCTCACTGACAATATTATTTCTAAGACACAAAGAAACTTTCCAATTTTAATTTTGATATCAAAGTAAAGGTGTTGAGTTTTAAATATAACCTGTTGTAAAATATATTTTATATCAATATTTCTTCCTTCATACGTAGCCTTTTTTGTTTGAGAAGCAATATTTTCCATTGGCCGTTGCGACAAAAACGAAAATATTTTAACTCAATTCTTTAACTCAATAAGTTACGTTTAACTCAGTACATATTATTTTTTTGTATCAAAAGGCGTCTCACTGGTAATATTTTCTTTAATTTTTATTAACTTATTGTTAAAGAAATTACCTACTGCTTTCCTTCATAACTTTTCGCTAACAATTCAGCCTTCTTATTTCTCAAGAACTCAAAAGAGAGTTAAAGAATGTGATAGAAACACTCTCCTTAATTTAATTTGGAGGCTTAGACTGTTTTTTCTTTTAACAAAAAGAGCAGCATTGGGGCAATAAACAGGAACGTGACATTTAAAAAAGTAATAGAGGGGAGACTTCTAGGTAAGAAAATTTAGTAGTTCATAAATTCCAATTAGAGACTCCCCTTTCTAGAAAAAAAATCAGACTCTTGGTGTGGGGGATATTCTGTGATACACTGTTAAGAATTTTTTAAAAAAATCTGACTTAAATCGAACAAAAGAAGAGAGATTCTTGTAAAAATGTTGCTCTAAAAGTTGTTTCAGTTATTAATAAATGTTTTAAATAATTCCTATATTTCTTCTTAACATTTCTAATTCTTGTCTTAAATATAGAACGGGACTATATTGTTCTAAAACAATGGTGTGACAAAAATTATTATTAGGAGACTGTCGAGACTTTTCGGTTATATAGTAGAAACAAAGTACTTTAATTTTTGCATGACGAAAGTTAGAAATAAAATTATAAGAACATTTTTATAAACATTCAATGCATATAATATTATTTAAAAATTACAATCTATTTATCATTTTAAGATTTTGAACATTTATTTATAATTTGAAACAAAGTATTATCATTTAAAAAGTAGAGAGAATTTACTGAAAAACATATTTTCAGTAGTAGCTCAAAACACTGTCACATTAAAAATGTGAATATATTGAAGTTAAACTACACAAAAGCTAATACAAAATATAAAACCGTACAGCGTAAATTTGAGTTACACAAATTTTAAAAATATAAATAAGTAGCAAAATTATTAATAATTTGGAGTAATACAAGCCATCTAAGTGTAATATTTTAACAGAGTACTCTCGTTTTTGTTAGCAACAAAATTTGTAAAACTTATTTTAAGACATTTCGCATAAAATTTCTCTGTACTGAAATATAATAAACTACATAAAAATTATTAATCAATATAAGATTTTTAGATAAATTAATATTCCTAAACAAAGTATTTACAAATTATTAAAAATATACTGACATATATGTAGTTCAATTAGTGTCCAGATACTAAAATAAATAAAAAGCACTTTCACGTGACATTAATGTCAATATTCATTTTCTAGTCATGAGAGATATACTTAAATGATTAACATGGAATTAAAATTTCATGTATCAATTTTAACTTAGTTATATATATATATATATATATATATATATATATATATATATATATATATATATATAAATCCAACCCTAAGATTTTCAGATGTATTAATATTTCTAATCAAGGCCTAGTTGAAAGCCTTGTAGACAAAGAAATAGAAAAGCAAAGAAAAATGTACTGGTTTTCTGAAAAAGTCAGAAGTTAAAATAAATTCTCCGTACATCGAGATTAATGTTTGACTATAGCTACATTTATGCTCTGATGAAAATAATTACTACTTATTTGCTTCAAAACAGAATTCATGTTTCAATACTATGATTTCAATGATAAAAAAATCATTGCATTTAATATATCTTTCCAAAAATTCGTAAATTCAAGAATCAATTAAAGAGCATGTAAAAATAATTTTACAAATTATCAAACTGATTCAGATGATCAGTATACAATATCAAAATAAATATGTCAACGTTCTTATAAAACATTCAATAAAATTATAATTTTACACAATAAAAGCATTATTTATTGTTAACATATGGATACATTTAAGATATAATCTGATTTATTCTGATTGTAATAGAAAATATTAGTTTTCATTGATGGTACGCCACCACTTATTTATGTTTAAACTCTTTTAGACCAAAACCTAGAATCTTTCTTTCTTTACACTTGGAAATTTGCGTTTTTAAGATAATGAACGTATTGAAAATTAATGCTTTTTATCCCTCCCCAACCCCCTCTATCTCTGCTTACACACACAACACACATTATATTTTATATATATATATATATATATATATATATATATATATATAAAACAGACTCATTGACATACAACGCACAGACCAAACCGTTGGACCTAAAGGACTGAAATTTTGCATGGCGATTCTTCTTATGGTGTAGTGGTGCACTAAGAAAGATTTTTGAAAAATTCTTCTTAGATTTTTTTAAAATTAAATTTTTAAGCTGTTTTTGTAACTTTTTTAAAGTCTGCATTTAAAATAATAATTTGAGGGTTATAAAATTTATATCACAAGAAAGATCATACAAATTCCTTTCAAATGAAATCTTTTTGGAATCTTCACCTAGATTTTCTGATTTTTGGTGAATTTTTAAAGATTAATTTTTAGAATTTGATTTATTAAATGCTGATCACGTAATTTCTTTTTCTGGTACTTTAAATAAATTTATCGTCACGTGCATAACAACTAAATAGACAAAAAAATATTTTTTTTTCTTTCTAATGCAGCAGACGATTGGTTATTATCGAAAAAATAAATAAATATCCCTTACGACTTTTTATAAATATATATATTACATCAATGGTATACATTGATCGTCATATTTGTTATAAATATATATATTTAATTTTTTTGGCATTAATTGCATACATTGACCGTTGTTTTTAATTTGAATGTACTCCGTAGTGAAGTGCGGGTTTTCAGCTAGTATATATATATATATATATATATATATATATATATATATATATATATATATATATATATATATATATATAGATATATATATATATATATAGATATATAGATATATATATATATATATAGATATATATATATATATATACATATATATATATATATATATATATATATATATATATATATATATATATATATATATATATATATATATATATATATATATATATAGATATATATATATATATATATATATATATATATAGATATATATATATATATATATATATATATATATATATATATATATATATATATATATATATATATATATATATAGATATATATAGATATATATAGATATTTATAGATATATATATATAGATATATATATATATATTATATATATATATATATATATATATATATATATATATATATATATATATATATATATATATATATATATATGTATGTGTGGTCATTGTAATAGAACATAATAATTTGAATGAATAGTAATTTATGCAACTTTGTAAATGCGATGAATAACAAATGCGATAAATGTAACAAATAATGGAAAATGATGTCCAATTCCATTATTCACATGTTCACTAACCAGTCAAAGATGTGATTTTAATCCTGGCAATTTATTTTGCCATATGGTTACCATATTTATCACATGTTAATATTAAATAGTATGACCAATGATAAATGTGTATGAGTTCCACTTTAGTCGATGGTAATATTTCTTACCCGTATGCCACCAAATATTTGGTTATATACTCTGAAATATTGATTTAGGGATATTTGAAGACATCATTTGTGAGAGGTTATTTTATTATGATGACTTAAGAATTTCTCCCTGTCGTTTTTGATTCTTTTATCATCTTCTTATCCTTCTGTGTGCCATCAAATATGTCAGCCATATCGAATCAATAGTCAAAAGAGGTTAAAACCCTTGGAACATTGTAGATAGGGTTTATTGGAAATCAGGGTTAAGATGTTCGAACTATTCTTGCCATATTGTAAAAGAAGTATTGCAGAGATCATCGCACAGCTGGAGCAAACAAAAGCTCATAATGCCATACATGGATATACAGTACAACATGATTAACTACTTTTATTTATTACATCACTCGTAGAGTTTACTACTTCCCAACAAAATTTTTAAAAATACATTTCCTCCACAGTCGTCTACCACATTTGTCCGTCTGGTAGTCCGGTATTACCGTACAAAAGTAACACTTATTGGAAGGTTGCTATCTGGATATCCCCCTCACAAAAACCTGGCTGTAATTCGCAGTTAATCTGTGACCATTTTTCAGTTACAGTTTCGTAACATATCCCATTTTAGATGCATTTGGTGTAGTCTAAAGTGTCTGGCAGTCATTAGCATAGTTAAATCATTGTTGACAACAAATTTACAGGCATTGTGCAATATAGTTTTAGTAGAAAAATTATCTCGGAATTTGACCTAGGTTTCTTCCTTAAGATAGCTGTTGGTCGAGAGTCCAGTTTCGTATAGTTGATGTCATACGATATTTCCACCCTTAAAAAGCACATCTCTTTCGATATTTAAAATACCCTCATTGTGATAACACACAAAGAGCTAGCAGCAACTTCTGTTTTATTACATTTCCACGATGTAACACATTATTTCTCCACTAAGCTGAGATGTGTTTCGTTGTAGCGTGTAACATTGTAACATATCTTGTTCCTTGCAACTCGCTACCCATTCTGATCTTTAGACCTCTCTCTACTCCTTTCCCTCTAAATAAATTGTTCTGTAATCAGTCTGAATTGAAAAGTTCTTATACTATTTATGATGGCAGATATTTTGGTTTTTAAATATCCCGCAAAATTTCGGAGATTATCTTACCGTGATTCATATAAAAATTCCAGTTTTCTGTTTTTTTTTTTAACTGAAACGATACTGGGTCGCAAAGCTGGATCGATTCTATATTATTCCAATTTTCTGTATTAAAGGTAAGTGACGACTTATTTTATTATGTAGATACCGAAATTTACTAGCTACTTTAAGGGATAAATAATCTGTGAAAAATATTTTAGGGAAGTGTTATAAATACTTACAATATTCAAAGATTGAAAGTACAATGGCATCATATTAAAATAGGATAGTATTTAAATTGAGAAAACATAAAAAAACATTGAATTAATAGCTATTGTTCGCTAGAAGTCATTTTGTTTGAAATTATTTCCACTCATAATTTACAGTATTGTTAAGAAGATAAATTTGACTAAAAATGCCAACATGACAATATAGCCAGTCTCATTCGTGAGGGCGTGGGGCGACCGCCTCAGGCACCGAAATGAGACACAGGGGAAAGTACGAAATTTCTGTGGTATCTTATCCAATAAATTATAGAGATGCATTCAAGCAGTTTGCTGCAATAAAGGATCAACGAATGATTTAGTAAATATCGTTAATTACATAGCAACTCATATTCAAATTTATTTACATTTTCTACTTGTTTTCAATTCTGTAATTTTTAAAATTTTACTTGTTTTAAAAATATTTTTTTATATTTATTTAATACGTATTTTCCCCCAAATACCTGTTATTTTATTAAGTAGACTATTTCTAATAGGGATACATTCTTTACATAAAGGGTTTCCAAAAATTTGAAAATGAGGTGTTTTTAAAAGTTGCCACAATTGATCGGCTGGCCCAGCGTGAATCAACTTCAAAGAATTAAGGACACATATATATATTGGAAATAGCTGGTTATTGAGACCAAAACGTCATGATTTTTAATGGACATATACCCTTCATGACCGTGTCCTTTGCAAAACAATCAGGAAGTCGCTTTGTAAATGACAAGGTCAAACTTAACACCGCGGATTGATTTGCCTGATTATATCAATTTGTCTTTTATTAAGCCATGTGTTCTCTGATACCAAAGTTTACAATAACTTTGTGAAGTTCACTGTTTCATTTACCTTTAAGATAATATATATACTTAACAATGAATTCGCCATTAACAAGATCCGACGAGGTTTTCTACACTAAATTATTTATTACAGCACAATTAGACTACATAAATGCCGTACTCAATTGCTAGCAGGCAACGGGGAATTATTTATCGCTTGTGTTAATCCCGGTAGTTATATTACGGAAACCCTACCAGAATTCAGCCACGCGACTGCTTGTATATACACCACACTAACCGTTCTTTCTTCACTTTATCACCAGGTCGCTGGAACGATAGCTAACTTCAAAACACCTTCGGTAAACTTGATAATGTCCGGCTTCTGTACGGCAAAGCGATCTTCACTCCAATTGTTTTTCGTTCGCCGCTTATCTCCGTCCGACCTCGCCTCGTCGTGTTTTCTCTCTCACTGTCAAGCGTGTACGCTACCCATGGGGGTTCCCGTCTAGCAGAAAAGCGCCGCTCATTCGCATAAGGTTCTTCTTCTTCTAACGGGGATTTATTTAGACCAGGGGGTTAATTTTGATTCAATACCTCACAACTTTTCTCGATAACCTTGGAGTTGCAGTAAATGCTTTATGTCTATTCAAAAATGAATTGAAAGTCAGTCAGTTCATTCACTGTAGCTCATGTGATTATACCGATAGTTTTCCTGCTTTTAAGTCGAACTTATAATTACAACTTTTGCTTTGTATTGTGAAAGCAATTAACTGCATTATTAGTAGTTATCTCGTTGTATTGTCAAAGTTCTTTTGAAGGCTCCATGAAAAAGAGTTTCATTATTACGGAGATGGTTTTAATAATTTATTTTATTCGGCCATTTACATCTTCAATAAATATATTTTATCATATTTTTTATACCGTGTAACCAATTTTCTTCTGATGATAACTTATTATTGCTGAAAGCGACGATACTTTATAGTTAATATTGATAATATTCGTTAGTATTATTCAGTGCATTGTTTTCAATCTATTACAAAGTGTACCAGTTCATTAAATATGAAATGACTCCATTCCCGAATGAAATATCATATCGGGTGTTATAAATATACATGAGAAAATATAATATATTTCAATTAATACGGACCAAAATGTCGTACTTGGTTCTGTTTGAGCCAAAGTTACGTTAAATATCTTTGAAAGTATAAATCATATTTAACTATTCCAGTTGATAGTATTTTGACTGCAAGTTCTATTCAGAAATGCATGAAACACTTTTCCATAATGTAATTCCTCACGTGTATAATTCAGAATAAATTCCAGCTGAAAGCATTAAGTATATCGGTATTCTCTTACATAGGCAATTTAATAGGCATTTCATATTGATATTTTTAATTGTGGGGGACAAACTTGTTAATGACTCTATCCTAGGGTTGCAGTTTTTCCCCCTTTGTTATATCTGCTTCATTTGACAATTTTCATATAGTTTGTGTATTTTAGTAAACTTTTTTTTCCGATAAACAGATAGTTTTATGAATATGAACTCCTTCTGGATCTCCATTTAAAGACTGGAAAATAGTGATGCTTTTGTTTTTTAAAATATTAAACCTTGCAATTTCTAAATGAGACTCGACTATATCGCCTATATTTAAACTATCTGTACCTCCTTTAAGTACCCATCAAAGGAGGATATTTGGAGTGGTTGAAGAAGGAGTTTGGTAGCTGTCAACGAAGACCATTTTACTTGTTTGATGTACGGATTTATAAGTTTCTCAAAATATAAACAAAAATGTCTTTTTGATAAACTAGCTTATTTAGTTGATCCAAATGCGTAGCAGCGTATCAGTAACAGCGTTGTAGATAAGTTACCATCGGAGATAATGACCCTAAACATTTATAGAAATATCCTGAACTTCAACGGGAGTGCTATAAATACATTAACGAAAGTATCCTTTATCTTTGTAAGCATTATGTTGACGAAAGAATCCTTAAGCATCCAAATGAATAGAAAGGAATTTACGTTAACTTTTAATGTTTGACTAGGTTATACTTAATAGCTTATTTTTTCAACCGTTTTACTTTACTTTTCTTACGTTTACACAACTTAAGTTAATTTCTGTTAGATGGCACTTTTTGAAACGAAATTACTTTAATAAAACTTTGAGACCTGATGGGGTTAAATGAAGCCTTAAGTCTTTACTGATCGTGCGGCGTCTCACAGACGCCAGTAGCACTTTCTTTACATGTTGCATATTGATGGATTGCTATGTATGCCTAGCAGGTGTCAGTACCTTCGAAATGCTTATGTATGAGTCATAGCTAAGAAACAAAACTCCTGCAGTTGCTATAATTTTTTATAGTAAACGGATATATACCAAAGCAAATGATTGGCGTTTCATCAAATTTGTAAAAATTGCTAATGGAAATTCATTTTTTAAAATTTGCTTTATTTTTTTTTCTTTTGTAAAAATTGCTTTTAAAAGTATATTTTTTTCCTATTTGATGGGTTTTTGTTTCTAAAAACTGCTTATAGAAATACATTTTTTTTTCATTTCCTTTAATTTATTTTATTGTAAAAAGTGCATATAAAATTGCATTTAGAAAAAAAGTTTGATTGGTGTTCATTTACATCCATCATGTCTTTAACTTACCGTTTTAATAAATATTTATTTTTACAAATAGAATAACCTGAAAAAGATAGTGTGGATTCTATCAGATGCCACGATATCCGCAATTTTTAAGTACGTGACCAGTGTTGCGTTAAATGTATATAATATTGTCAATGGAGACACTGCAAAGCAGTTGTCCTTAGAATAATATAATTATTCCTTCAAATTTCTCGGTGTTGTTTTCTATTAACAAATCCAAAAAGAAAAATAACGATAATTTTTTTTGCATATCTATTTAAACAGCTGTTTTATTGCCAGCATGTAAGAAAACTAAGATTCGTTAGATAGGTTTCTTGGAAAATCGTAGAGAAAAATGGAAAAGCAAGTTAAATTTAGAACTAAGACATTTAACACCTAACGTTGTTAAATTCGCTACAGTCATTGCTTAGAAGATACAAAAAGCAAGCTGTATAAAACTAAAGCATTCTAAATCGAATAAACACTCTTTTGGTCCTAAATTGTTGAAAAGATGTTGACTTAAAACTTTTTTTAATAGCGATTATTGTTTCAGAGGAAAATTAATCTGATTACGCATTAAAAATTAAGAAGCAAATCCTTCCTTCTAGTGCCTATGTGTTGTTTATTCAAAGTAAATAAATTATAAATTTTTCACCCAGCCTTTTATTTGATTTATAATGAAATAAATGGCTGTTTTAAAATTATGTTAATATCCGCAGAAATGTGAAGGAAAAATATTATTTTGGGAAAAATAATAAGTTTTAGGAAAAATATTTTGTTTCCAAGAAACATTTGTGAACATTTTTAAATTTCAAACGATAGTTTGCAATTAAATTTTTATTCGAAATACCTATGTATTATGTAGAATATAAAGATATATGTATTTTCAAATTGGAAAAGACCTATAAAATACCGTTGAAATGTCATCAAAAATGTTTAAAAGTTGACAGTATTTTGGATCAACAATTAATTTATTATACATTTAAAATAAACGACGATAGCAAACTAGGGCAAAATTAGATTTATATACCAGCATTGTTAATATTGTGTAAATAGGGCGTCTGGTGCTACGTCATTTATATAAACGGGTTTAGTATTTTGAACATTTTAGATGAAGATTGATGATTTTCGGTAAAATATCGTAGGCCATTTGAAACTTCCATATTATGATAGTAAATGGGATAATAGTTATGAATTATAATGATAGATATATACCTCCCTTGGTTATAAATAATACACTCTAGGAAGATTTACTAATTACATTTGTACTTTTACTAAATAAGTTAAGCCAAGCAATGATATCTCCAACACGTCTAAAGTGCGATTTGTTAAAAACGTTCAATATTTATGTTTAAAACTTAACACTCGCTGTTTGAAGCTCAGTGTTGAAACAAACATTACATTTAGAATTATGTTAGAAAATATATGTTAATGTACGGTGATATTCGATATGTGAACAGAAGGTGTATGTTTTTTTTCCTTTTTAACAAACTATTTTAAAGATAGATGAATTATTCAGGATAACTATAGAATTGATTCTTAATGGCACTTGCAGAGAAAAAATTATCAATGTTAGTAAATGTATGTTAATCTACAGCAATATTCGACATATGAATCGAAAGTATATGTTTTTCTTTCTACTTTAAGAGACTATTTTAAACGGATGAATTGTTCAGGGTAACTATAAAAGTCATTTTTTATGGCACTTGCAGAGTAAACAAGCAGTATGAATAACAATTTGTCTTCGTAAACATGATGCTGATTTTATTCAATATTGGAGGGAAGTTGTTCCCGGCTAACTAATAAAAAAATTCTTCCATGAATCCTTATAAAACATTCTTGACGATATTCATATATTTCAGACACCAGTTTTGTCAGCAGTATGACTCAGCAATTCATTAGCCCTAAGCACGTTTCTTAAGCTTCGGCTTCGGAAGGTAATTTCCTGAGATAATGGAAGCATGTTCCTAATCAATCACTGTCTTCTAATGTCTACTATCTAGAAAACGTGTCTCAAAGTCGTAATATGTATTTTGCAGCAAAAGGCAGGCCCGGTACTTGAGTGTACTCGATGTTGGTACGTGCTGAAATTTTGCGAGTATATTGTATACTTCTTCAACACTTTACAACTGTTTGGAGACTAGTGTAGAGTTTATAGACTGCATCTGGTGATTTATGAATAGTTTTCCTCTTTTCAGTTTCGGTAGTTAACGTAGAATTATGGGTGACTATTAAGTTCGTATTTATCACCAAGAAGAGATCATTTACTTTATCTATAAAACGATTATACTACGTATATCGAATGATTTGTTTGAACCACTACTTCAAGAAATTTTTTTCATATTTATTGCAAATTTTTCTGCTGTATGGTCATTTAACGAATCTTCAGTGATTATCATCTTGTTCCAGAATGAGCAATTTTTGAAGCAGTGATCATCTATTTGCTTTCCCCAAAATTAATCTCAGTAAAATTCTTTGCTTCACCCGCATAACAGCACAGTTCTTACGGATAGAAAATCTGCATAAATAGGAACATTCTGTTACAGAGTTTAGGAGTTGCTGAAAACAATACGGAAATATCCTCAAAGTTCCTACGGTATATAAAAAAAATGGAAAACCTTTTTTAAATTTGCTTTATTTTTCATTTATTTTTTAAATGTCCTTAATATTGAACCAAACATGCAAAAGTCCTTAATGGTCCTTAAATTTGTAAAAAAGAACAACACAAAGAAAAGTTTATTGAAAAAAAAAGTTTCGGATACCGAAGGAAAAATTAAAATGTTTCGTAAACGAAAGACATTTAGATCAGGTTTATCAGTCTGATCACTTAGGAGCTAAGAAATATGCATTTAGGAAAAGCATTTCCCTGAGTTGTTTGATCCCAGACTAGCCCGATGTATAAGAAAGCCCGGAAAAAGACGAAACCAGCCGTTTCATTTCAGTTAGTTCTTATTGCAGTTAGAAAAGGCAAGTAAAAGAGAGAAGATATCACTTGATATAAGTAGTTTATGGGGTTGATCACTTTACCTAGAAAACCAGTTTTACCTGGGGAACAATATTTTACTGAAATTTGATAATTTGGTAGTGCTTTTAAATGTGATCTCAGCCACAGAGATTTGCTTCGTAGATTTTACTGAAACTAGCCGCTGCGCGACCAGCATAGTCGCTTTTAGTTTTATATTTTCTTTTGCAAAACAACGCAACTGAAAGTAACATATGCAAGGAATGTTACCATTACCTGTCATCATAAATATACGTTGTTAAGGGGTATTCTCTATAAGGCTGATTTTTGAACATCGTGATCAAAAAATGTGAATTTCCATTACCTCAGAACAGAGTTAAAGATAAAACTGAGAAACCCAACATCAATGATTTTAAAAATTACATCTCTCGTTGTATATACTATTTTTCAAAATTAAGATATCTATACTTTATCATTACAACAAATTAGTAATTGTTGGGGAAAAATTTTAAAATATAGTGTTGATTACATCACACTCTGTATGTATTACTGTTCACAATTCAGATATCTACACTTAATCATATTAAATAATAAATTGTTGGGAAAATTTCTTCACTTATAATATGGAGCAAAAATTAAGCAATATTTCAAAATTAAGATACCTACACTTTATCATTACAACAAATAAGAAATTGTTGGGGAAAATTTTAAAATATAGTGTTAATTACATCACTCTCTGTATGTATTACTGTTCACAATTCAGATATCTACACTTAATCATATCAAATAATAAATTGTTGAGAAAATTTCTTCACTTATAAAATGGAGTAAAAATTCAGCAAGTACTAAAAAAAATGTAGAAAATTAACTATTACTGGCTGTTGGTTGCTATACGGTTAAGCCTAACCTCGCGATTATTTATGCTCTCTCTTTCACGCCTCTCTCTTAATGAATTATTTCTTCCCTTTCTTTCTTGAGCCTGTTCCCGATTTTCACTTGCGGCGAGCTCTCGAACATTCCTGATTTCAGTGCGTAAATCCATGTTGACACTCGGTTGCAAATTGCAGACGGCTGCTAATGTTTACATCTGGTAGTGGCAGCCGTTGCCATTCGGAGTGTAGAAATATCGTCGATTTTTGTGCCGCATACCTACGCGTTTTATATATATAGATATTGTATTTTATATAACTGGGCAATATTTGCAAAGTTTTAATTTAATTGCCTTTGTTATATCTTAAAAAAATCATGAGTTTTTCACAGCCTATATTAGCCTTTTGCAACAAAAGACTTACATCATGTGTAGGGCCCCGGGTTGCCGAATTGTCGGCGGATCTGTACCGTCGGACCAGCGCCTAGACCCATAAAAATGACATTTCACCGAACATGGGAAATCAACCTTCGTCTGCGTATACATGAATTGCTACGTAGTGGCCGGTCTTCGGTGAATCATGGGCTTAAATGAATTATACATCATGTGTATTGATATCGGACAAGACAGATAATTGTGAAAGACTAAAAGAATGACGTATTGAATACTGCATTTAATGGAGTATAGCTTTTTTACGTCACATAGAAGGATTTTAAAAAAGTGAACTTTAACTAGTTTTTGCTTAAAAAAGGTACCTAATTTTTAGATTATAAAAAAAATTATAAATAAGTACTCAAAGCACGTGTATACAGGGTTCCCACATATATCCGTTACAGTCCCCTTAACTTCAAAACGGTGACAGCTTAGGCCATAAGGTTGGTTTCTAGGTATAGTAAAAAGGCTATGCCCTACTCGATAAGACGACTTACAACGCCATCTATCGGTAAATTTTGGAATAAGTGTTTTTATCTCAAAAACGGTATAAAATTCGGGAAATAAGTCAATAACAAAGTTGTTCAGCATCATCGATTTAGTAAGAAAAGACACCTTGCACAAAATAATACTCAAAATATAATGTAAAAGATGACGACGCATAACCGATGCTTGTGCCTCTCTAACACCTGCCATGTTGCACAATGTGCAGCGAGAAATCCAGTCCAGAGTACAAATGTGTATAGTGGCTAATGGAGAGCATTTTCAGCAACATAAATAAATGATCCTGAAGATAGGGAAGTGTCTCAGTTTCTTTCTTCCACTCTTTATAATAAGAAAATTTTTGAAATCGTAACCAAACAAATGTTCATTTTCGACATTCTGTTTTAAGTATTAATGTGCACAAGGTGTCTTTTCTCACTAAATTGATGATTCTGAATAACTTTGTAGTTGATATTTTTCCCGAATCTCGCACCATTTTCGAGATAAAAACTCTAATTCCAATATTTGGCGATAGATGGCATTGTAAATTGTCTCATCGAGTAGCTCATAGCCTTTTTAATATACTTAGACATCAACTTTATGGCCTAAGCTGTCACCGTTTACGAGTTAAGGGGGATGTAACGGATATAAGTTGGAACCTTGTATACACGTGCTTTCAGTAAATATATTTTTTATTTTGCAGTGTGTGTATATGGAAGGTTACGGTGCGCCACTATACTTTGCGGAAAGAACTGCATGTCCCCAATACCAGATAACCCCAGATAACCAGATAACCTCAATACCAGATAACTCAATACCTCTTACACAGATGTGTTACCGCACACAAACCAAACATCTCCCCACCCAACAAAGCCGGCAGACTCGATTGGTGTTTGCAACGTCGCAACTGGACTGGTGACAACTGGAAAACTATTTTATGGAGCGACGAGTCCCGCTACACGCTCCTCCAGTCGGATGAGCACCCTTGGGTAACAGACGAACATGTGTTACCCGATTGCATCGTTCCAACTCTCAAATTCGGTCGTGGTGGTGTACTTGTTTGGAGGTGTTTTTCGTGGTATGGCCTGGGATCTTTGCATGTTGTTCCTGGAAATTAAACGCCTACATGAATATTTTTGACAATGAGGTTCTTCCTACGCTCCAGCAATTATATGGAATGGAAGATTGTTACTTTCAGGACGAAAACGCTCCAGAGGCATGCTGCAGCCTCCTTCAAGCAGTGGTATCAAGATATGGATGTAAAACGTCTTCTCTGGTCTGCTCTCTGGTCTGGAGTCCCGACCTAAACCCCATAAAAAAATTATGGGACCAGTTAGAGCGGCGCTTACCGACCACGTAAGCACGTCCGAAATCTACAGCTCAGCTGGAGACATTCTTGCAGCAGGAAGGGACAAAATTACCCATACCTGTCTATCAAAACTATGTTGAAAGTATGCCCACAATGGTTGTTAGTGTAATTGCAGCATGTGGGGGACAATCCCATTATTAAAGTATGTATTTTTTCCCTTATACCATCACATCTTTCTGTCCGATCCATTATTGTTTGTAGAATAGTGTATATATATATATATATATATATATATATATATATATATATATATATATATATATATATATAAAGAGAGAGAGAGAGAGAGAGATAAATAAGAAGTAAGCTGTGCGATTAATGTTGTTGATGAATAGGGAAGCAACAAAGATTTATTTATTCGTCTCTCTTCATGAATCAAAATGATATGAGTATATGTATTAACAAAATGACACTGCAATAAACATTACAGTGGAATAAATATTGCTATAGATATACTGTCAAAAAATCCCGCAATTTTATCGTATATTTTTCTTAAGACGGGCAAATTTTGATTTCTGTATATAGTCCATGACATAATTATTAATTTCGTGAAATCACCATTTTCTTACCGTAATAGCTCATAACGTATGAGTTCTATGTTCCATAATTTATTATATATATATATATATATATATATATATATATATATATATATACATACACACAGAGAGAGAAAGAGAAGATTCGGAGACCATTCTAGTAAAATACTTAAAAGAATGTATTTTTGAGTGTTATGCCGAATATTTTAATGACAATGAAATATTAATAATCCCTTTAAATGAATTTTTGAAAATACTCTTAGTTTCCCCATTATCGTATTGCAAATATCTTTAAGTTATGGTCCTCGATTTAACTGTTTGGTACTTACGAGTAAAAAACAGACATAGCCTAATATTGAAAGACACTTTCTTTATTGTGACAATCTTTAGATAGTGTAAAGTTTTTGTTCTATTTCCTTCTTTAGTAAGGATCAGATGCTATATTTTTCTAAAAAAAGGCTTTTTATTGCATCCTAAATGGTAAATCTGATTTTCTGGTTTTCGTTTTCCAATAAACTGTATTTCACCGTCCCCAGGAGGTTACATATTATATTTGTATGTTTCCAAAACCATTGAAAGTTACGATTTTGTTTTAGGAGAAAACAGAAACTTTTAAACTTGAAAGGAAATGCAGATTTGGGTTCTGTTTCCATTTAATGATTCATTCTACGTTAGAACAAAAATGGGAAAGACACTTGATAAATCTTGAATACTTTCTTTTTATCCAGTATTTCTTTTGCATGTTTCCTTATACCATACTTTGAGATCCTATTTGATTTGTATATTTACCTGCACAAGATTTCTGGATTTTACTTTCTTTGGCTTTATCTAGAATTTAAAACTCGTCAAAGAGCAACTCCAAGGCTTTATTTTATGAAAATTTAGTTAAATAATCCAGACTTAAAGTTAAGTATTCCAAAGTTTACGGTAAGTATTTTATTAAAACCAGGGTTTTTTAACAAAAAAATTAATTTTCATTACTTGATTTATATATATATGTATATATACCGGGTGGCCATAATTAAACTGACAGTGCTCACAGTGTTCTGTAGAGCGATCTATTTGCGAGAATGACGCCACATTTTGTAGGAAGATTAAACAAGAGGGGGGACGAAGGATTCCGCGAAAAAATAAGTTAGTTCCAAAAGTCACCGCTAGGGGAAATTTATATATATTTACAGTGGAATCTCGATCTATCGTTTTTCAAGGGACCGATTGAAATGAACGATAAATGCGGGAAAACGTTAGATGCGGAACCATAACAAAGCAATATGATCGTTGGGACTGGATAAACTGAAAGGTACATACGGAAAAACGATGGATCTGAAAACGATCGATCGAGATTCCACTGTATATATATATATATATATATATATATATATATATATATATATATATATATATATATATATATATATATATATATATATATATATATATGCATATATATATATCAATAAGTACTATCTACCAATAAGTATTTGGACATTTGTGATAGAATAAAAACCAAATTTTATTCATATTCAATAGTTGGTAGAGCCTCCACGAGAGGCAATTACAGCCTCAACACTCCGGGACATGCCTTCCACTAGTCCTTGTATGACGGCTAGTGGTAATTCCTTTCACTTGGCTTGGAGAAGTCGCTAGGACTTACCGTCCAGAATCGGTAAGTTCCTTCACCGATTCTGGACGGTAGTTGCCCCCTTCCAATCCAGGGTGAACCTCGCAACATGACAGCTGGTTTTGTCGCCCTGGAAGTAACATGGGCCCAACCCGTAAAACTGCCACAATGTAGGAAGCACACTGTCATCTAAAATAGTGCAGTAGGCGTTGGCGTTGAGCTTACCATGAATTGGGACAAAGAGTCCCAGTCCATACCAAGCGAATAAAAAACCTGACCATAATTCCACCTTCGCCAAAATTTATTGTGGGCACTATGCATTCTGACAGGACGCGTTCTCCAGCCAGACAACAGACCCAGACCCTGCCATCCGATCTGTAGAGGATGAACCTTGATTCGTCGATCCAGAGAACCCGTTTCCACGGATCTACGGTCCACTTTCGACGTGCTTTGTACTACATTAACCAAGCAGTGCGTTTGAACTTTATGATCAAAGGATTATAGACGGCAGCACGACCATGAAAACCAAGCAGATGTACTTCCTTACGGATGGTATTCATCGAAACATCTCTTCCATACGTCTGTTGAAACTCCTGGAATATGTGGGCCATCGGTTGGGGGCGGTTCTTCCGAATTTCTCTGAACAGCACCCGTCGTTCTCATCTCCCAGTTTCGAGGGTCTGTCGACTCGAGGCACATTCCGACAATCACCGCTCACCTTCCACTTCTGAATAACATAGGCCACTGTCCCTTTTGGGTAATTCTGCTCGCTAGATGTATCAATTTAGGATCGGCTATTTATGTGATACCCAACGATTCCACCTTTCTCGAAATCAGATAAATCTGCACTTCGTGGCTTCTTGCCTGCGACTAATGCCAATGTTGTTTCCTACATTATATATTTAGCGTCGGAGGGCGGGACTTATACCAGAACCGCAGATATCGTCATTTGCATGGGTGCCCAAATACTTATTGGTAGATAGTGTATATTATATATATATATATATATATATATATATATATATATATATATATATATATATATATATATACAGAGAAAGATTATGAACGGGGACAGGTGAGCAGGTATTAGGCTTGTGGTGACACGTGGGTCAACTTTATGTAGTCAGAGACGAGTAGCATCAAGTTTCCTCAAACAACTCAATTGCTGAAAATAATATATTTATTCATTTGCATATTATGGTTATTTTTAAAGGTAAAGATATGAAATATAAAATATTAGAAAATGAATATAAAAGAAATATAAAAAATATAAAATACTAGAAAATGTTTACGTATTTGCAGAGAGAACGGGCAGAGACTAGCCCAATGCATATTCAATTCCGAAGTGCGAAATTCAAGAACTCCCACCAAAAAACAGAGGTTCTTCATGGGATGTGTCGTGCAATAGTGACCAATAAATAATATAACAAATGCCTTATAATGGGAGTTATGTCGCATCAGTCATTATCCCTCAGCTACGCTCGGAATTCGTCTTTGTGAAGCAGTTCTTTTGTAGAGGCACTCTCATATACGCATTCAATTCTTTCGGTGGCTATATGGGCTCGATAGGCGGTGTCACAGTTCGTCAGTCATTCTCCGGTGATTACCTTAATTGACAGATGTGGTCAGACGGTGGTTTCAATCGTTCATTTGGGGGCTGGCTAATACACTTGCATCAAACTTTTTTTCCTCATCGGCTCTTTGATTCTCTGCAACTTGCGGGGTCATTCACTCCTGTTGGAGAAGTCAGGCTGTGGTCATCTAGAGTCACTGTTCTATCGGCTTAGACTCCTAGTTATGTCCAGTTCATGGCAGCTCAGATATGCGTCTTGTAGTCAGCTCTGCGTCTTGTAGTCAGCTCTGCGTCTAAAGTCTCTCTTCTATCGGCTTAGCCATTGTGATGGCTCCTCGTCATATCTACTTCATGGTAGCTCAAATTTACGTCTGGTAGTCCACTCTGCATCTCGAGTCTCTGCTCAGCTCTGCATCTCGAATCTGTTCTGTCTGCTTACAAATTCTCTTGTACCAATTCTCACTGGCTCCACCTTCTTCTTATTTCTTATTGCCCATATAATTTCTTTTACATTTTATTGGCTCCTATTCATCTTTCTCGAATATTCCATTACATCCTTCTCTGAGGGCGTGGTGCCTATCCTCATTACGTCTTTTTCCCATGGTATCCACGATAGGACTTACATCTGTTTTCCGTTCTTCTCATTACTACTAAATTACTCTTACATTGATATTTCCCTTCTTCAATCATCTCCGAGTCAAACTATCGCTTCACTACACCTGTTTCCCATGTTTCCCGTCCTGCTGATTCACTTAATGATTGCTTCTTAGCCCTATTCCTTTTTCATCTCGTTAACAATGCTCTTTAAATTGGCTACCTTTACCTGTGCCGCTTTCTGTTCTTATCAATGTTGTACTTTTTGCGGTTTCTTGTGCTATTCCCCTTATCGTTTATTTATCCTTTCATGAATTCTTCTCGATCTTTCTTCATTTTACCTCCTTTCTATGGTCCTCTTATTTTAATCCATATCTGTGTTTAATGTCGACAAAATACCCTACGACAATATATAATCGTACGTATATATATATATATATATATATATATATATATATATATATATATATATATTTATGTGTGTGTGTGTGTATAAAACAACTTTTGTGGAAAAGCAAATATGATGTGCATTGAAGTTAATTTTAACTTTCACAAGAGACTGACAGTTTTAGTGGTTGAAGGTGAAAATCGAGTTAAGCCATAGAGACGCACATGATATGACAGGCCAGATAAAATGAAATGCCGAACTTTTTAAGGATTTTAAAACAAGACGCAGCTCTTCGGTTGGAGTTTAGGTTTACAAAGTAGACCAAATTTAGAAAAAAATACTCGGTGTAATTGAAAGTTCACAGGAAGGAAAATGCTATCTATTAACATCGAAGGTCACCTTCTCCAACATGTTTTACAGATATCTCCTGCAAGTTAATGGCAGTATACTAAGGCTATGGGTCTGTGTTAGCTTGTTTAATCAGTACAGGGAACCAGAAAAAGATTCTGTGAATGAACAAAACGCTCTTCATTTCCTTTGTTGAACGAGTTAGGATCAGTCTTTTGAAAAAACACTTTTGTTTAGACTTAGTTGTATGGATTGGAGATGAGGATTTGAATTCGTAAACGTCTAAGATTGTTTCTACAGGAAGGGACTAGATCATCTGGTTACAGCGGCTTCTATTGTGACATAACAGACCCACATAAGAAGAAAAACATTTGTATCTTACCTCAGAAATGTTCATAATATGTCATTAGCATGAAGCCTTCATCGTCATGCCATGCTCTTAGCGTATTATCTTAGATGATTCCCACACAGAATTCAATCTTGGAGAGAATCATAAATTCTGCAATATGAATGTATTCGTTCACCTCATAAATAAAAAAACTACCTTTTTCGATCAAATAATGTGCGAAATTGTGAAGTGGTTCTGCGAATTTGAGTTTTATTTCAGAGTATTCTCTAAGTATTTTAAGTAGTGTTCAACACAACAAATGTAAACAAAAAAAGGCATATATCTGTTACTTTCCACTATAAAAAAAGAGTTCTAGTGTGATCCTTCTGAAAGAAACTCTTATTTATTCTAAACATTTACAAAGCGGAAAAGGTTTTATTGTTTGTGTTTATCGATACTTCTACCGTTTTTCCCATACTACATTCTCTAAATAATGGTCTTACTTCCACATCTTTACGAGAAATGTTTGTGAAAGTCAGTAACATCTTAAATCTTCTGAAGGAATAAATAATGCAGATTTGTGCAGGAAATACCGTTTCTTTTTCTGAGAATAATTTTGGTATAAGCTGATTTTATTTTTCTCCCAAAGTTTTCTGCAGCGATTAGAGGTAAATAGGCCATACTGATTTTTTATGCAGTTTATTCGAAAATAAATAATATACTTTATGCAACAGTAAAACAAAATCTATTTTTTATTATAATACATCAATAACAGATACTGTACTGGAAAACGAATCAGCACGTGTGCCTAATTTACTGTACCATTTCAAGCGGAATACATAATAGATTAAGAGTTAATAAATATTAAAGTAAGATAAATAAGTTTATAGAGTAGGATTAGGATTTTATATGGATTCTTATAACTATCTTGATTAAATAATCTTTTTAAAAATAGCAAGACATTAAGGTTATAATTTTTCTTTAGCCGTTTCAGAAAAAATCAATGACAGCTTAAATGTAGAAAATATACTAAATTATTTATAAAATAAAGTAATGAAGCATCTAAAATTTGGACATATTCTTTATTATATCATAAAATTACAAAGATTTTATGAAAACAAAATTTTACCTTCTTTTCCTAACATCAGCAAATATTTTATCTTTGAATATTTATAGTTTGAAAAAACATTTTATGGTTAATTTATTATTCTGAAATTAACGACGTGGTACATTTTAGTGAAAAAAACTCTATACAACATATTCAAATTTTATTGTATAGCACTATTATAAGTACTTACATAAAATTGCAAATTAACAACTAAAAGAAATTTCATATTAATAATTAATAAACTCCAGATACTCAATATGGGTTAACATTAAAGATGTTGAGGGATTTTCAATCAGATATTAAATCTAGAGAAACTTTTAACACTTCTAAAGGAATTAAAAACAACTGACCTTTAAAATACTATTTCATTAAATATTGTGAGTTAACATATTTTATGTTGTCTTAAATACTTCGTACGTTTTGACATCTATAGGAATAACTTTTCAAGCAATGTTAAAGACTTGATGATTTGTTTTGTTTCTTAATCAGTTTTGAATGCTACTTTGGAATTTTACATCTATTTCTTAACACAAGTTCGGTGACCGCTTAACCAATTACATTCGTAAACACAAAAATAAAATCCAACTCTATACTATTTTAAATCAGCTACTAAGCACTTTACAAAACTCGCAATAAAGCAAAAGTGAATAAAAACGTTATAAACGCAGTGAGAAATTCGTGAAAGAGATTCTTTCACGACCGAGAAAAAATACTTTAAACGCGCATAACGCTAAAAAAAAAAAATTCAACCTCTGGGTGAAAGAGCAATATAGACTCATAGGACTAATGATGTGCTAGCACTTGATAGGGATATAAGTTACAAAACTAGAAGTACAGTATAACAAGCAACGGTTTCTAACCACAGGAAAATTCAAAGCACGTGCGATACAAAAGGAAAAGAAAAGTTTACCTGCAAAAATTTTAAAAAAATACGTTCTTTCATTAAAAACTAAAGTACCTATTTTCAAAGTGATGATTAAAACTTTTTTAAAAATTATATTTAAATACATATTATGGTGGGATCTAAACGAAATTTGTATTATGTGTAAAAAAACAATTAATAATAATTTTTACTAAATATTTCAATTTGACTTCTTATAGAATTATAAATGAGTGGTTTATGGTCCAAAAAATAGGAAATTGTCTATAAGAATATTTCTGTGGTCGATGAATTAGCGGACTCTATATTGAAATAGACATGTTAGAAATTAACAATTTCAAGTAGTATTTATTTAAAACTTATTAGAACATAGCGTAACGTATAAAATTGGGAGCAACTGTGTCGTAAAATCGCTCGTGTCCAGACCAACTATCGAAATGATTAACACATAACTGACTGCAAAAATAGTGCTAATATGGCAAGAGCCAAGCCACTGCTTAGTAACCCTAACGCGGTTTCATCGGGCTTAACAAGTGGTATAGGATGAAAAATAGTAATCTCTATAAGACCTTATAGTGAATTTGCTATTTCTACCCTAACTTTGGGTATGTATATCTTGATGTAGTACTCTAAATAACTTCATTTAAACACATTTCTTACATAACAACGTTTATTTAAATATTTGCACATATATATTATCTTTTGAACGTAAGTAATGCGTACTACTAGTACTATATTTATATAACATTCATGCAAAGGAAATACAATTCAATATATTCACTTGTATAACTACTCATTCACGAAAAATACACTTTGTTCTACTCACAGATACTTTGAAAGTCAACCAGCAGTGCTGCCACGTAAACTTTGGGCCTAACAATAACTCGCGTAAGTTTGAAGCAACGTAGCTATGCCTCCAGCGACTGCTCGCAAAACTCCACTATTATTAATCCAGACTCTAAGCCTAGCTCCAGCTCGATACTTCGTTTTGCCAGCACTACTCCTCCTTTCACTTCCTCTCACTTTCTTTTTTTAATCTAGCTGCTTGGTATTTATACCAACCGCGTATGCCGCAATTAGCATATCCTAAGCGGTTTCTTAACTTTATTCACCTAAAAGTTCGATTTTTGTGAATCGAATGTTATGTAAACATTACAACCTTTATGTTTTCAGTAAAGGACAAAAAATACATCTTATGTATTTTTGAAGATTTTGTTGTCGTCGTGTCTATTGAAAGTGCAGAACTAAAAGTCTAAAATAGAACCAAAAGCCTGGATAACAGCAGCTGCCAGATCAGGTGCCTGTGGGCTGTAGAGGAGTCCTTGCGGTGACAAAACAAGCTTGAAAGAGCAGCCACAATGTCCGGACGTCTAACAGTTATTCTATACAGCTTCAAGGTAGTTTTGAATAGCAGTCTGGTAACTTTAAGAATAATACTTCCTCTAAGGAGGAAATGTAATTTTAAAACAATGCTTTTACCATTTACAATATATTATGCTGGATTGGAAATTGAACATCAGTTGTTACACCAGAGCAATATATATGTTCTAAAAAAAGATGGGTTTCTGGACAATTTCTACATTTGATAAAGGATCTTGAACTCTCAGGGTGGATTTCCATACCCTTAAAGTGATTAGTTCTTAGTCTAGCTATTGTAGAATCAATTTTTCTGGGACATTCAAAAATTAGTGGTTTCTTAAACAGCTGGTTGGATAAACTGCACCTGTTCACTGAGTTAACATCAGCCAGCATGTTGAAGGAAAAGGTCTGGGCCAAGTTCCGCGCTTCCTTGGACAGCGTGTCAACACACTCATTTCCTTCAATATTGACACTTTTGGGGAACCATTGAAGGCAATGGGACTTTACCTTACAGTGAAGTTGTCAAAAAAGATCACTTATGATGTGAGTTGAGGAGGTTTCCCCCCTTCATATAGCTTCCAAGGGTGATTTTGAGTCAGAAAAGCGAGCCCATCACTTGAGCAAATGGCAGGATTGGGCAAATAAAGAAAAAGTGCTTCCTTAATTGCAATTAATTCAATGGTGAAATTATTTTTGAAGATATAAATTTGAAATTACCTTTAGAAAAATTCCGACATTTTATTTATCAGTAGGCAATTTCAGAAAAAATTTCGATTTTTAACTGATTCAAATACTATAAGAAATTATCCTTAACTCAGTTTTGAAAAGAAAGAATGGATATTGATAGTGTTGATCCTACATCACTCAAATGTCGACTTTATTCTTGACTACTCATGATGAGAGAACTTATAAATTTTCTTAAGGATTTAATAAACCTTAGACAGTTTAAGGTTTTTTAGGTATTTGCCAGAATATGTTAACAAGAATCCCTTGATTAAAGTAAATATTTTTTTTTTTTAAATTCAATAATCTGTATAAAATTTAACAATTTTTTTTGTCTCTCTGAAGTACTAATTACATTTTGTATCCATTTATGTCTGAAACTAACTAAAAATATTTTTTTCTTGCCTCCACTATATATTTATACTCCTTTGAGGGATTTTAACTCCTCTGAGGGATTTCAGTGTTCTCTAAAACCCCGCATAAAAATTTAACAGATTTATTTTGCCTCAAAAATAACCACAGAAAAATATACTATACTCTTTCAAAACACTTGTTTACATGAATTTTGGTCTGGTAGACAGAATATTTTTATTAATTTCTGAATAACTGAATATTTTAATCCATTATTTTGTTTTTAGGTTAAACTAACTTTTGATAATTTTATTTTTTGGCTTAATTTAATTAATTGAATAAGTTTTGATTCATCAGTTTTCTCTTGTATGTTTTAAATGTGTATTTACTTTGTTTCCTTATGGGAGATTAGATATAATCCTTATAATATTTTTCTGTCTGTATCATATTACTTTAATTTGAAAGTAAACCCTGTTTGCTAAAATCTAAACAAGAGCGTGCTAATTTGCATTGGGTTGTAATTTTTCATATTATATGAACAGAAAATGTAAAATTAGACTGCCATAAGACTTTCAAAAAGAAATTCCTTTGCAAAAAATAATATAGTTCTTGAAACATTTTTGGGGGAGGGTGGGGGGGGTAAGTATGTTAGAACTATAATTATCATCTGACTGTCAAATATTGAATTTTTGAAAATCCCGTAGATATAAAAAAAACAAACTTAAATGCCACATATATTATCATATTGGTTATTTGGGGGGTGTTCATCCATGCAAGTTATATCTCGCCATATTATAAATAAAAGTTTACTGATTTAAAAGAATAATTAGTTTTAACCATTCCTTAGATAGCTACTGTAAATATAATCAGATCCCATAAATTAATTATGCTTTGACGTTAAATATGTATTCCTTTTAGAAAAATAATGCAGTTCCTGAAAAATTAAATTTGCCCATGAATTTTCAAAGGAAATTCCTTTACAAAATATAATTTAATTCCTGGAACAGTTTTCTTTTATGGGTTACGTATGTTAGAACTGTAATTATGATCTGATTATTAAATACTACATATCTGAAAATCCTCTAGATAAAAAAAAAATCTTATATGCCACGTATCTTATGTATTATAAAATTTTTGGTCTTCATTCATGCAAGTTATATCCCTCCATAGCATAGTTAATAGTTTAACAAATTAAAAGATAATTTAGTTTTAATCATTTCTTAGAAACCATCTGAAAATACAAAAAAATCCTATAAATACTAAAACATGTCTAAATAAGACACTAATAAACTAAATAAAAATATATCCCTGTCCAGACAAACGATTTTTAACGGCAATTCAGAATAATACATATATTATAAATGGCAAAATTTATATCTCGCCATATAAGAGCTTTATAGATATAAAAAGGACAATTAGTGTTCATTATTCGTTATAAACCATTTGTAAATATAAACAAATCACATAAGATATATCTGTCTAAATACGACACTAATAAACTAATGAAAATACATCGATATCCAAACAACCGATGTTCAATTTCTAATTCAGCATAATATATTATAAATGGTAAAAAATTTGTTTCAAAATTACATTTCATCTTTAGAGAAGGTATCATACTTCATACTGCTACACCACTATACAAAACTGCATACAAACCTGTATACAATAACTGCTAGACAAGTTTACATGTTAAATGAAAGATGAATTAACATGATAACGAGAAACGTTTGGTTATAATAAACTTCACTATATACTTTCAAAAACGGGTGATATCTATTCATAATGGCCGGAAAACCAGATGTTTTCAATGATGTTAAAAAGAGATACGTATGGACATACAGATAAATAGAGATATATATGGACCATTCTTGCTTGAGCGCACGTAGTGAAAAACAGGGACAACGTACTTACATACATTCAAAATATTTATGTCTAAGTCCGTATATTTTACTTGTTTCTTAGTATAAGCAAACAAAAGTCACCGCCTACTTATGTTTCATTATATTTGTACAGTGATTTCCTAACGTCTCTAGATAAACATGTAGATTTTCAACTCGCATAGATTGTACCAATACACTTTACTTAAAAAAGAATTCTTAAACATGACCACCCCTAATGGGCATATATATATATATATATATATATATATATATATATATATATATACACCGGGTGGTCATAAAGAAACTTTGCCGAAATATGGACCTCTAGCGGCCGTTCCGTTCAACCTATCGAGATGAGATTTCAGATATAGTTATTCAGACGTATGTGCCCGAGATTCTGAGAACGGCAACACAGTGACGCTCCCGGTTACGGTTATAGGTATAGAAACTGGAAATTTTCAAATGGCAACGCCCATTTTTCCCGTCGCAAAATGCTCATCGCATGCGAAAACCCTAAAAAGCGTTGGAACGGTACGTGCATCTTAAAAAACGGACACGTTATGCACGCACAAAAAACAGCTCTTCGAACAGCCAACAAACACACGATCGTGGCGCACGGAGGAAATTTGCATATGACAGAGGCTAGAAACCAATCACAGAACGCCGTTCGCCAGATATTCAGCGTAGAAAACCGATAAAAAGCTCTCTGATTGTGTTTTTGTTGGCCATTCGCAGAGATGTTTTCTTGTGTGTGCTTAACGCGTCCGTTTTTTGCGATACACGTACCATTCCAACGCTTTTTAGAGTTTTCGCATGTGCTGGGCATTTTGCGATGGGAAAAATGGGCGTTGCCATTCGAAAATTTTGAGTTTCTATACCTATAACCGTAATCGTGAGCGTCACTGTGTTGCCGTTCTCATAATACTGAGCTCATACATCAGAATAACTATATCTGAAATCTTGTCTCGATAGGTTGAACAGAACGGACGCTAGAGGTCCATATATCGGCAAAGTTTCTTTATGACCACCCTGTATATATATGTGTGTGTGTGTATATATATACATATATATATATATATATATATATGGCAGGGTTGTTATTTCCTGTTATAATTCCTTTAAAGCAGTCATCATCTTGTACTGTAGTACTGGTGGCGAGTGGTAGAAATGAAATAATATCAGTCCATACTTTAAACTAATTTAGTTGATTCCTCTTCATGCGAACCAAAGCTCCAACTCAGCTCGTTAAGTTTTTGCCATTTTGTTATTTGAGAAAAATAGTAAATTTTCTCCTTGGACAACATAGTGGCTACACCAAATATCCTTGCAACGTGTGCCTCAGGGATAGCAGAGACAAAACACACCTCTGGGTTAGAAAAGAGTGGCCTAAGAGAGAAAACATGGACGTTGGGGAAAAGAATGTCATTCACGACCCCTTAGTTGAACGAAAGAAAATCATCATTCCTCTACTGCATATCAAGCTGGGCCTAATGAAGCAGTTTGTAAAGGCTCTTGATAAGAACGGATGATGATTTGCAGATATACGGGGAAAATGCCTAAGTTGAGTACGGAAAAAATTAAAGAAGGGATATTTGACGGCCCACAAATAATACAACTTATTAAGGATCCTGCCTTCGAAATTTCCATGAATGAGGCTTAGCGAAAAGCCTGGACTTCATTTGTTGCAGTTGTCGGAAATTTTCTGTGGAAACACAAAGCTGAAAATTATGTTGAACTGGCAAACGAGATTCTTAACAGTTTCAGATCGTTTGCGTGTAACATGAGCATTAAGGTGCACTATTTACACAGCCACTTGGACTATTTTCCTGAAAATTTAGGAGACACCTGTGAGGAACAAGGTGAAAGATTTCACCAGGATATTAAAACTATGGAGGACCACTACCAAGGAAGATGGGATAGGCACATGATAGCAGATTACTGCTGGAGTTTAAAAAAGGCACTGTTGCAAAATACATTCAAGAATGTCATGGAAAAGAAGTTTCCGAAGTGTTCAGTGACTAGTTGGTTTCATCAATGACTTTTTTCCCTTTCTTGCTCTTTGAAATTAGATAAGTACTACTGCAATATTCTCTATGATTTTTATGTACATTTAACATTTTAAAAAATATATGATAATAGTAAAAAATACCGTGTTTAGTCTTTAAATTTGATCCATGGATTTAACTAAAAATAGTGTAAAGTATATTTCACTAAAATGTTATATCTTAGAAATTTGAGCTCCTAGGCAAAAACTAACGCCATATTTAAATTCAGGACATCAAATTCATATGAAATCAGCTCCAAATACCCCGGCACCAAAACCACTGTTACCCTGTGTAATCATTCATAATCAAAAATCCTTTGTAAATGTAAACAAATTTCATAAGTTTAATATGTACTAAATAGTGTTTAATTAGCCAAAAGATAATACACAGATACCCAAAGAATTTATGTGTACCTGCTAATTCAGCACGACATATTACAAACGGTAAAAGCATTATTTCAATATTCCATTTGAACCTTTGGGAAAGTATTTTACATAATATTGCTATACCACACTTCACAATTACCTTGCAGCTATATTCATTAACTTTAGGTAAGATTACACTTAAAATGAACGATAAATTAAGATAGGCGTGATAATTTATATACCGATTTTTAATGGTACGGGGCTAAATAAACCTTTCTGTAAGCTTTCAGGAAATGGTGTTATCTATTTTGTAATGTCCTGAAAATATGTATTCTATCAATGTTATTTAATCAATTTTTTACTGGGGTAAATAAAGAGATACGTATATCATTGCAAATGGCAGCAGTAAAAAAATTAGCACTTGCACATATTCATAATATGTATGTTTGTAGGTAATATTACGTGAAAAAGAATTCTTAAACGTGTGCCACTCTAATGAATGAACGAACACGAACACACACACACACGCACGCACAGATGAAATGTATACGTTACCGGGAAACGGAGAAAGTCAACATTCTCCGGTGAATGTCGATACATACCAAATACGTCGGTGAAAGATCGAATATTTGGTTATATTCTTATACATTCGGACCATCACAGGTGTATGTCGACAAGCACAGATATGCTTTGGTGGAGGTCGAAACGGGAAGCCGAGAAGACAGACAGTGTATTTAAATTTATGTAAACTATGTCAAATTAAACATAGTGCACATAAATAAGTATTGTTGGGAAACCAATCGTCAATTCGGAGTTAAACTGAAGATGTCAAATCAATCTGATAGACCTGCAGTCAAAGCGATGACGAATATAAGTTCATAATGGTGTATCAAGATCATTTAACGAAGTTTGTCCAGCTACAACCTTTGAAAACTAAGACAGCTGAAGAAGTAGCGTATCGCCTTCTTCAAATATTCCTACTATTTGGTTCCCCAGTTATACTGCATTCAGATAATGGTAGGGAATTCAGTAATTAAGTTATGTCCGAACTATGCGCTATGTGGAAAGATGTTATGATGGTTCATGGTAAGTCTCGTCATGGTCAAACAAAAGGCTCATCTGAAAGGGCCAATTATGATATACAGAATATGTTAAATGGATGGATGAACGATAATGATACAACTAAATAGTCAGATAGTTTGCCCTTTTTTCAATTCGCCAAGAAAACTGCATACCACGAAGGAATACGCCAAAGTCCTTATGAATCCCTGTTTAGTGTTAAACCAAAAAAAGGCGTAGCATCGTCATCTTTGCCTGGCGAACAAATTGCAAATATTGAAACCGAAGAACAGCTCGAAGAAATTTTTGATACTTTTGAAGAAAATTTGAGCATTGGCCATACAGAAAACCATATTCCAAAGGAAAATATTGAAGAGGAGCTGCAACCTACCACGTCTTCATATCAAGCCCTGACTGAACAACACGAGTTTATTTCTATAAAAAAGAGACTCTTCTACTGCAAGCAATGAAAATGTTAAGAAACCTCAAAAAGAAAATTTCTGCCTGCTCAAATTGGTGATACCGTACGAATATAAATCCCTGGTGTCAACCGTGGTCGTACAGTTGCCCGAAATGTGTTGATGGTTGATGTTGAAATAGAAGACTCCGCATTTTATAAATTAGCAAACAAAAATGGTACCGTCAAGCAGTTTTATGCCCTTAATCATTTCGTAATTTGTAAAGAATGGTTATTTTCCATAGATAAGATTTCTTCTTAATAAATGTTACTGAAAGAAGCAGATGCAACTAATTCGAGAAGTGGAGGGCAAGGCTATACCCACTGTGATTGCAAAAAGAGTATTCCACGACTAAATGCAGTTGTAAAAGCAAGGAACTGTAGTGCAATTCAAAGTGTCATAACAGTTTAAGTTGTTGCAATAAATAAGATTCTATAACATCAATCAAATAATTAAGTTTATTATTGGTGTTATTTTCTTTTCTTATTTAGAATGTTCTGTTAGTTTTAATTTCAACGGATTATTTACATGTGCTGTTACTGCAGCTTTCTCCTATTTTTACATATATAATAATATGTTTTAATAATAAAGTATGATTTAAACACGTAACAAACATATTTTTATTCAACATTCACCATCACTGCACGGTGAATGTGTACATTTGCAATGTAAGTGACAAATAAGGATATTTAGAAAATATTTCGGGCATACACTATGCGACTAATATGTGAATGTTGACATTCACCGGAGAATGACGACATTCTTCACGTTTCGATCTTTTATGGTAACATATAGATGACATTTGAAGATATCCAGGAAAACAGCCGAACGGAAATTTGGCTTGGTAGTCGGACCTTGAACACGTAATCTCCAAATCAATTAATTCAACCGAACTCAATAACACTTTTATTACTCTAAACAGATTATGAATATCGAACAGTTCAACATATTATACGAAATGTTAAGGAGTAGGATATATTTACATATTTAAAAGTAGAGAGGTTTGATAATGGCGTGCACTCAATTCCTGATTCACGCTTAAAGTCCATAGAACCGTCTTTCACACTAGCATATATTAAATTTAGTTTCCGTCTACCACGTGAACCCCTGTAGTACCAGATGCTCAGGGGACATCCGGCTCATATAGAAAGAACGCTGAAGTTATCTATATAATGTGAAAGAGAACACTGAAATAAAATTAAAACTGCTGGGTCGTTATTATTACACACACATACACACACCCATATATATATATATATATATATATATATATACTAGCTGAAAACCCGCGCTTCGCTACGGAGTACGTTCAAATTAAATACAACGGTCAACGTATGCAATTTATGCCAAAAAATAAATATATATATTTATAATAAATGCGATGATCAATGTATACATTTGATGTAAAATATATATCTATCTATATATATATATATTTATAAAAAAATCGTAAGGGATATGCATTTTTTTGGATAGTATCCAATCGTCTGCTGTATTAGAAAGAGAAAAAAATATTTTTTTTGTCTATTTAGTTGTTACGCACGTGACGATAAATTTATTGAAAGTACCAGAAAAAGAAATCACGTGATCAGCATTTAATAAATTAAATTCTAAAAATTAATCTTTACAAATTCACCAAAAATCAGGAAATGGAGGTAAAAATTCGAAAAAAATTTCATTTTGAAGGAATTTTTATGATCTTTCTCGGGATATAAATTTTATAACCCTCAATGTATTATTTTAAATGCAAACGTAAAAAAAGTTTAAAAACCAGCTTAAAAATTTAATTTAAAAAAATCTAAGAAGAATTTTTGAAAAATCTTTCTTAGTGCACCCCTACACTATTAGAAGAATCGCCATGCAAAATTTCAGCCCTTTAGGTCCAGCGGTTTGGTCTGTGCGTTGTATGTCAGTCAGTGAATGAATGAGTCAGTTACGGAATTGTTTTATATATATATATATATATATATATATATACATATATTGAGGCGGTGAAAGGCAAAGTGGTGTAAGTCACATCTTCAAATTTTTTTATTTGAAGGCAAAAATGCAATTTCCATGTTTAATTTATAGTGGAATTGCAAATAATTATTATTTGCAATATTATGATAATTATAATTTGTTCTATTTATGTATATATATATATATATAATTGTCCAATTTAATGTATATTTAATAGTTACATTTATTTCCGTTAATATCAAATCATTTTGTCTTTCATCACACGTAACTTTCACATCCGTCTTCCAATTCGGAAGTTCTTACCCCTAAAATCCTGTTCTCGACGCCGGTGCTCCCTATGTTGAATGGCTAACGTTTTTGATCACTATAATATGTACTATATAAATTGGTCTTAAAACAGGTTATATAACTGTCTTCTTTTCTTGATTTTCGATTGCAAAGGGAAACATACCACTTTCTGTATGAAGGTTAAAATATTCAACATCTCTCTCATGCATGTGAAAAATTTGCTCTTTTCAAGGTTTTTATTGCCTAAAATCCGTCCAAACATTTTCTTTCATTGTTCCTTACATGCTAAATAACCAGAATACTATAATCCTTATTTCTGAAGTCTACACTCAACTTGCAACTCATGTGTTATAGCACTGTTTTCCGTTTCTGTGTTTACCTTGGTAAGGTAAGCAAACGAATTGCACTTAAGGCTGCTGTGTGATTACCCTAATAGATTCGCTCACCTCAATGTTAACCTATGGAGAAAATTTCTCCAAGGATTACCGACTTGGATTTAAAGATACTTTTTTTTAATTGTACTCTGTAATTGAGAAATAAATTTGCCCCTTGGGAAAATTTTCATTTAAAAAGAAATGCAAATAAAATTTTAAGATTTAAATTATTCAGCGGAAAAATCTGGTATGGTGTGTTTTAGACACTCATCAATCCTTTGGTGGACGAAATTTATAAAATGATTCCGATTGCATGGTGAAGAAAAGTTCTGGCTATCAGAAAATACTATTTTTATTGGATTATGAGGATTTATGTAGCTGTAAACAGTAAACAAATTTTCTCCATAGGTTAAGATTGATGTGTGCGAATCCAATAGGTTTAGTTCACAGCAGCTTTAAGGAGCATGAAAGTGTCCTGCGTAACAGGTAATAAATTCTTTTTTTAAAGACCATTTTCTAACAAGCAATAACACTTTTTTTGCCTTTATTCAATACTAAGAGCAAAACAATTAACGATTATCTGCAGATGTCACCGCAACATTCCTTTTTGTGACAATATGGTTGAAATATTTTTTATTTCCGGATTTTGCATTGTAAAGAGAAACGACACAATTGATCTTCCCGCTGGTGAAAATGTTTTGTAGAAATAGCGCACCTGTCACAGTTTTTAAGTATGCGTAAAATGGGGAAAATATACATGTCTGCAAAACCAGACGCAAAAATATGTGTTGCTTTGTAGTCTGCCTTCCCAGAAAAAAATAAAGTAGCATTTTTTCACCAAATAAATTTGCACTGAAAATGTACCTGGAAAATAGATAAATTCTAAATACATTCTGTGTAAAGCAAATTCTTTAACCGCCGCGGAAGGTTTATTAATTTTCGTCAGTAAGATGTGAATAATAATAGAAAATAAAATTCTCGCCAATATATTGCCTTATTAACTTGTACGAAACCTATAGTTGATATATCAGACGTATAAGTATTGAAGTAAATAGAAGTAATGACGAAATCTTAAATTTTTATACAAAGCTGATGTTGAATAAGTCAATTTTATAAATATAAAGTTTATATTATTAATTAAAAGTTTTATATAAATAAATTTTATTTAATAATATAAATAAATATATTTATATTTGATATTCTTAATAAATATAAATAAATAAATTTTATAATTATATCTATAGTATATGTATTATGCTGAATTAGAAGTTAAACATTGGTTGTTTGGATATCCATATTTTCATTTCGTTTATTATTATTACATTAAACAAAATGTTATCAACTTTTCCATATCACCCTGTTATTTATAATTTTTACTATTTGATGTACGGGTGGATTAAGTGAGCACGCAGGCTTAAATACCTAAAAAGTATAATTTTTAAATATTTCAATGCACTTTGTAGGAAAATTCTTGCTCTACTGTTATGTTTAGTTTTCATTTATAGAAAAAAAACATTGGTAAATGGAAAATTTGTACCCTAGTTGAACAAGGTTTTGTACCTTACAAAACCTTGGATTTTAACTAAGGTACCCAAGTTGGAGTACTAGCAAAAAAACATCATACTTAATTAACCACAACACATAGAGTTATTTTGAAAATACCCACTTATTCATTAAGAAACGAGGAATACAGGTAAAATATATGAAAAAAATTTTTTGCCACAGTATTGCAGGGTTTTCACTTGCTCCATAGAAATGTTGTGTCACGGCAAGTGAGAACAGCAGTTCTCACTTTCTCCATATACTGGAAAAACCTACCTTTGAGATATAACAGCCATATAAATAGTTTTTTTCTTCCTAACATATGTTTTCTAGCTGGAGAAACTTCAAAACCAACAACTTTTTGCCATGTTTCTTTAACAGCTGATGATTGTTTTTACTTCCTTAACATTGAAAAAAAATATGCAACTGAGACTAGTTTTTTGTTGTAGGTTTGAAGAAGTGAAGACAAAACCAAGTGAATTGTAACTTGTTAACAAATTTGAGTAGCAAGCTAGTGAAAAATAATTTTGTTGTGTTTGAACTTTTAATAGAAGTTTTTATTTGTTGCAATATTTAGTTAACTTACGAAAAAAAAATTAAGTAGGATAGAAGACGCAAATAAATAGTAAATTGAACTAATAGGCTAGAGAAAAAGAATAACTTTTTGTTTTGAACTTTTAACATACATTTGTTACTCAAAAATAAATACTATATACAAATATACTTATGTTGTCAATATTCAGACATTGCTGACACGGCTAACTTGAACAAAAAATGCCTTCACAAAGAAAGTATGTAAAAAAATAAATTGCCTTTTGTTCAGCATGAAATATCTATTCTTTCCCTTGCCACACTTATTTTGCCATAAGCAACTATGATTTATAGGGACCCGGGTACTCAATTGCTCCATGTGCTGGGGCGTGTGAGCCTGCAAAACACACAAACTTGAAATATTTTCGGCAAAAAAGTTGTGAATAGACTTTTCAAAAATAAAACTATGAATGTACAACATAACCAAAAGTCTGTATGCAAATTTTCATACAAATAAAACAACTTGTTGAAAACTTATTTACATTCAAAATGGAACTATGTGATTTTGCGTTCTCACTTACCCCTAACTTCTCTCACTTCACCCTAATGTCAAAAGTTTACTTCGAAATTATACTGACTTGTTGTCATGAGAAGTTGCATTCAACTAAAATAGTTTTATTCGTTTTGTTCTATATTTATTATTTAATTCATTTCTTGTATTATATTCACTAACTGAAACCACTGTTATCGAATTTATGACTAGCAACTGAGGCTTGACTGTGAGATTGAGAAAGCTGATATTTCACTGAAGCATAAAATTTTATTTTATTAATGATGAGCCCACACAGTGCCATTTATCGCATTTCATGTAACAGAAAATTCTCCATAGTGATGTTCAGCTTTTAAAATAATTGAATCCCCATCATCAACACAAGTTTTGGAATGATAGTTCATAGTGGCCTCTGGCCTTTTTGAGAAAACTGCCCATCTTTCTTCTATAAAGAGTTTGTTCGTTTCATCCGTGTCCCAGTAACTTAAAGTCCTTGTCTAGAATAACACTAGTTACAGATTTCGGTTCTGTCTAGAATACAGAATATATGATTTGAATTTCCTGGTAATAAATTTGTAAGGCTTATAATTTAAAGAAAAATGATTAAATTTAAAAATGATTTTAAAAAAAATGAAAGAATATTACTTATAAATGAAAATTGAATTGAAATTTACAAGAAAAATGATAACACATTAGCGAATTTTTTCATTTGTTTTTTGCAATTTTTTTCTATTTTCTTGGAAATTTACATTTAAAATTTAAAATAAAATATTACTCTGCTGAAGAAAAATCAAATTTGGTGATTGTAGAGGAATTTTAGAGGTTGCATGTTGATAAACTGATTTATTCTATTCATGCATGTTTAAGCGAATGTTTTTACTTTTACACCTGAGAGCACTATTTTTTTAAGGGGGAATGCATTCATGTTTTTCTTTATTTCTTCATTAATCATGCCCCTCTGCATGCCCCTCTTCGTGTCCCAGTAACTTTTATCCCAGTATCCTTGTCTAAAATAACACTAATTACAGATTTCGGTCCTGTCTAGAGCACCAGTAATATATGATTTGAAATACCTGATAACAAATTTGTAAGGCTTAGAATTTAAAAAAAAAATATTAAATCTAAAAATGATTTTAAAAAAATTGAAGTATAACTTATAAATGGAAATTGAATTCAATTTCATAAGAAAAATGATAACACATTAGTGAATTTTTTGCATTTCTTTTCTATTTTCTTGCAAAATTACATTTAAAATTTGAATAAAATATTACTCTCCTGAAGAGAAATAAAAGTTTGAGGATTGTAGAGGAATTTTAGAGCTTGCAAGTGGACAAATTGATTTATTTTATTCATGTATGTTTAAGCGATTGCTTTTACTTTTCCAACTGAAAGCAGTAATTTTTTAAGTTGCATGCATTCATGTCTTTCGTTCTTTCTTCGTTGAACATGCCCCTCTGTAGAAAAAGCGTAGGCTTTTGAATCTAAAAGTAATGTCGTGAAAAATCTAAGAAACAGAGTCATACGAATAAGTGCTTTTTTATTTTCTGAAATTAATGGAGCAGTATTTGCGATATCATATAAATTTAAATTAAATGAACTGTAACCTCTTTCGTTTAAAATAAAAAGAAAATATTTAAATCACTTGTTGCGGAAGAAGGGTCTAGCTAAATATAAAACTAAGCATCAATCTCAAATTTAATTTCCTATATCTATTAAAGGAAAATTAATGATAATATACGACATTCTAGGTAAATCAAGTATTTACCAAAGGTAAATGTCATCGGAAATAAAAGATTGAGGTTCTATTTGACAGAGATCACCATTTATTGGCCTAAAAAAGCATTCTGCTTCTCCGTGTCGATAGTTGACCTCCTTTGAAAATGTGTTACTCTGTCAGTTTCTGGTTATCAGTTTGTTAAAAAAAATAGCCTTCCAGGCTTCGGTTTTAAATGTACTTTGTACACTTTAATTATTTACTTTCCTGTCGTCATTTTAACAATAAGAAAGAGCTTGAAAAATAAATCAAAGACGGTGATTCTATATGTTCGTTAATTCTTTCTGAAAATAAGTGTTTAAAACGAAAAATTTGTTAGTAAATTATTTTCCATCTCTTTATACATATCAGATTTTTCGAAAGTAGGTTTACTAGATAGATATTTTCTTGGTTAAAAAACTTCTCTCGCTATTTTTATTAGGGTAAAAAAATATACTTATCTGTAATTCATTTAAAACTTTATTTAGTTAATGATCCTCTAAAAAATTTTCGTTAAAAATATGAAATTTACTTTAAAGATTTTAAATGAAAGTAACCATCATAACAGGGACTACACAGATTTAAAAATACTAACTGTAGCATAAAAATAAACACAAATTATGTGTTTTATTGAAAATATTAAATCTATACCTATATAGGCCGTGGATTTCGTGATATGATTATCGAAAGAATTACTTTGTGCATGAAATACATATGTAGTATATACAGTATGCCCACTAAAGTCCCTTCCCACCCTCTTAACTTCGGAACGGCTGCTGCTATATTCATAAAAGTGGTGTCTAGTCATAGTAAAGTAGCTATGCGCTACTGAATGAAACCACCTACCGTGCCACCTGGAGGAAAACTGCGGAGTTAGCATTCCTATCTCGAAAACGGAACGAGATAGGGAAAAAAAGTTATTTACAAAGTTGTAGAAAATCATCGATTTAGTACGAAAAGATACCTTGTGGACATTAATGCAAAGAATAAAATGGTTAAAACACGCATTTGTTTTTTCGTGATTTCCTACACTGTGACGTCACGAAGCTTGAAAAAATGGAGAAATGATTATCTTTCGGGAAAAACACGACATCGCAATGTGCACAGTGGGATATCGCTTTTGATCCCCAATCAAAAGGACCGCGGTTCAAACCTCGAGGGTTTCATCCTTGTACTGATTGTCTTTATAAACAGAGTAGACAATACGTCGATCGTGTAAAATAGTGTCGCACCAACTCAACGCAACTTGCCCTTGGTGTTCGAAATTTTTGCAGTATGCAAATACGTAAGAAACGTCATGTCTGTTCACCTGAGACAGCTATAAAAGAACATCTTGGGGTTGTAGTATGTTGATGCTCGTGGTCATGGCTGAGTATTCCAAAGCTGAGATCTCCAGTGAAGCATTACCTCGTCAAGGAATTCGGGGACCAAATAATTGGGTATGGTGGTTTCGAAGAGTGGCCTCCACGTTCGCCAGATCTGACTCCACTGGACTTTTTCGTGTGGGGATACCTGAAACAGCAGGTGTATGCGACCCTTCCACAAACATTGCAGGACCTTAAACGACGCATTACGAACGCTTGTGCCAACGTGTCACGCTCTATGCTCCAACGTGTGCAACGTGAGATTCAAACGAGGATCCAAATGTATATTGCAGCTGACGGTGAGAAGTTTGAACATCTCAAATAAAGGTATATTGTTAAAATCAGTTTCTTTTTTCTTTCTCAGATCCTTTTGTCACGTCACAGTGTAGGAAATCACGAAAAAACAAATGCGCGTTTTAACCGTTGTAGTCTTCTCATTAATGTCCACAAGGTATCTTTTCGTACTAAATCGATGATTTTCTACAACTTTGTAAATCACTTTTTTTCCCTATCTGATTCCGTTTTCGACATAGGAATGATAACTCCGCAGTTTTCCACCAGGTGGCGTGGTAGGTGGTTTCATTCAGTAGCGCATGGCTACTTTACTATACCTAGACACCACTTTTATGAATATAGGAGCAGCCGTTTGGACTTTAATGAGGATGGGAAGGGACTTTAGTGGGCATACTGTATATGGTAAACCGAACAGAAAAAAAGTCTTACTACACTAGCCATTGCTTTTTTCCGAGAGTTGCGCAAAGGAAGAACTCCTTTGTTAAGTTAGTCGTAGTATGCACCCCCGTACAAGCGGCAGATGGGCGTGTTCGAGGGGCGTGGCTGAGTGACATTGATGGACGGGGTCACGTGACCTATGGCGTCAGGGGTCACGTGACGGATGACGTCCGGAGTCTCGTGATCGATGACGTCACCAGCCTGGACTTAGATTTTTTTCGGGATGAATTTCGACGTGTGTTAAGAGTTGAGGAGTCAGCCTCCTGCTTTAAATATTAAAAGAAATGTCCCAGGGGATTCTGAAAAAAAAGTTTAGTTATCTTGGAGTGGAAACACCTTTTTACACGTGCTTTTGGACTTTAGTTACCTTGGAGTGGCAACAACACAAGAAAAGATAAAAAAAAATTACGAATTTGGCAACGGAGACCTCTGTCATTTTTGTGCAAGTTAGTAGTACTTGAATTTTCTTTTCTGCATCACGCATTTTTTTTCTTTACGGTTGCTCGCACCATTTTTAATTTTTAGATTTTACGTACGCTCCTTTTTATTTTGGAAATATTTTTCTGGTATTCCATCATACGTAATTTTTTGAAGCTGAGTGATACGAAAACCAAATGGATATTACAGAATCATCTATATCTGGAGAAGAGGTGAGTTTTCATTTTTTTTTTTGTAATCTTATTATAAATTTAAGATCAGTATTGTATATATCGTTTCTATTTAACATACCAAATACCTTTAATGTGTTTAATATTTTTAATATCTTTTGAAAACGCATTATGATAATATGATTCTTTTTTGGTTACACAATTATATCTTTCACGCACGTGGCGTTACAACCTGCAATTTTTTTAAAATAAACGTTTAAACGTGATTCGCATGTGGTACACATTTTTATAATTTATGATCAGTATTGTCTATATATATCGGTTTTATTTAACATACCAAATACCTTTTATGTGTTTAATATTTTTAATATCTTTTTGAAAATGCATTATGATAACATAATTCTTTTTTTTTCGTTATACATTTATATCTTTCACGCACGTGGCGTTACAATGTATAATTTTTATAAAATGTACGTTTAAACGTGATTCGCACATCGTACACATTTTTTTATAATTTAAGATCAATATTGACTGTATATAGTTTTATGTGTTTAATGTTTTAATATCTTTATGAAAATGCATTATTATAATCATGATTCTTTTTTGGCTATACAATTATATCTTTCATGCACGTGGCGTTACAATGTATAATTTTTAGAAATGCCCGTTTAAACGTGATTCGCACGTGGTACACATTTTTTTATAATTTATGATCAATATTGTCTATATATCGCTTTTATGTGTTTAATATTTTAATATCTTTTTGAAAATGCACTATGATAACGTCACTCTTTTTCTTCATACCTATTTCTCCCACACGTGGCATTACAATGTATAATTTTTATTTATGCTCGGGGAACACGACTTTCTTAACCTCTTACAAAAAATTTTCCAGGGTTTATCTGAAACGTTGCAAATTTTTGCCTTGAACCCTTTGCTGGAAGAAGAAGATGAGTTATACTGGGAAGATATTCTACCTAACTCAATTCGTATGTTTATACTCATATACAATATTGTTGCTTAAATTTTTGCTTTTATTTTTTATTAAGTTTTAGTAGTTTTTACTAAGCAAATATATATTTTATTTTTTTTCTAACTGGTTAAGATTATTATTATCTTTAACAAATATATATTATTGTATTGAGTGACTACGCATTTTATGGTTTTAATATATTCAACTCTTTTATATGCACATCTGTAAACAGTCAGACGATTCCTGCTTTATGTATTGGGATACATTTTTTCCTAGGAGCGAAGTGGATGACGAAGTAAGTTTTTACTATTTCACGGTAATAACACTCATATTTTTATTGACACAGAATCTTTAATGGTAGTAACTTGCTCTGATATTCCTTACAGGTTCTATCAGAAACATCCCGGATTATTTCTGAAAATCCATTCTTAGATGATGAAATACATTTCGTTGGAAAACATGGTTAGGGATATCAGGTACGTTTTTTCCTTTTTTTACCAATGTATAATGTTACAAATCATTTAGCGCTTCAAAGAAAATATTACATTTTTCAATACTTTTATAGGAGGAACCCTCAGCAGCCCCATCTGGAATAAATACTCCTAACAGAAAGAGAAAAAGTAATCACGATGAAAAATTTTATAGTGTAAGTTTCATATATTTTTTCTTTAAAATGAAATAACTGCATAAAACAAGTTATATATATATTTATATAAATATAATGACATACAAAGATTTATTTTTTTCTATAGTTTGACGACACTGTTGTACTGAAAGAAAAAAGCTGGAGAAAAATAAAAAATATAACACCGAGGAAATATCCTATGAGGAAAAAATAGATCTTTCCACATTAACGGAATGTTCCAATCGGGCTCTCAATACAATCATTGACTCAATTAGATCCATATTTTTATCTGTATTAAGGCAATCGACGTCTAATTTAGGACAATCGGATTTAATAAGGATTGTGCTGAACTCGCTGGACTTGGGCCGACGAATTTCCACAAACTTGTTGACAGTCTGTGATATCACTCTAGAAAAAATAATGACATTGGTGATGAAAGTCTTGCAGTGTAAGAAAAGTATAAAACTCGACGAGTCCTTCTCTATAGAAGTTTTGATCATTACAAGACCGACGGGATCAGGAAAGACGGGGCGTAGAATACCCAACATATCCGTTGATCGTCTACGTAAGAGGTCGATTCTCAATGTACCATAGATGATTTATGCTGCGCGAAAGCAATAGATTACGCTGTAGCTGTATTGGAAAAAAGTCCACCTCTGGAGGCATTGAGAGATCGTCGACGGTTTTTTCTGCAAAACAAAGCTGTAGAACTCCACCATGCTGCTTGCGTAGATATGGGACCATGCAGTTTAAATGAAATAAAAAAAAATCGAGGATTTTCTTGATATACAAATATGTGTCATATCATCAGAAAATCTAAATCAAGTGAGTGGTTAATTTTTTAAAATTTTATATCATTGTACAGTGTTAAATAATGAAAAATATTTATTTAAAAATTTTATTCGTAGCTTATCTATAAGGGGAGAGATAGAAATAGTCGAATTTATACTTGGCATCATGATAACCATTATGATGTCATAAAATCTTTACCTGGATTTTATGTATCTATAGGCTACTGCCACGATTGTAATAAGCCTTACGGAAAAATAGTGGACCACAGATGTGGAGTACGCTGCTACATCTGTTTCAAGTTGGACTGCACCCGACAAGTCGTAATCAGATGCCAAGATTGTGACAGAGTGTGCAGATCTCAACGATGTTATGACGATCATAAATCTCGAACGGAAAATCAACAATTAACTATATGTGATCAGGTATTTTTTTATCTTAATTTTATGTTTCTTTTATTTTTTCATTTTACGTAACTTAGAACTGAATAAATCCCTATCTATTTTTAGATATATCAATGAAAACTTTGCCACCGTATAATTAGAAGACGAGATTGTCCCAAAAAACAACATATATGTGGTCGCATCAAGTGTTCCTCATGCAAAAAAATCTCTTTGCTACATCGACTTGTTACGAAATCACCACATAGTCGCCCGGGTTGGAAGTTCATCCTCTACTTTTTATCTTTGAACCCCTTTTGTCTGTACACAAGAGGTGACTCATCAAGCTCTTATGCACCTTCAAGCCTCCTAATAGAGAAATTCCAGTTCAGCGAAGTGAGGATAGTCATCAAGCTGTGCGGAAAGTCGGAATACCTACTGGAGAACAAACAGTGCATTAAGTGATAAAAGCAAGGATTCCCCGATAACAATTCCTCCATGATGCACTAAAGTAGTTTGCTAGCAGCAAGTATGATCAATGAAAGATCCATATATAAGTAACCACCGCTTATAGTGATCAGTGGTTATAAGAATCAACCGTCTATAAGAATCAATATCGCGAAAACAAAAACAAATGTATTATTTCCATGTTAAAATTTTCGCTTTAAAGAATCAGTTTACGCTCTTCGCTTTCCTTTCATTTTTTCTAAAAAAGCCACTTAAACCCTCAAAAGGCTCGAAGTTCTTTCTTATTTTTTTAAAAAGAAAGATTGATAAGATGGGATGGAATATATTCATTAAATTCATCCCTTTCTTTGTTAGACATAACATAATAGTTTCCCCTTAAACGCTTTAGCACAACACTGTCCTATTAGCTTGACCCGGGGCATTTTTACCCGTCCGGGTCCGATTTCTTTTTTCTCCACTGACAAACAAAAATAGGGACTCTTTTTTTCCACATCCCACATCCTGGTTGGGGCTTCCTGGATCCTGAAACACATAAATCTTCGGCAAAGTGTCTACTATCACTTAGGCAAACGTGACATTAGTAGATTCAGCACGTTACCAAACCGCGAAATGTAAGCTAGAGGGTGAATCTTCTTCTGAGACTATTAGTATTGAAAGAGGTGTAAACAGCCTCCTGAAAACTTCATTACGTCAAACTACCATAGAAAACTTTATCTTGCTCCCTTCCTGTAGTTGAAATATTAAAACTGTTAAGCAGGTATGTTGTAACAAATATTGGATTTTTTTCTTCTCTTACTATAATCACGTGTATCTACTTATAGGTCTAAAAATTAAGTTGTACTTTTAAAATTATAAAAAAATAATTTTAATAAAAGATAATTAACGTAAATTAAAGAGTATTTTATGGTAAATTATCTTATATATGCATATATAGGTGTGTGTGTGTGCCTGCCCAAAAACCTAAATTTCGGCTATAAGAATCAACCGCTTATAAGAATCAAAAACAGTAATAACAAACGTGATTCTTATAAGCGGAAATCACTGTATATAGGTCTTTATATCAAAATAATTGTTCATTCATAATGCGGATTCAACTAATTGAATTCTAAGTGTGTAAAATAATTTTTAATGTACGCTTTGGCTAGTTCGTTAATTAGATATAAAGTGTAAAAAATTTTACTGTCAAAGAAAATGAGTTAAACTCATAAAAAAATCAAAAAGAATATTTTTTATTAAATAGTAATTTAAGCCCCATTAGTATAACTATCGTTATTTTTATACTTTTTACTGCAAAAAAATCATATTTTCCAGCACAACTTCTCTACACTATATTGAGTAGCACACATCTGCAAAAAGGTTAGCGAAATAATTAACTATTTCGTTGAGCAAATCTTTTTCTTCATTAAAAGCTTGTTTTACGGAAATGCATGGACAAGAAATAGATGCAAATTCGGAATTACTGCTACAGTACTATTCTTATTCTTCAAACAACATTAAGTATCATTAAAGATTTTTTTATACTATATTCTTCAACAGTGAAACATAGTGTATAATGATTCTTATTTGAACATCGGAATCTCAGAAAAGCTTCGTGTTAATCCATTCTTTGAAATTCTCCATTTAGTTTGTAAAATTTTCCTATTAGAATGTCATTATTTCTTACAAATATATTCTCAGCATTGATCACAATTTTAGTTTTTAGAAATATATTTTCCATAATTTTGCTTATGATGTGTTTCGAAAAATGCTGAAATTGTTTTCCGATTCATTTTGTGCAACTAGTCACAAATAAATGTTCGTTAAAGGTTAAAATTCATAAATAAAAATAAATACAAATTTACTTTACATGCATATAAAACAAAATTTTTAACCTGAACTGCTTTTAAACAACATGTCTAAGTTAAAACAGAGATCCAAAAAATAAAGGAAAACAATTAGGAATTGTAAATAGGAATTCTAAATTTAAGGGCAATAACGTCCTTTTTCGAATTTGTTGTCATCATTATACGAACTTAGGTTTTTTAAAGATGAAAAATTTAAACAAATTTGGCACAAAACTAGTGAAACATTTGGAAAAAAATCTACAACGAAAATTGGAACAAGGCAACAAATAATCAAGACCTAAACAAATACTCCATATTTTAACAGCCGCGATAATTGTGTTGATAAATATTTTGACAGAAGGCTGAATATACACAGAAACAATTATTAGATAAATTATCCAGCTTTCGATAGACTTAAACTAAAAGGAAAAGCGCTACTTCTTTATGGCTATGGGCAAATTTAATGTGCTGCAGTAATTACGAGCATTTATTGTTTAAAAATTTGAAGGCTAAAATATAATTATCTGATTAACTTAAAAAGTATTTAGTATAAAAACTGTAAAAAGGAACAAATTAACATAGTCAAAAATTTTAAAAATGTGTAATTAAACTTCATTAATTATTAATATTATAGAGTAATGTCAAAAATATGTCGTACAACAGTGTCCAAGTAAAGGTTTAGATTTATAAATTCAGAGTTAATATTAACATTGGATCCGTGAATCTAAACCAAAGAATTATGAAAATGATAAAACTAACAGGATGATTATACCTAAAGGAATTTCTCGTAAATTTGTAATATCTTTATGTGCTTGCATATATGAGTATCTGAGAAGTGGCATATATGTGATAATGAAAGTGATCTAAGTCTTATGTTTTCCGTTTCGAGATATTTATAGGTGTGAGTTTGAACATGAATATTATTCTAAAATATATTAAAACATTTTTGTACGTGCTATTTTTAATTACAAATTTCAAAAATGACTGAGTAAAAGCTTATAAAAACACTTAAAAATTAAAATATGTTAAAGTTAAAAAATGTTGGTGGATTATGTTGCCTGAAGTATTGTAATCACATATACTAAAGAATTATTACTGTACCTTAATAATTTACACTCATGGACAAAAAAAATAGCGCACCAAGAAGGAGTCGTCAAAATGAAACAAAATTTTACATACGTAATGACTACTTTGATATAAGTTAATGATAAGAAAATCAAAGAAAAAGGGTAATTTATTTCAGAAAAAAGGGCAAAAGAACGGAGGAGTTAATACTCCGTTGGACCCCCTCTAGCGCGAATGCAAGATGCGATACGATCGGGCATTGAGTCATACAAGTTCTGTATGATGTCTTGAGACATTTCGTTCCATATTTGCTGTAACCTTGCCTCTAGTTCGTTCAAACTCGTGGGATGCCCAACTCGTCGTCCCAAATGATCACAGATATGCTCGATTGGAGACAAATCTGGGAATCGGGCAGGCCAAGGAAGGGTAGTAACAGTGAGGAGACAGTCTTGTGACACCCTTGCCGTATGAGGCCGAGCATTGTCTTGTTGAGAAATGGCTCCTGAGAGCCGTTGCATGAGTGGCAACACATGTGGTTGCAGGATTTCATGAACATACCGCTGGGCTGTCATGGTGCCACGGAACAATACTAGGGGTGACCGTGTATTGTAGGCAATGGCACCCCATACCATCACACCAGCTGTGGGAGCGATGTGTCGCTGTACAGCAAAGGCAGGATTGAAGCGTTCACCACGGGCTCTCCACACACGAACACGATTGTCATCACTGCCGAGATTGAATCTGGATTCGTCGCTAAAGACGACCTGGTTCAATTCCGCTGCAGTCCAGTTTCGTCGTGAGCGGCAAAACTCTAAACGGAGGCGTCGATGGGTGGGCGTCAAGGGCAGCACACGTAATGGGCGCCGCGATACCAACTGTCCTTCAGCCAGGCGCCTTCGTATGGTTCGAGAAGACACAGTGGCTCCTAGTGAAGGTGCTACCTGTGCCTGGATGGCGGCCGATGAAGCAGTTGGCTGTACGCGTGCGTTTCTTACGATGTGGCGGTCTTCTCGACGACTGGTCTGTCGAGGGCGTCCTGAGCCTTGTCTTCGTGTACATGACATCTCTCGGGTCCACTGGTCCCAACACCTCATCACAACACAATCAGAGCGGCCTAATTGACGAGCTACTCGCCTAGCTGACCACCCAGATTCCAACATCCCGACGATTCTCCCCCTCTCAAACTGCGACAACTCCTTATATTGTCTTCGAACACGGCGTAATGGCATGTCTATATCAGCTCTTACTTTGTAAATGATTCAGCACACTCAAAAAGGCTTTGGTTACCTGTTTTATACTCCACAGAGTACGATGTTCAACGTCCTCTACCGGCTATACGTAATGCGCTATCACGCTGCATTTCTAATCATTTGCATATCTCCCCGACATGTACCTTCATTGCAAGTTTCGTTACGATCCCGCAATTATTTCTTGGTGCGCTGATTTTTTTGTCCATGAGTGTACTTACAAAACTCACTTTTGAAATTTCTCGCGCTGATCGCCATAGCATTGTAACTGAATGAGGAGTTCGTAATTTTTCTACGCATTGTTTTACTCACTAATAATTCCAGCAAGTTCATGAAATTTGTTTCCAATTAATGAGAAACTGATGAGGATTCTTCCGCCACGAATTTTGAATTCCTGAGGAGTTTTTCAATTTTTTTAACACTAGAACCGCAGAACTTTCGATATACCTAGAACCGCGGAGCGGGTCATTTTGACCCTAGATTGTAAACTTATAAAATATGCACAAGTGCTAAATTTATTTAGCTAAAACATTTTTTTGTTAAATAATAATCAATATTTCTCAGAATTTACATTAAATAATTTATATAAATCAAGAGAAATTAACTTAATTTTTACAAAATCGTATTATTTAAAATTTTATGTCCTTGAGTATAATAACATGTTTCTTTAACAAAATATGACATAAATTTCCTAATTTCAATGGAAAAACAGAGTATCTCTTTTCAATATGTTTAGACAATTTCAAAAAATTAAAAATACAAAAATTTTATCAGTTATTAAAAATTTTATCAGTACTTAATTTTACAGATTATAAAATCCAATTTACTGTATGCATTTTGTACAAAAGTTTTGTACATTTTTCACAGATGGGTGCTTTGCATTTTGAACAGATATCTAGAGTTTTAATTTCACATTTCGAAATGTGGCATCGGACTCGTTTACGCTTAATTTTTGGTTCTCCGTCGTTTTCATTGATTGCTTCACATGCTCTTTTTGCCACCTTTTTATGTCGGAAGAGAACAAACTTTTATCGCAAGTCTTCAAGTTTTGAAGGAACTGCCGTCTACTAATAGATTTTTCAGTTACAGATTTATATAAAACCCAGGCATTGATTGTAGCAAGGTCCAAAATATTACAAAAAAACCTGCACCGGCCACCTACGTGAAGCAGACTTGACTGTATATTTCCTAGCCATTTGTTGAATCACGTCCACACCGTATTTAGTTGCGTTGTAGAAAGCGATTGTATCAGGTAGTTTTTTTTGGGTTATCTGCAATTTCTACGTTTGGATGGAGACCACTTAGCAACAAATCGTTTTTATCTTTTTTACCTCGATAAACAGTTAGACTCATGTCTTTATGGGTTAGTACCGTAGTCGAATACAATGTGGATTTTAACATTTTTACAGAGACTAGTATTTATCTTCTTGAGCGTTTTACAGTTCCTACAAGGATGGTGTTTTTGGATTTCAATGCCTCTGCAAGCTTCATTGTTGTGAAAAAGTTGTTCGTAGTGACATTTCTACCTTTGTTCTCATATGGACTTATTAGTCGTAGCACTACATGTTCAGAAAGACAAACGTTGGATGGACTTATCTTTTCCAAGATACGGGAATCTATTTATTAGATATTTTGAGTCAAATCTGCAGCCAACCAGAACTTGATTCCACACTTATCTGGTTTGTTTCGCATGTATTGAACAAACCTACACCTACCTTTTGTAGGAAATATCTGTTCATCTTCAGTTACATTAGGACCTTGTGTATAGTTAGTCTTGCAATTTTCCCTGAAACGATTCCAGATATCCGAAATAAGGACAAATTTGTCTGTCTCTAGATGCTATGATCTTGTAGATTTTATGTCGAAGAGTAAAAATCCCATTATTTTAGGAAATTGGTCTCTTAACATTGTATTTTGGAAAAATAGTGGTCCTCAGTCCTTTGACAAGTTATCCAGTTCAAGTCCTTTTGCACAATATATAGCACGTGCATATAAAATTTATATAAAAGCATTTACTTCTTCTAATGTTATATTCCATTCTCCTTCCTGAATCTACCGATGAGCTTCATCTTCAGAACATTTCTTTATGTGTTTCAATATCCATTCATCTATAAAACGTGTCCAAGAACTTGAAGGACTGTTGTCGATACAATTGCGTTTAGCATGTGGTGTTGGGCCCCCCCCTACTTCTTTCAAAATATTACACTTTGATATTCTTCCTCTATAGTTTGTTCCTAATTGAGCGACATTCCAAATTGTCCCATCTTTGTCATCTTCATTATTTCCAATTTTGAATGTTATTGTCGATTTTTTTTTCAAATTTCTTTGTGTGTAGATTTTCTTGAAATGTTTGTTTTTTATTTTTTATCAGATAAATTATCATCAGTATTGCGATGAGAAGGACCAGGTATTGTTAGATCATTGCCAGAGTCATCTTCACTTTAATTTTCTTCATCCGAATCCAAATTTTATTCAGTAGCAGGCAGGTATTCATCCTTACTACTCAAATTCGAATCTTGAGAACCCTTCTTTTTTCGAACCATCTGAATCCTTTTCAGATAATTGTTTTAAATATTCTAAAGCGTCCTGAACAGCAAGATTACGGCGTCGTGACATAGTTTTTATACATATACTAATTACAGAATAAAAGCAACTTCAAAAAGTCTTCTAAATATTCGCAGTAATTTTTCACTGCATTCGAACGTATTTCGTGCTTCAAACCTAATATAATGACCTTGACTGAAAAGCCTTCACTATTCCCCCTTCTGGTACAGTCCATTTAAGGAATTCTAGGGTGGGGTAGAAGTATTTTACAGTTACAGTTCGAGAAAATGCATCTGTTTTTCGTTATTTGTGCATTAACATTTCTTACGGGTCAAATTGACCCGCTCCGCGGTTCTAGGTATAAGTGTTAATAATCGGAAAATTATTTATGTTACGAATTTTTAAATTTGGTAAATTGCTGTTCACCTTAAAATATTAAAAGTCATAAAAGAAATTTTTTTTTCAATTGATACTTTTCGCGTGGTGATAAATTAATCATCGTTTTGGGTCAAATTGACCCGCTCCGCGGTTCTAGTGTTAAGCACTTTTCCTCCTATCAGATTTAATATTTACATTCGGCCATGTTGCCAAAATGAAAAATTATTAGTTAAGAACGAGTCTGAGAACGAGTCGTTTCATAATTGAAATCCAGAAATAATTTTAAAGTACCAGAAATAATTTTAGCTTTAGGAAATGAGAAGTTGAAACCTTTAGGATTTTTCTAATTGAATGAACTTTTTTGTTTAAAAAGCAAAATTTGAAAACAGAAATTTGAAAGAATTATTACAAAAGTCAAAAACCAAAATTTGAAAAAAAGAATTTAAAATAATTATTTCGTTTTTTAAAAATTCTAATACATTTTTAAAAGTCATTAAACAGTTTTTAACCTTTAAGAATTAAAACCATTTCATTTTAAATCGCAAAAGCATCACATCGGGTTGCTACTCAGCTAGTATGTATTTGTATTTGATTTGAAATTTGGTAAATAATAAAAATTTTATATATATATATATATACAAGTTTGTATCCCATATGTGGTCAATTGCTAAACAAATTTGGTAAACTTTTAATTTTTCTTGTTGTTTTACGGGAGGATTGACATAACTTGCAATGGATAGAGCAAATATAGAAAACATTCAATAGGTACACAACTTGAACCTGTGGTGACTATTTGGAACTACAGCCAATATGTACCCGCATTACATAACATTTTAAACATGTAGTTTTACAATTTAAAACAAAAGTAATTATGACAACAATTTGAAACAGCATAATATTATCATCAGAGGTTTTCCGAAAGCAAAAGGTCCCTATTTCTACTTTTTGGGAGCTACGTGCATATTTTAGTACGAGAAAAACTTCGATTATTTTAACAATTTCTTGCAGACAAGTCTTTTCAACCTTATAAAAAAAGAATAACTTTTACTAAATAAAAAAATTTCATTGGTATTAAATGCTACCTGTTAGCATTACCTTAAGTTTTATGAGTATGAAATTGTTTATGATATATATATATATATATATATATATATATATATATATATATATATATATATACACACACACCGGGTGCGTCAAAAATTCGTAATAAAAGAAGTAATGCTCGGAAACATATTCTGTTTGCGTCAATAGGATCAGAGGGACATTGGTTTTTTTCCATGTAAAAAAAAAATGTTTCCAAAAGTAACCGAAAGAGGGCGCTCACAAGTCATACTGAGACGTTTTATGCAAATTAGGCAAACACAAACAGAAAATCAAACAGATCACAATAACTTGAGACTGTGCATATATTTTAACATAACAGATGATGAACTTTACCATCAGCACAAAGTAACAGGCAAGTGAGGATCCTCACTACGCCATTACAGGGGAATGTAGCATGTCGCTATCGATGGCAGTGACGTCTGTCGAATGGCATTTTTCAGGTCCACCAAAGTGGTTGGGGAGTACCGGTACATACTTTAAAGTTTCCCCACAATAAAAATCTGCCGGGGACAAGTCTGGTGATCGTGAGGGCCACAGTCCTATAGACTTGCGAAATTTTCGCAATGCAACATTTGTGGAATCACCATAGATGGGAAAAAGTTGAACCACTAACGCTCGATCTGGTAAAGAAAGCATGCTGCCGGCTTCGAATGACGGGTCCATTTTCAGCCAGGTGATTTATTGATAGCCTGATTTGAATAAAGGTCGATTTATACAGGCACAAGAAGGGAACGTAAAGGGAACGATCCGAGCGCGGGACGAGTCGTCGTAATCATTTCCTCCCTGTTTTTCAATGGAACTGTTTATCCTGCGCCGTGACACGTCAGATTCTCGGCTGATTCCCGGCCGAGAATCGGAGCCAACGATTCGAAGCAGGAAGTCGTTCACTGCTCGGCCGTCTCTCGTTTATGGCAGAAAGTAAAAAGTGGCTATTCAAGATATAATTTACATACTGATATTTAAGTTTGATATTTAATATGGATGATGAAAACTCATTGAGCTGGTGAGAGGTTTTGTATGACTTGGCCCATCAAAATACATGAATCCAAAGATCAAAATGACAATTCGGAAGGCAATAGGAGAAAATTATACTTGAAATTACAATTGATCCACTAAAATATGAAATTTATCAATTTGTATGAATAATGAAACAAAGGAAACATTATTTACACGATTTAGAAAGTGCAAATTGTTAAAAACAAATACTTACATGAATAGATTTGTTGGTTATAAAGCAATTTTTCTTGCTTTCTGAGCAGCAAAATTGTATATTAAAAGTGAAAAGTCCAAAGAAGATGAGAGATCATTTTCATTAGAAATAAGTGTCAAGGAGGACAGGCGTACAATCCGTATTCAAAGCATTCTGATTGTACCTGCTTTGTAATATTTTCAATTCTTGTGGGAAAAGTGGGAAATAAAATCCATTATAATGATACAGAGAACAAGTAAAAGCCATTTTTTGTTTACCTCACTCCTTCAGCCTTCAAACCCCTTTCTTCCCAACAGGTTTGGAGCCAGGGCCGCCCAGAGGGGAGGGGCAACTGGGGCACTTTTCCCCAGGCCCCCAACTACCGGAGGGGCCCAAAAAAATTTTTAAAAATTATTTATTAGATTTCCTCCGAAAGAAAATTCTGAAACTTGTACCGTACTTCAAAATTCAAAATAATCTCCTGAAAAAAGGCCCCCCCCCCAAAAAAAAAAAAATATTTAAAAAAAAATTATTCGATTGATGAGATTTCTTGGGGTTCCCAACAGAAGTTTGCCATAGGACCGTAAAGTCTCTGAGCGACCCTGTTTGGAGCGCATTTACTTATTTGTCTTACACTCCCTGGAGAAATGTCTTGTCTATTGTTTGCTTTGAATAGAGCAAACATTTGACCAAATGATATTAGTATTCGTTCACAAGGATATGTTCACGTTTTTCTCAGTTTGCAACTATTCCGTGAAAACGAACAAAGTCCGACAAAACGGTTTATAATTCTTCAAATGACTGTATGTAGTGACTGACAGATAGTAGAAACTGATATTGTAAAAAAGGATTGATAATCAAGGGTTTACTATAACTGAATTGAAGATAAATCATGTTTTTTTAACCGAGAAATTTTTCGAACCAAAAGGGTAGTTTGTCAATTAAGATTCCTTCTGCGATTCTTTAGAAAAAATCGAAAAATATATATTTTTATAAGTTGAATTATAGAAACGGCGAAAAATGTGGGATTTCTTTAAAAACCCGTAACATTCAGAAAAGTGTTGCTATGAGAAATAAAAATGGCGGCCCTGGGCGGTTGCCCAGTTTGTCCACCCCTAAGCACGGCCCTGGCTCTCCTCTTCCTCCTCCTCTAACAAAAGTGTGATAATGGCTAAATCTTTAACTGAAAACTGAAACCACGCCATGACGTTACAAATCTTTCACAACTAATGAAACACGTTCCCGCCACTTTCTACTCCCGTCTCTGTATAAACACATGCATCCGGCGCTCGGACTCGGCTGGTTCCCGTTACGTTCCCTTTACGGGCCTGTATAAATCAACCCTAAAACGTCTCATTATGACGTTTGAGCGCCCTCTTTCGGTTACTTTTGGAAACTTTTTTTTTTTTTTTTTTTAACACGGAAAAAAATCCAGTGCCCCTCTGATCCTATTGGCGCAAACAGAAAAAATTTCCGACCATTAATTTTTTTTATTACGAATTTTTTAACTTTGCACGAATTTGTGACGCACCCGGTATATATATATATATATATATATATATATATATATATATATATATATATATATATATATATATATATATATTTATATATATTGTAGTAAGATTTATATGAGTAATTTGCACATTTTATTTATTTCAGAAAACATCAAATGAAATTTATATACCTGGGTGCTTAATATCATCGATTTGTATATTCATGAAAAAATAATAAATGCATTAAAGTAGGTAAAAAGTAAAACATGTGTAATTGCTAAAATTTTCGAATAGCGTTTCAAGAATATATACATATATTTTAATTGCCATTGAAACGACATTATTATAAGAAAAAGAATTAAAATATTTACAACACATTTTGAAATATTTATTCCTGTTCATTCTTTTAAAAAAAATAGTACCTCCCACCTTTTTTTGTAGGTAAAACATTTATATTCATAGAAACGTTTTATAAATATTATAAAAATAAATAGTAAAAAATAAAGTAATGTTATTTTTGGTTATTCGGCTTTTTATATTTAGAATAAACCCATTAATAACATATATTGCATGAGAAATACCAAAAAGTTAGGGAAATTCATAAATTATTCTCAGTAATGTTGAAAGGAAAACCTTACTCCATTAGAAATAATTTTCTATTCGTAATACCCCAAGGCAGTGCAGAAAAAAAGTGGCTTGTTGCTATTCTCTATTCCTCTCACTACTCTAAGCTAATGAATAGAAGCGGAAATAGACCGGAAATCCGCGGGGATTGCTTACAAATAGGATCCGAAAACACAAATGTCATTTAACCTTATATATTGAAATCTACGGAGCGGTTTCTGAAGCAAATTTTCAGATTGTTCTGTGAATAAAGCTTTTGAATACGGTAAATTATTATAGATTAAGCTACACGGTCCATATAGTTTGGGGGAAGTAATATGAGAATCATTTTACTTGTGATTTCAAAGAAACTTTTTCATTTTTATCTACTTATTTTATATAATGTAGAAGATTATTAAAAAAAATTATAGAAGATTGAGCTTTATAATGTACTATAGTTTTAAACGTTTACATTAAAATATAAAATTGGGGAAAGCGCAACACCGTAACATATAGCTTTTTAAAATCCACAGTAAAATTACAGATGTGGCTACTATTCCTAAACTAGTTTTGAACTAGTAGCCAGTACTTTTCAAACTAGTAGAAATACTTCCTTTTTCGAAAATTGTCCATAGATACAGTCACACCTAATGCTTCTCAGCCTGATGATGAAATATTAATTAGGACGAAACTAGTAGCAACCCCTTTATTTTTTATGAAATCTATTAAGAAGCTGTGTGTTCCTATACAGTTTAAAATATAAGTAAATATATATTCTGTTTCCTGTATATACATCTTACAAAAGACATAATACAAGGGAGCTTCTTAAATGTCCAGGAGTATTGTCTTCCGTGCGAAATTGTTAAACAAAGTGGAGCATTGCATCATTCTATGTTGTGATTTGGTCATTTACTTTTGAACTACCAGCAAAAAATGCTTAGATTTTCATAGCAATCTTGAATCCAAATATGCAGTCACTGAGTTTTGTTTTTTTTTAAGCGAATTTCGATTTTTGCTTCTAACCTCATCACTAGGGACGTTCATATTTACTGATAGCATGCGGGAATGGCAAAATGAAGAAATATCAAGATTATAATTGGCATAACCATTTCCTTAAAGAAAATTATTCTATATACGAAAATCCCCTGAAACCCGGCTAAGGATAAACACATCTCCGACGTAAAAACATGTGTTCGGAATGTATTTTTCAGTGATAGAAAAAGCAATGTCCAAAAATAGCTTCAAAGCTGGAATTAATAGGTGCCGAATATATCATGTAATTAGACTTCATCAAGGATTTGTACGCGTAGAGTGTTTGTCGGCGCGTATTGCCAAGAATCTCGTATATACAGCAGAAAGAAATAGGGATGGCAGTATCAAAATTTCCAAATGGTTTAAAAAATAAATTTCCCGAGCACAATTGTGGGAATTTGAGTGATTTTATTTTGAGAATTCACTAATCGTATAAATGTGGTTCTAAAAGAAAATAATGAATAGTTATGATGAAATGTTTTATCCTCAGATTATTATTCACCGGAAATTAATGATGGATTGCCGAACGGTAAAAAGAGAAAACAACCATTGTTCTTCGGAGACTGAGGAATAAATGCATTAAAAAAGAATCGACCGAGAAACAGAGAGAAGGAAACAAATTCTAGTTGGCGAAAATCATTATATTTCCATCTTGATTAAGTTCTGAATATGAACAGTATGAAATACTTGTGCATATAAGCACAATTTATCACAGCATATGTTTTTGGATTTATTATCATCCAATTTTTTTTCGATTTCTTTACTGGGATAGCATGTTGAAAAGTCGGAGTTAATATCTTAAGAGGATATTGACTCCGATGTTATAAATCCCGAAAGATTGGCAAAGATTGCGTTTTAAAATCGGTTCCAAGTGGTATATGAAGGTTGAAAAGGTGACTCATTAATTGAATTTTAGTGTGTTGATATGAGCTCACTAACTTCAATGCTAATTTTTTTAATGAATATTCTTTAAAATTTTCAGGAATGATTTGTAGCATCGTTAAGTACATACGCACTACACACGCACCCTACTTTGTATGCATGCCAAAGTGAGAATGATTGCTTTTCGAGATTACAAATTATATTTCAAATATTTGGGCTCAAATGTACAGCGAAATAGGACCTTATTAAACTAAGAAAAAGACTTGATATAATCATCTAGAACAATAAATATTATCAAAGACAAGTAAATAATGAATCTCAATTTTAAAATGTTAAAATTTTTCATTTTTTGAGATACCATAGTGGGTAGTGTTTACACTCCATTTTGTTTTGAAATACATCAGACGTCTTAAAGGAATAATAAATTGAAAAGGACCTTCCTGTGTGTGTGTGTATTCGGCAAAATATTCAAAGCATTTCGTTCCTCTCATGGAAGTAAGCAGTATATAATTGAGACAAATGAAGACTACATAAAGTTTAGATAAGCGTTTTTACTAAGGCTTTAAGAAAATTTAGAGGCATGAGACATATAAATTAACATTTTTAGGCATGAGACATGTAAACTTAACGTCCATAAAGAAATTATATCCATTAAAAAATAAAATTAACTGTATGACCAAACTGTATGAAAGGGGTTATTTTTTCCAATTTTATATTATTTTAAATTTATTATTTTGTATTTTCCCCCAAGAATATAAAAATATATGAATTTCTAATTGTCGTTTTAAATTAATAATCCGTCCTATCCCGAAAACTGCAACTCTGTTTACAAATATTTTTTACCATGTTTTTATTAACTTGCTTTCTTTTTTGTTTGTGTGTGTGTTTGTCCAGTACAAATCTTGCAATCGATTTTTAACTAACTTCCCGACTAGCTAGACATTTGAAACTTTTAGAATAGCTCAGAACACGATGAGAATGCATTTTTTAATACTTTTAGCAGAATTAAATTAATTTTCAGTTAATTTTGTTTTGTAGACTGGTGCAGCCATCTTTCGGCCGGGACGGGAATAAAAAGTTAAACGCAAGTTAACTTCCAATTAACTTCATTTTCTTTCAAGTTGATAGGATAATTCATAAAAAAAAATTAAAAAAAATATTTATTAATACATAGAACTGTCAAGTTTATATGATTCAACAGAAAATATAAAAACATGTTATATAAAAAGTTTTTTTTTTATCTGGTAATTATTAAGTTTTCTTGTTTAATTCTTTTATAAGATGGTTTGCATCAAAGGCAGTACAAGACAAAATTTATTAGATGTTAAGCATCTGAAGTTAAATGATAACGATCTCAGCCTCCACTGTACAACTATACAGAGAAGGTTTATAAATCTCAACATAATAACATCACCACCCATATAAAATATGGTTTCATTCATTTTTATTTTAAAACATTTGTTTCGCTGTCAGTGCTAACCGGAAGACATGACATCGCTTTTTTTAATGTATTTTTTAAAACATTGGAAGAAATGAATATCAGCAATCTTGTAAGTAATAAACTAATTGTATGATAACAATATTGTTACCGTCGCGAGCAGTCAGCTCACTGCATATGTTAATTATAAATGGTTTCTCAACGGAAAATAAAGGCAATACACAATGTACAAATATTTCCTAAAGGGGGCTCCAGGAGATAAAATTATGTAATGATAGTCTCAGCTTATATATTTTCTTATAAATTTTATTTCCCACATTTGGAAATAAAATTTAAAAAAATAGAAATTTTGTTTAAAAAATTGGAAATTTTATTAAAAATTTTTAAATATTAGAAATTTTAATTCAAAACAATTAGAATTTTTTCAACTTTTTATATATTTAAGATTTTACATTTCATATTTTTCCCAAGAATATAAAAAAATATGACTTCCTAATTGTCATTTTAAATTTTAAATTTAAATCAGTTTTGTTTTGGATGCTATATGCGGCACCAATATGTACGTTTATATATTTTGTAAATTTTTTTAATTTTTTTTAGTAGGAAATACATTAAAACAACTTGATTTGAGAATTTATAAAATGTTCGTATCTAAATTTTTTAATTACTCTGACGGGTGATAAAATTTATTTTCTCATAGTAATTGTGGCTACGGGAAATATGTTTTTTGAATATTTAATCTAAATCAAAATAACTATACATAGTTTTTATCTTTAGTTTAGAATAAAATTACATCGAAACACAATAGATAATTTCGTAAAATTATGTTAAAGTGAACTCAACTATGTTCAATTTTAGAAGAAGTCTAGTTTTAACGGACTTATTTGATGTTACTTAAGGGATTAGGTAACACCACGGCAATCAGATTTTTGCGTCGTCATCAGTTGCAGAAAACTGCTCTTGTACTGAGAGATAAATTATGAGATAAATACTGAGAGATAATTATGGAACTGTATCAGGGGTTATTAAAAGGTGGTACTTCCGGTCTTTTAGGGACAAATGAAGATTTCATTTCCGAAGAGCACTAAATAGCCTTGCATATTAGTAGTAATTATATTTTCTTTCTGAATACCACACACACACATACATACATATATATATATGTATATATATATATATATATATATATATATATATATATATATATATATAGAGAGAGAGAGAGAGAGAGAGAGAGAGAGAGAGAGAGAGCCGGTCCCATAAAAGTGAGGCAGTGAGCGAACGCGGTTCCGAATTGAAATAGTTGACAAAATGAGGCAGAGTAAGAATACGGCATTTTTACCGGACAAAGAATAAATGTTAACAGTTTAATCTAATAAATGAAAAAATTCATAAAAATATACAAGTATAAGCCAATAGATAAACTATTTTTTTAAAAACTTCTGAATTTGAGATTATGAGAATTTAATTTTGAATGCCTATTTTCAAACTTTTTTGTTGCTCTAAGAATTCTAGTAACTTTACCTATAACTGTAGCAGCATCTTAGTGCGGCTTTTCTTAACTGAAAATATTTAAGAGTTATCTAATGTAGCTAGTTTATTATGAACTTTTGCTCAGTACATCATAGGCCCATCTTTTGATTTCAATACTGCAGTAGTTCTCTTTGGCAAGGACTCTGTGATATATTTGTAAACGGCTTGGAGGATATCAGACAATACCCAATAAAGTGCGCTGTCCAGTTCTCTAAAATTAAGATTTCATGATTCAGGATCCAGTTGATTGATGTCCCTTTATACTTCACATCAAATATGCTCAATCAGAATGAAATCATATGATTATGGAAGCCAAGTGATGTCTTCGTCATGTTCTTCAAATCATCAGTGTTCAGTATGAGCTTTATGACAGGGAGCATTGTTCTGCCGGAAATATCCACCCCCAGTGGGGTAAACAATTAACATACCTTGTTGATCTTGGTCAGCGACAAAAGTTGAAAACTTTTTGTTATTCAGCCGTTCTTCCAGACGTATTAAAGGGCCCATACGATGCCATAAAAACATTTGCCAAGCCATGGCATTGTCTTCACTAACTTGTGGTGTTTTGAAAGTGCACTCAGTGTACATTTATCCTTCCATCTGGATGGTGTAGTTGAACACGGGATTCATCGAACCACACCATCCTTTTCCATTCATTTACAGACGAATTCTTGTGATCCTTTACGAACTGAGGACATTAGGTCTTGTAACCTTCAAAGGACAAAGGGCATCGAATTGGCCTTTGATTTCCGTAGCCGATACAGTGTTACGTGCGGTGAACTGTACTTTGAGAAGCAATTTAATTTAGTCCCTGATTAATATTGTCATTAATATGTCGCAAAGTCGCACCTCTGTTGAACTGGAAAAGTATGGAAACTCTATTTTCAGTAGTCGGTGACAACCAGACGCCTCACTTTGTGAGACAGTTTTTTTGTTGTTGTTAGCCCACTATTTGTAGAAAGGAATTTGGAGTGCATTACAAGCTAAGCAGTTCGATAGACACTTGATCCACAATTCTAGTATCAACAATCATTCCCCATTTAAAGTCCGTTAAAAAACGCTTTTTACCCATTTGTTCACAAACAACACATTTCTACAGTGTTCACAATCATTCGGCAATTCCTTTTAAGATCAATTTTAGCCTATAGTAGTAACAGTATGACGTCACTTTAAAAGTAAACTTCAAAGCATTCGGAAATATCATTAAACCTTCTCCAGCTTGGTTGGCATTACCAAATAACGCTATAGAAACTATATCATATTTTAACTACCTATAAAATTTTTTAAAAATTTAAAAGAATATTAATAGAAAAAAATGTTATTTAATCTATTAACTAACTATTTAAATAATATTATCAATGTCACACAAAATGTAGTATTCTTACCACACAGTTATTTTCAATGTTAGCCGTATTTATATATAACATACAAAGTTTATATCACCACAGAACTATTATGTAAATGTAGAAATTCTGAATAGTTTTTAAATGTATTATTCAATTTCTGTTAATTTAAAAGTGTGAAACTAAGTTTTATTATATATATTTAAAACATTGTAACTCTTAGAATTTTATTCCCTATTTACATAGGAAACAATCTTTTACTGAAATTCCTCTTATGCGATAACCTCAGGGCAATTCTCTTTTATTAAATTTACGTTAGTGTAGCATTTTCTAATTTTATAGAATTCAAAACTAATCTTTTTTTAGAAAAATAACGATTTTTCATATCATGTACAACAAATGCGATTTCCTTCGAAATCCATATTTCAACAAATACTTTGCCATTTAAGAAAACTGTTGAGTACTATATTACTTACATAACATGTATCTTGAAATAAGGGAAAATTTTATTGCAGCATATGGGAAATATTTATTGCCTGAAATCTTTCTCTTGCTTTTTTTTCACTATATCTAATATACAAAGAGCTTTCCATAAAAAGTGATTTTTTTTCTCGAGTTGGCAACGATGCCAAAGCATAAAATGAAAATGTAGACATCTTATAGACTTAAAGAAAGAATCTGCGGCAAAAGCTTTTAAACGTTACCGACATTTCAACTTTCCTCGCTGAGCAGTTGTTTTAAGAACATTTGAATTTTGTATACAGCAATGGAGGTCAGTGATTCAGAGTTAAGAAATGGAATGCATTGAACGATATAATGTATGTTATTGCTTATGTTCAGCATTTTTTTTCCAAAATGCAGTATTAAATCCATGTCACAAACTCCTTACAATCCTGACATCGGTCTATTCGAATTTTGGTTAGTTCCAATTTTTAAGGAGTAGCTTCGTAGAAGAAAATTCAAAACAGATACTGACGTTAATTCAACTGTACAGGGTGCTCTGAAGCAGCTTCCACAAAATGTCTTCGCCACACGCTTTGAAGACTGAACTATTCTATGGAACCGTTGCATATCATTTTGACATTTGAAAAGACGTTTATAAAAATAATATTTTTTTCTGTGCTCCCGTTTCATTTTTTTTTTTGGGGGGGGGGAATTTTCTTAGCTTTTATGAAATCCTCATTGTATAAATTGTAAGAAATACAGTAGAATGCGTGCATTTGTATATATAAATTACATAAATACTTCAAAATCAATCAAATGGTCATACAGAAAAAATACTATAATAATTATTCTCCTAATTATTTATAAAAATATATAAACGCTTCCAATATACAAAGATGTTAGACATTTCCTTACGGGGTGGGATAGCATGTATCCCAAGAATACGGGCCCAACAAGGAATATATATATATATATATATATATATATATATATATATATATATATATATATATATATATATATATATATACGTATATATGTAATGAAATAAGATCAGATTACAGAACTATTAGAATAAGAAATTTATTTCCGAGTGGCTAAACAGACGTCTTATCTAATGGAAAGCCAGCACCCGAGTGATTCCCAGGTTTTGCGTATAGAGGTATCTGCGGTTGAAGAATTTGCTGCCAAAGATATTTCTTGCAAGCTGCATCAGTTGTGCAGGACGATCGCCTTATTTGGGCATAGAATAGGGGTCGGATAGTTTCATGGCTTCCTAGGTACTGCTGACGCTGTGAAAAATATTCCCGGGTTCTTGAAAACAGAATTTGGTAATGACATCTTAAGCATGGGAAGGAAAGAAAATTTACAGGGGTCAACTTAAATTTTATATCTTTCATATATATATACCGGGTGGCCATAATTAAACTGACAGTGCTCACAGTGTTCTGTAGCGCGATCTATTTGCGAGAATGACGCCACCTTTTGTAGGAAGATTAAACAAGACGGGGGACGAAGGATTCCGCGAAAAAATAATTAGTTCCAAAAGTCACCGCTAGGGGAATATTTGGCGCTGTGTAATAGAGAATGGAGTGTTAACAAATGCAAATCAATACGGAAATTACCTTTTATTTTGCATTCAAATGAGGTTCAATGTGGCCGCCGTTGTTGTGGACCACATATTGCATTCTGTGCACAGTATGCACAACAGCAGAAAGTAACATGTCTGCAGGAATCTCCCGTGCAGTCCGTGATATGTTATCCTTCAACGTAGCCAGGTCCTGGACCACTTCTTGATAGACCTTGGACTTAAGGTAACCCCATAGCCAGAAGTCGCATGGCGTAAGATCAGGTGACCGAGGTGGCCATGCAGTTGGAAAGTAGCGGCTAATGACTCTTTCTGTTGTGAATTTCTGTCGTAGCAGCTGTTGCACCCGTACAGCAACGTGTGGAGGGGCTCCATCTTGCATGAAAATGATTTCCCCCAGGCATTGTCTTTGCTGAAGTGCCGGAATGACAAAGCTGTTCAACATGTGGCGATATTTCTCTCCGGTAACAGAACAGGTTTCCGGTCCTGTCGGGGTAATGTTCTCATAGAAGAAAGGACCAACGATAAATTCCGCTGTGAACCCACACCAAACAGTTACCTTTGGTGAATGTAAAGGAATTTCTGTGACTGCATGTGGTGATTTGTCATCCCAAATTCGGCATTTCTGGGTATTCACAGTTCCATGCAGGTAAAAGTGGGCCTCGTCTCCCCATTAGATTTTCCACGGCCAAGCATCATCCACCTCCATTCTGGCAAGAAAGGTGAGAGCAAAAGTCAATCGCTTATCATGGTCGGGGTACAGTAACTCCTGTACACGGCTGATCTTCTACGGATAGAAGTTGATAATCTTTCGTAAGATTTTCCATACCGTGCTGTAAGGCATATCCATATTCCGAGCTAATCCACGAGCGCTAGAGGTGGCAGCAATATTATCTGGTCCTCTGTCGATAATCGCCGTGGCAACTGCTTCGATTCTATCCTGTGGTACAGGTTTTCGTCCTCTGCCTGACTGAACCTTCAGAGAACCTGTTTTCTCAAACGTCGCAACCATTGCTTTTAGCCCATTAACTGACACAGGACCGTTACCTTTACGCATTTTTTTGTGTGTTCTAAAAGCACGAAGAGCGGCTGACGCGTTGCACTGGTTGAGGTAAAAGAATTTGACCAGTAACGCCCGCTCGACTAAAGAAGGAGACATTGCACATAAACTTTCAATCCGATTGGTTCGAAACGTAACACATTGCCTTTTAAAACCCAAGCAGCTGGCACTGTGCCAATGGATGTTACGTGAAATTTGAATAAAGAACTTCTTCTTCTGCTCAGCGTACGTGATATTGCAGATCACGAGACTTTATCGGTGTTTATGTAGATTTTACGCTTTTTTAAAAGTATTGCCATATTGCACTTGAACTAAATAAGAAAATGTGCATAATAAAAGGTAATTTTATTCCGTATTAATTTGCATTTGTTAACACTCTATTTTCTATTACACAGCGCCAAATATTCCCTTAGCGGTGACTTTTGGAACTAATTTATTTTTTCGCGGAATCCTTCGTCCCCCGTCTTGTTTAATCTTCCTACAAAATGTGGCGTCATTCTCGCAAATAGATCGCGCTACAGAACACTGTGAGCACTGTCAGTTTAATTATGGCCACCCGGTATATATATATATATATATATATACAGTCGAACCTCCATATATCGAAAAAATCTCTATATATCGAAATTTTTTTTCAAGACATATTGGAAGATTTCATTCTAGTTTAGAATAAAATCTCCCAATTTTTGGCGTTTGAAACAATACGTCGTGAACTTCAATACGCGGAAAATGTCCCTGATGAAGTTTTTAGTGGACTGAATAAATGCGAACATCTCTTTGATGAATTTTCTGCAAAACTGGCTGTTCAGCAAGATATTCGTAGTTTTTTTTTAAAGAATGTAACTGTGATCATTGTAACCACTGTTTGGATTATTGTTTTTTAAAGGGTATGTAGTACTCAATAAATCTTTCATATTAATTAATTTTTTTGTTATTAAGTTTCATTTAATGTGATTCGCATATAAATTGGAAATGGAGGTTCGTATACGAAACTCCATTTTGAGTTTTAGGAGAATTATGATAAAACTAAGATCATTTTTTTAGTTATTAACTTTCATTTAATGTGATTCGCATATAAGTTGGAAATGGAGTTTCGTATACGAAAATTACCTTTAATTTTATTGTTTTAGGAGAATTATGATAAAACTAAGATCAATTCTATATATCGAAATTTCTATATATCGAATTTTTTTCCGGAACTTTGCTACTTCGATATATGGAGGTTCGACTGTATATATATATATATATATATAAACCCTTATTGGCCGATCTTGTAAAGGAGGTATGTAATTTCCAGTTCCAAAGAGAGAATCGGAAACATGGGCCCCGTTTGCTAAAGGTTAAAGATTGTTAGTTTTACAATTTTTTGAAAAATTATTTATCCCCTTGTGATAATTTAATGATTACATTTTAGTATTAATGGTTCATATCTTTTAATAATCATTATAAATAAAACTAAACACTTAAAACGGTGATGCAATATATTTGTGATTTGTAGAGGATCTCTTATATACAACGGTGCATGAACGTAATGTAATGTTCTTGGGTCAATCAAAGACACGAGAAACATTAAAATTATATATTTCATTTTCTTTTCACAAAATTTTACAGGTGTATAGAAATAAACTTCTCTTAACAAATGATTAATCCGTTCTCCTACTGTGAGACTGCACTCTCAGTCGGATTTCCGCTTAATATATATCGCACTGCGAGGTTTATCGAGCACAGGCTGTGTTTCTCTTATCATAATGAGGATCAGTTCGAACCTCCTTTCTCTCACTCATCCTGATCTCCAAGTGTGATCTAGAGCTGTGGTGCGCAAACTTTTTCGATCAATTTCTTTAAATTGAAAGTCGCTCGATCCCCAATCAAAGTTTTAGGTAGAAGCAAAATTGTTTGAAAAATTATGAAAATGTTAACAAAACATAAAAAATGAATATATAGGCAAATTTTAACAAACTATTTTAAAAAACAGTGAACTTAGGGCCATGAGGTATAAATTTAATTTGCATAACATAAATAAAAAATATCGTGCTCACCTTCTGCACTTGATTTTGGCAAATCTCATGCGACTTAACTTCACCCTTAAATATTAATATGTATTTATATTTCATTTAGGTATATTTATTTTAAGTTATCCCCGACTCCTCCAATTTTTTTTCACGAACCACAGTTTTCGCACCTCTGGTCTAGAGGTTAAGGGAGTACATCTGCGCCAAACTTGCTTGCAAATAGCCTGCTTCGAAGCAACAGCTCGTAGAAGAGACGGAGATTTGGTGACGTTACAATAGCTCCGATACTCATAAGCTTCTATGCTGAGTTTAAGTGGATGAAACAAGAAATAAAACATTAAATATTGGAACAATCGAGATTTCTTATGAATATATTTTATTTTTTAATAAGTAATATAAATTTAACCTGCAAAAATTTCCTAATATTCTTATAATTTCAGTAAGTAATGAAAAAAATAATTAGAGGAACATCCAGTCTTCTTGAGGAATATATTTTCGAAAAATTCACAAGCATGAAGATATATATAGCATCTGGATTACTCATAATTATTTAACTTTTTATTGGGTTAATGTAAAATTACCACAATGTAAAATCTCTAATGTGAATCCCTTGAATTACAATATTCTTTAATTCGTAGCATTTTGGGTCCACAGTATTAATCTTTTCCTTAAGGGGTGGGATAGCATGTATCCCAAGAATACGGGCCCGAGAATATATATATATATATATATATATACATTATATATACATATAACCCCCTTAAAGGCTGTTCTTACAAAGGAGGTATGAAATTTCCCGTTCTAAAGAGGGAATTGGAAAAATGGGCCCCGTAAGCTAAAGATTAAGGTAAAAAAATGGCCTTAGTCTCCATGTTATGCCTGTGATCCGAAAACAAAAAAAATATATAGAGATTAGAAATTTATAAAAGAGGGAATGGAAATTTACCTTGTTAGCATTTTTAAAGAAAAGAAACATTCAAACTCATAGCATGAGTAATTTATAAGTCAATGTACACAAGTATTTAATCCCAAAACTTCTGTATATTGACAGAATATTTTGATTATATTGATTGAATTTATTGAATATATTGATTTTCTGAAAATTTAAAGTCAATATTCAGAAGTATTTAATTTTTTTAGCTCATTATGCACACTAGTTTAAAAACTTGACATATATATACACAATGAATATTCTTCATCTCAGATTATTAAAATATTATGAACTATATTTCTATTCTTCTCTTTAAGTATACAAATTTGTTTGCGATTACGAACTCTCTGAATTTAACTTATTACAAACGTCATATTTATCATTTAAGAATGTCTCTGCACTGAATAAGAGAGCATGGATAAATGAATCCTATAAATCAGGGATCTCTTCTAAATAATTTCGCTGCCATGTTATTAGAATGGTGCACCTCTTATTTCGAAAAATGCATTTAATCCCTAAGCTACAGCGTGCTAAAACAAAAGTTTCCTGCAATTCATTGCTTGCATTCCTTAAATTTGGCAGCGTTTTCACTAATTAAAGAAAGCGAATTTAGCGATTCCTGTTTTCTAGATTAAGTTCTAGCATTTTCTGGCAGATATTCAAATATTTCTAATTACGCTTTTTAATCTACACTCTGACATCGGTTGCTTGGATATTGAAACCCTCCGCAAATTATGTCATTTAATGACGGGTTGTAAGGGGAACTGGGGATGGTAGTAAAAATGAAAGTGAATTCTGTATCTTGATTTTCCTTATACTGTAGCTTCAAGTAATATATTAAATTTACCGTTAATTTTCAAACAATTGTAATATTATGAAAATTTTCTAATGTCTTTTTAAATATTTTAATAGTTTTTATATCTAACATTCTGATTTAAATTTTTGAAATAACTTCTTAGTAAAAATTAAGAAAATATTCTTAGAGATTTTAGATTTTTAAATAATTCTTATATTTAATTTTTTAACCCTAAACACAGTTTTTTAATGTGAATCTTTAATAAAAGAATTTCTTCCACTAAAGTAATAAGAAATCAGGTGTTAAAAGGTTATGATGTTTGTCAGTTATGGCTTTTTTTTATTTTTAAAGATGTGATTGATAAGTAGTGCCAATAAGTTATTAGAGTAAATAATCAGGTATAACTGATTTCAAACTAATCGAGTCCTAATAATAATTATTATTGGAAGTTAACTTGAACTCTCTGTTTGATTATTATTTTGGATATCACTTAATGGTGATAAAATAATTATTATATTAAATTTTTTAACTCTAAAGAAAGTTTTCAATATGAATCTTTAATAAAATAATTTTCTCCCAATAAAGTAATAAGAAATCAGGTTATAAAAGGTTATGACGTTTGCCTGTTATGGTTTTTTGTATTTTTAAAGATGTGATTGATAAGTAGTGCCAATGAATTCTTTGAGTAAATAATAAGGTATAACCGATTTCAAACTAATCAAGTCCTGCTAATAATTATTTTTGGAAGGTAACTTGCACTCTCTGTTTGATTATTATTTTGGATATCACAGAAAGGTGATGAAATTAAAGTTTGTCTCTACTTCTATATATTTATCGTATATATTTTCTTATATTATCGTATATATTACTTCATCTATATATCTATCTTCTATATATTTATCGTATGCATTATTTAAATACTATTTAGGCAATGTAAACTCACATAATGCAACAAGTGTTGGTTTCGAGGCAGTATATATTAGCAAAGATATACAGGCGTGTGTCCCTTTTGTTGCTTCTTTAAAATGTTATGATACCACCAGACATTTACGCTTTTGTTCAAATACATGCTGCAGCAGAATGGACACTCACATTCCAAAGGGTTATAAAAATCGAACGAAACAAATTACAGAAAAAAAGCCTTATATTTTCAAAAAGTACTCATAATCTTGTTTTTTTTCCTCACTAGTTTTTGAAAATAACATCACTCAGGTGGCTCTCGTTATTTGCGATGCACTGCCGAAGACGTTCGCTAAAGTATTCCATCATCTCTGGGGGAACGGTGGCAAAATCCTCACGAATAGAGGACTTACGGACTCGTTTTTCATTTTCAGGTTGCTCAAATGTTCCGAGGGCAACCACTTGTTACCTCTTAGTAATGCAGACCCATTTGCTCTCACTTTTGAAACCCATTCCAGGATTGCTGTTTGATCAGTAACGGCATCAGCTGCTTGGTTTTGGTTTGGTTTGGTTTGGTTTGGAGCGCTATGGTCAACTTTTTGCTACACAAGGGCTAATTAGACCGGGACCTACAGTTTAAAGCCTATTCCGAACGGCTACAAACATCCCTAACAACATTGGGACTCGAACCCACAGGATCTGAACCGAATGCTAGCGACCTAACCATTCGGACATCACCAGGCCTACATAGAGCTCGAAGCGAGTCCTAAATGCTCTAACATCGTGTTTACCGAGTCATTGTTTGTCAGACCGCGATGTTCACCGAAACAACTTATGGTGTCGACTGACAACTAGAAAATCCACTCGAACTGTTGCTATATGCCTCGTTGCCCTACCTATAATACTCTGTTACCAGTGGCCTTCGGAGATGTGAGAGTCACCTCTGCCGCACCATGTAGTTGTTTCAATAATGCGTACACACCGTACGGTCCGATAGAAGGGGTAAATATATCCGCTAATCGGTAAAGTTTATCATTTCTAGAGTTTTTTTCCTACTTAAGTCGGTAAAATTAATCGACTATTCCGGATATGGCATCAAAATTTTTATCTTGTTTTGACATCAAATGTTCCTCATTTAATTTTTGTCAAACAAAATATACCACTAGCAGAAATGTCTTTGAGGTTTGATTGTTACAAGTTAAAACTTTTATACACGTTTATCGTAGTTGACGCTAATGACATTCTTCTCTATTAAAATGTTTCACTTCACATTATTCGGACTAATAATAATCTAAGGCAATGGGATTTCACTTAACGTTATTAAGGTATACCATGTTTGCTAAGTTTCGTATAATTAGAAATAAGGACTTTAATTGCGAGACACGCAGAATAATGAAACATCAACAGAATACAAGCAAATTGTTATGGGTTACTTCAAGACCACAATTTGCTAGAGATAAGAGATTTAATGAGGTTCACCTGAAGGTTAATTGTGAAAACAAGGGTAGAGTTATACGTTTTGAATCAGATAATATTAATGACAGCTAAGCGTCTTTAATAAAATGCATAAAAGGCTGAAATACAGTATGATATACGCTAGAATTTCAGAATACCGGCTTGTTTATTTAAATTTTTGATATTTTATTTGAAAATTTTTAAAACAGCGTGTATGAAATATTGTAAAATTTCTTTAAGTATTTAACACAGAAAATTTGATTAAACTAAATCGATTATTACTGATATTATAACTACTCTTTAATATATTATAATCCAACAAAATCGTCTTCAGGGGACTAACGACCTTACTTTTGTCTACATCGCATGCTTCTTAATGGAAACTAAATTTCTTTTTCATTTAAAGTTATGTAAGTTTGTAACTTTCATTGATATTCATCGGATATTAACTGCTAGGTATGTTTCTGGAATTTTTCTCTATGGATTTATACAAAATAATGTATAGCTTAATATTATATAAATCGAACAACTTATAATTCGTTATAAAATTGAGTTACGAAAACCAGGATAATGCCTTCGATCTCCATATCTCGATTTCGTTATTACATTGCCCCGTATGAGGAAATCACATAGGTTTCACTGTCCTATTATCAATTAGTATTATCGATATGATTTTCGAATAATTCATTTTTCTTTTAGACATTGTGCTAACATATTTTTCAGGAGTAAAATAAAAACGTCATTAGAACATTTTACACTAAGTCTTATCATTATAAACAAATGAAGAGATATCCTTTTTCAAACAACTGTCGTTCGTTAACAGCTAACAACTCAGCTTGGATGCTATGGAAAATATATCTGTATCATATAACCGAAGGATTGTGGAAAAGCAATTGGCATCTTACCAGTTAAGGGAATGTTGGACCTTTATTTGAGCAAATCTTGTTATTCTAATATTGATTTTGTTATTGTAAATATATATATATATATATATATATATATATATTTTTTTTTTTTTTTTCTGTAGATTAATATTACCAAAATAGCTTTTTTTCAATTAAAAAATCACTTATGAAGCATCTACGAGGTAATTTACAAGGTTACCCTTTATAAATACAGTAATAAACTTTAAATGGTAAGTGTAGTAATAAACTTTAAATCTGTTTTTGTCAAAACAGATTTTTCAAGGTTTTTAGAATTTTTTAATGCTCTATGCCACTTAAATTTTGTTCGATATTCATGAAATTAATAAGGAAGAATCCTGATACTGTTTACAAAAAACCGTGTATGCATTTTTCAATTCGACTTCATTAAGGTAATTAAATTTGATTTATAACTTATTAAAATGCAAAATTTTGGATGAAAATTTGGATGGAATTCAGAAAAAAAATCTCTCAAAAATTAACTATTCAAGGGACCCAGATTGATACCCAGATTTTTTTTTCATACAGTTTAAAGGGATTAAAATGCAATATCGAGGAAATATCTCTGGTGAAGGTAAGATGAAGGTCTCAGTACAAGTGCTTCTGCATTATATATATGAAAAAAAACCTAATATTTAGGAACTCTGAGTTTCTCTGATTAATTGCTCTAAGTTATGAAAAGAAAAGTATCTCCAGGTTATTTAATATTCTCTATAATTCAGAGCCCGATAAGAAAGGATACCATAATGAATGCTTAACGGAAGTCTTTTCTTATTCTATTTCGTCGCTGCATTAAGTAGAAAGGTGCATTTTAAAATTTTGTTTATAAAATAAAAATTTAAAAAAAAAATCTTAAAATTATAATATTGGAAATTCTTTTTAAGATATTTTGTATATTTATAGTGAAATGTATATATGTACAAAATTTCGTATCTCTATGATGAAAAGTAAAAAAAAAAATTTAAAGTCCCCCGTTCCACTAAGTGACCATTCTCTGAAGAGGTAAAGCAGTTACTGAAAATTTCTTATTCTAAAGTACAATTTCATGATCCAGTTCTCGTAATCTTGAGATTATTGTCGCCTTGTTACACTATTCAATATTGCTGCTTTCGCATTTCAAGTTACTTTTACTTTATTTGCATCTAATACCTTATTTGTGCAACTGACTAGTTATTTTACAAATAGAAACAAAATTTCGTAAAGACTAATAATTACCATACGGACTTGTGGCGGCCCAGTGGTACAGCGCGCTGGTTTTCGGTGCTGAGGGTTCTTGGATCAAATCCTGGCGTCGCACCACGAAAAATGCCTCCGTTCGTGTCGTCCTTTCATAGGGATAATGCTGTCCGCCTATATGGTGCCCCCCATAATAAAATGGGCAGTAAAATTGAGGCGTAGTATAGGCGAATGTTTGACGACAAGTGCCTCCGCATTGGAAAAAAATAGCAATAATTACCATGCAAAACACTAATAATTGAATTTGCCAAACTATGAATTTATCAATGCTTAACACAATACAAAAATGAAAAAAAAGTGTCTATAATTGATAACACGCTTTTATGAGTGTAAACATTATTATTTATTAGTATTATAGGTTTCTGAAATCTCATTTGTTTGAGTTTGCATTATTTATTAACATTACTGATAACATTTTAAATTTTTTTTTGATCGGAAATAAAAGCGCATAAAATATCGCAGTTCATTTGTTGTTGTTCCCAATCCCCTTGCTGTAGGAAAGCCTACATCAAGTCAAAAGGACCTAGGTCCTCAAATCCTAGGTTCTTTGTGAAGGGTAGTAAGCAGCTTCACTTTAAGGCGAGGTACCACTAGAGCTGAAATCTATCTTGAACTCGAAGAACATCGGTCCCGTAATTATGAACCGAGTCAAGTTACGAGACTGGAACGCTTGACGCCGCACCTCCAAATGTAAATTTGAGAACTTGGAGGACATTGTAACCACGATCTATTTTACGTGCCCCGGCCACCATTAGTGAACACGGTGGTGGATTTGCAGCGACGAGCATCGAACCAGAGACGTTCAGATCACTGGCCCGCTGCCCATACCAACTGGGCCACCAGTTCATTTGTTAATAGCAACAGCTAAAATACCAGAAAAATCACAACATCTACTACAATTTTTTTCTTAATTTCCACCATTTCTAAGTGCGAACATGATTCTTTTATTATCAAGGATATCTAGAACTCCCTCACTTTACCTCGAAAAATAGTATGATGCGGGAATAATAGTCGTAAATTGCGGGGATTACATGATATTGAAAAAAAAAATTTTCCTAGTTTCTTAAGGTGGCACAGGACCTTGAAGTTGACGAAATTACTAAAAATATGGTCTAATTCTAACCACAAAAACTCAAATAAAATTATTAAAAAAATAAATTTTCTTTCTTCATATATATGAAGTACATATCTTTAAATATGTCATATATAAAAACGGATATTATAAATCTATAAATAATTTTCTAATTAGCAGTTTAGGATTTTATATGATTGACTGGTGATTAAAAATCATAATGTGCTGTGCGCATCATTAATTGAGATATATGCTTACAGAAAATAATTAATGGTCAGAATTCACATGCAATATATTTATCTGTAATCTAAAACCAAATAATTTGTAATAAATATTATTTAAATTAAAAATTGAGCATAAAATTGGAAAACTTTAAAAATTATCACAATTATTTGCACAATTTTCCCACATAAAAAAAGTATTCCAGAATGTCACATTTTTCTGGTTTTAAAATGTAGAGTCCCATGAAATATACTTATGAGTGAAGTTTTATCATTTTCCTATTGATAGTTTAAAAATAATGCTGCACAATTCAAAATTAGCAGTTCATGATATAAAATTCTAAACTGCTGATTTGAAAATTATTTATAGATTTATAATTTCCATTTTTATATATGACATATTTAAAGATGTGGACTTTGTATGTATAAATAAAGAAAATTTATTTTACTAATATTATTTGAGTTTTTGTGGTTAGAATTAGATCATATTTATAGTCATTTCATCGAGATTCAAGGTCCTGTGCCCTCTTAAAGCCGGAAGAGCGATAAATACTTCTCGTGGTAGTCCAAAGTGAGAGATGCCTTATCCTTCATTTCCAGAATCGACACCTGCAAAAAGTACCTTAAAGATCTCAGAGCCCAAATACCCAGATGTATGATTTATTCAGATGATGCTTATTTTTACTAATAGAATTATTTGTCATCTGATTCATTATGATTCCTGTTTAGGCGCAACTGTAAAGACGATTGCCAGATCAGGGAATTAAATTAGAGTCTCCTAAAGCGCGACGTCCGTTTCCACTTTACCGAACCGCTCGCGGAAAGTAAGAAATTATCATCGTTCGAATGTCATCCCTCCCAAACTTTCCAACCGAATATTCAAATATCTTTATGATTTTATGCAATAATATCCTTTTCTGATGTATCACATTTAGTATGCACAAGAGAACCCGTGATCTGTTAGTCACAAACTATTGACACATCAGGCATAAATCAAGTCAATTTCAGTGATGCACACATATCAAAGATTTATCGAGATAATATGATTAAATATTTCAATCCACAGGCGAAATACAGAAATTGAATGATCGGAATTAATTATTTCGCATTATTTTGGAACGGAACACCTCTGGGGTCAGTAAGAAATGATTTAAATACTTCTATTTTGATCAATTTTATTGTCTGTTGAAAAAACGATATCCATTACGAACTAGTTATATATTAGAAGAAATACATCAAATTAATAAGAATACCTCTTCAAAACTAAAAATTTATTAAAATATTATAATTATATATTTAAGTTGCTAAGCCGATTTTTTGGGCAGTCCGTGAGAGAAAACTACTGCATCAATTTACGTCATTTTGGTCTTAAACGAAAGATTGTAATCTGTAAATTCGTCAAATTTGGTTTTTGTAACCGCAATTTCTATTGATTAGCGATAATTTACAATTAAAAATTGATTTCTGCGCATGTGCAGTGGCATATTTAAATCTGTCTTTAGAAACTCACTGTTTCTGCGCATGCTCAGTGACATGTTTTAATGATAAACACTTTTATTCCGAGGAGTCTCTCTAGATCTATGTCTGCCATTTTTGATTTTATGATAAATTTGTTTGTGAAATATAAGATTAATCCTGGTGGAAATTGCTTATTACGCACTGTTTAATTACGATAATTTACAGTTAAAAAAATTGCTTTCTGCGCATGCTCAGTGACATTTTTAAATCTGGCTTTAGAAACTCACTAAGCACGAGGCCGCTTAAACACATTAATTTGTTTCTGCGCATTATTATGATTTTCAACATTTGGCAATGATTTGTTGAGTATAATTTGCGTTTTAGTACATTTATTTACTATCTAACCATCATGTTTGACGGGTACCAACTAGTAAAATACATAAGTCAGCAAGATTAATTACCAGATTTGAGAATAGCAATTAGTAATTTTTCTTTATTTTCAGAAGTAATACTCTGTATTAAAAAAAGATATATTCTTAGATGATAATATTTTTAGCCTATTTATTGTCTTCAAGATAAGATACCCCAGAGACCTGCGAGTTACAAACTATTCATGCGTGTAAATGTGCGTTAGGAATAAATCAAGTTAGGTTCAATATTGCATCGAAATTAAATATTTTTTTTAAGGAAGTTTAATTTAATATCTCAATTCACAAGTTTAATTCAGAAATTGAAGGAGAGGTATTAATTTTTCCTCGTTATGTTGTATGTAACTCTATCGGGCTCTACAAACAATGCTTATGATGACAAGTTTTATGGTCTATTTGCTGTCTTTAATATACCGCAAATATTAAAGACAGCAAAAGAGACCTAGAAGTATATGAATTATTCACAAATTTGGATTAAATCTAGTTAATAACATTATTTCAACGGAATTGAAGGTTTGATGAGATAATTTCATTTAATATTTCAACCCGCGTAAATAATTCATGAAGTCAAGAAACAGAAATAAATAATTTGCGTAATTTTCGGAAGTAACTCTATAAAAAAAGATACTCAAGCAAATTGTTTTGTGCATAGGCTTGTCTTCAAAAATATTTTCTTTCTTTTTCTGTAACTTCACAAGTGTATATAGTCGCGTTATCAAATTTTGACCAGCATTTCTAAAATAGAAAAAAAATGCAATGAAAAAAATTTGTTTTTGAGGTCTAAAGAGAGTTTATAGTTTTAAATGAGGCAATCGTCTTTCGTCTAAGTTTGAAAACTAATACTGTGAAATATAGTTTTAAAAAATAAACAATTTTGCTAACATGTGGCACATATTTTAAAGATGCTTGTTTGATAATAATAGCATGGATATTATGCATTCTGTATTATTTCAAATTTTACAACTAAAAATATAAACAATAATAAGTAAAATTTTAAGTTTAAATTTATATATTTTTTGAAAGAGAAAAATATTTCTCAGTACACAGTTCAACCAGAATAACTTTCATAAATGTTCTTCCATTTCCGATCTTAGAGAAGACTAACATATTCCATCAGACACCGGAAGGTTACAAATCCTGATAAACAACGAGAAAATGGAGTATTCTTTAAAATTTCACGAAACTATATGCAGCGGTTCCACTTTATCTCCTTCAGATCTGTTTGTAGCTGATTGAGCTTAGCGGTACGAATCTTCGCGAATCAAATCTCTCGGTACTTCAAAAAGTTATACTTCATTTCACTAAGCTGCGCCAATTTGGAGTTTATCCGAGATACCAGCGCATTCTTGGGCTGAAACAAAAACTACTGCAGCGGCACACAAAGGTGTCTAATGGAGTATCCCTGTTTATCTCAACAAAATACACTCTACACCGTCTAGAATCCGGATCATTAGCGTCACAATTGCTTCACTACAAGCGGGGAGATCCCCTCTTGGCCTTAAAGCGAGCCTGACATTGATGATTTATTGTCTTAGCGTGATGAGCGAATAATTACCTCTACAAAATTCCATTTTGGAGGGTCTGGGAAGAGTATGGGCTCTGTTTCAGATGGAAGTTCGCTGGATATTCTGGATGTAGTCTAGCATTTATTTCAAGAAATAATTTAAATATGTATGAATAATGAGATTCAAGTGAATTATTTCTAAAAGGGCAAGTAGGGGAGTAACTTAACATTTAAGGGATCATTGATTTCATTGATTTCCCATTATTTTGGATTCCTTGTATCTCAAAGTATATTTTTGTGGGTTTAAACTAAACATGGTACCTTGGGAAATGCTGTTCAATTTCAAGGTCTGAATTTGATAATTTTCAAAAATGATCTTTAAGTAAAAAGTTTTTTTTTTTAAATAGAGAATTGTACACTTAACTTTGCGCAAAATGTACAAATGCATTGCTTAAAAAACAGTAGAATATTTTATAAGCAATGAATAACAACAATAGAATATTGTTTAAATAATATTATAACAATATATTAACAATATTATATTGTTAAAAAACAATAGAGAATTGTTTTTTAAAATACAGAGCCCATATCATAATGCAATTAACCCTTAATTGCAAGTTCAATATCATGGATTGCAATTTTTGTTTAGAAACCATATTAAAGTTCCAAAATTTTAATGTACTCTACGATACATGTGTTTCATCTTAATCAAAGAGTGTTCCATGGATACAAAGTAGGCTCAGTGAGGTTCAAGTACATCATATAATATTAGGGTAGAAATTTCACCGAAAATCTAGGGAAATACTGTTCAATTTCATGGTATGAATTTGATAATTTTCAAAAATGAACTTTAAGTAAAAAGCATTTTTTTAACTAGGGAATTGTACACTTAATTTCGTACAAAATTTGCAAATACACTGCTTAAAAACAATAGAATATTGTTTTAAAAATACACAGCCCATATCATAATGTAACCAACCCTTAATTGCAAGTTAAATGTCATGGATTACAATTTTTGTTTAGAAACCATATTCAAGTCCCAAAATTTTCATGTACTCTACGATGTGTTTCATCTTAATCAAATAGGGTTCCCCGGATACAAAGTAGATTCAATTAGATACACCATATAATATTTAGATGGAAATTTCACCGAAAAACTAGGGAAATACTGTTTAATTTCACGGTATGAATTTGATAATTTTCAAAAATGAACTTTTAGTAATTTTTTTTTTTAAATAAGGGAATGGTATACTTACTTTCGTGCAAAATTTGCAAATACTTGCTTAAAACAATAGAATATCGTGTTTAAAATATATAGAACATATCATAATGTAATTAATAATCCATTAATTACAAGTTAAATTCCATAGACTACAATTTCTATTTAGAAATCCATATTAAAACCCAAAATTTTGATCTATTTTACGATATACGTGTTCTATTTTAATCAAAGAGGCTTCCCTGGATACAAAGTTGGCTCAGTGAGGTACAATTTAGTCATATAAAATAAGGGTAAAAATTTCACCGGAAAACCATAAGTGAATTTTAGGCTAGGCGCCCACTGGCGATTATTTTAAAGCAACTTTTTAATCACAAAAATGAAATACATTGATTCCTTTGGTAATGCGCCCACTGGCGATTTTTCAGTTGAGGCAACTAAAAAATTCCAACATGTTCGATTAACTAAAAAATTCCAACATGTTCGATTCTTTGGGTGATGAAACTGTTGCCGGGGAAAAATAGATCATGTTGGTTTAGATAGGACTGCGCCCACTGGTGATTATTTAGTTGCTTGCAATAGATCTGATCATAGGAGTCGTGCTTCTAACTTTTTTGGGGGGCTGCACGAATTGAATTTAGTTAGGGTCCTCTTCCACGCATTGACTGCCAGACGGTCCTTAAAATATGAAATAAGATATTTTTGAAATTGAATAACAATAGAATTGATGTTGAGTAGTATTAAAAAGTTATACAATGAGAAAAATAAATATAATATAAATAAAATGAGAAAAAAAATAGCATCGAATTTTTGTTATGGATGATGTCATTGTTAAAAACTATGTTAAGGCTAAAGACATAATCGGAATCTTTCGTTTCATAGTTTGAAAAAGCAGAAATAACAACTTTCTTAAAAGTTTTCTTCAATTTTCCGATTTTAGCTGAACTTCTATTAAGTTGGGTTCTATTAAGTTAAGTCTATTAACTTCTATTAAGTTAAGTTGGGGGGTACGTACCCCCCCCCCCCCCCCGACGCTGCGCCTACGGATCTGATCGAGGCAAATCATCGATGGCGTGTTTGGCTAGTCCGATTCACGAGGAGTTGGCAAAGTTGAAGATCACCAGTTTGCTTCAGTACTCAGTGTAAACATGTCGCTGGACACTGAACTATTTATAAGTGAAATTGAAAAACAGCCAGCTTTATACAACATAAAATCAAAAATATATTCTGAGAAAAATTTAAAGAAGACTTTATGGGAGGAATTGTGTCAACAATTCTTTGAAAATTGGGATAAGTTGGAGGAAAAACAAAAGAACTAAAAGAGTAAGTTGATAATTTTTTAATATTAACTCTTTTCATTTATCATATACAGCTTTTATATTAAATTTTGTCATACTGCCAAGGAACACTTCTTTGAGGAGAAATGAAATAATATGTAAAATAATCTCTTATCGAAAAACCTTGATTGTTGCTTCTTACTCCAACTGTAGAGATTCTTTCGAATGAACAGTCAAAGAGAGTGTCGTCAAAACGTATTCCATCATGCTTTCTAAAAAAATTGTGTAGAATGCAGCATGCTTTAATAACAGATTCACTGAATTCAATACTGGTATCGAGAGGCCTGTGAAATATTCTCCATTTCTTTTCTAAAATTCCAAAATGTACATTCAACCAGTCTACGGACTCTTGTTACTTTGTAATTAAAGATACGTTCTTTTAAGCACAGATTTCTGCTGGGATATGGTCGTAATACAAACTGTGAAAGAGCAAATGCCTCATACCCTACTAGAGTAAATGGCATTGCCGTTCCATTGTCGTCATTAGGGAGACAACTTTGTTCTGGAAATTTTAATTGGTTTCTTTCAAGCAACCTTGAAAATGCTGACTGTTTAAAAATATTAGAATCACTTGATGAACCGTATGCTCCAACTTCTACATAAATGAACTTGTAATTGCAATCCACTATTGCTAGAAGTCGAAAAATTTTTTTACAAAAAAATGTTTGTAATATGTATTTTATTTCAATAAACTTGCAAATTTTTAAGAAAATATTTTTCTTACCTTAAAGTCACAGCTAATTTTTCCTACGGTGGTATAGCCAAACGTAATCTTGTATTTTGGTAAGAAATACTGGGCCCCACTAATAACAACAGGTTCTCGAAACTTTCAACGCTCATCCGAAAGTAGTTGAAAAATTTTGTTGTGTGTACTCTTAAATCTTCAAATAATTTATAAAACTGCCCGTCAAATAATCTCCTACTAATTATTGGATGGACCCAAAATGTTCTGTGGCTTTCTTTACGTTTTCGCCGTAGAGCGAGGGAACAAACACATGCAGCTTCCACGAAACCCATTTTTAAACTGAGTGCAAAGCAACTATTTAGTAGCCAATGGGCACTTATGGAAGGTATCCGGCAACTTTCAAGTGACTAAACTGTTTAGTTGCCCAAATTAAACGTTGCCAGTGGGCCCCTGGCCTTAACTTATCGTTTTCCGGCTAAAGTCGGTTTATGTGCCCTATGAGAAAATTTTTTATATTGAGAAAAGTTACATTGGAGTATTTTCCTCATCAAAAATTAGTAATTTCAAAAGTAGTAAAAGTAGTACTTTTACAAAATTGTATGATTAAACAGGGTTTTATTTAAACTCTAAATGTAAGTTTTGTTAAAAAACCTTTAAGTTTATATGTGATTCAAAAATATAAATTTCTTTTACATTTTTTTCCTGATAAGAGGAGAATGCTCCTTCGTTAGGGTTTCAAAGGTTTAAAAGTATTTTAAAAGAGACGCTTCTCTTCGCATTTCATTTGATTTTTATTACTCCAGAACTTTATCCTTTTAACTTTTATACCTGATTAAATTTCTCATTTCCTTATGCTGGAGAGTTAAAATTTTATATGTGGAAGTACTTGAAAAGATGCTACGTCATCTGGTATTTATCTCTTCATTGCGATTTGGTGCTAAAATTTTTTTTTGACGTCTAAAGTAAATGGAGCAATTTTTATTTTCGAATTTGAGTTAAATAACGATGAACGTTAAAAAATCAATGAATGAGCGTTAAAGTATAATTTAAAAAATTCAAATTTTAATAACGTTGAATGGTAGTTTGACCTCTTAATACACCAAAAGTAACTTTCAAACTTATATCTTAACAATACAGGAATGTAAGACTCCAATTAAAGGCTGTTTGTTTTATGGCACTAGCAATAGAAAAATATCCCGTCCCTGGCTGGCTGTATCCCTCTCAACTATTAGATAATCCAGAATTTTAATTAATTTCAATACTGTACTGAATAATAATTTTAACATAGTAACTCAAATAAAAGTTTCAATCAGTTCGCGATTTTATGACAGTTTTCATTATGTACTACAAATTTTCAAGAAGATAATTAAATTCTTTCATTCAACAAAAGCCACTAAGATTAATTTCTATGATTATTTTTTAAAGAATCCTTAGGAATAAAAACTATAAAATTGAAAAATACTTAATTTTATCTACAGTAATGGTATATTAGTAGCAATAGAAAAATGTCATTTTAAATTCAATTCAAAGTTTAAATTCAATTCAAATACAGTTGTCCTCATTTTTTTTCAATTGGTTTTTCTTTGAAAAGCAAAATTATTATTTTAGCTAAAATACAGCAATGATATCTGAAATGCATTTACTTTTTGTAATGGTGGTTTGAACTTCGCAAAAACTGATTATTCCTATGGCTGTAATCATTTTGAGTAACAGGAGGATACTTTATTTGTTTCGAAAGTCATAATTTTGAAACGAAGATTTTTATTCTCAATTCAGTATTTGAGGCAATGAGCTACAACTAATAACTTACAATTTTCTCTTCGCGGTAGACTCCCATTACATATTGAAAAAAAAAAAAAAAAAAAAAAAAAAAAAAAAAAAAAGCAAGCAAGCCTTATAGATGATTAAATTACTCTCTTCTTGCCACAGTTTAGAATAACGGACCTCGAAACAAAATTTTTGTAATAACTCACGTTGTCAACTTGACAACCGATAAAGCATTTCGCCTGGTTAAGATATACAGACCCATGTACAGTCTTCGAAATCTCCATTCACCCGACGCAAAGTCTGTCGAAATAATCTCGGTCCAATGGGCAATCAAGCTAAAAACTCCAAAATGTCAAAAGCTCAACTCGCCGGTCTTGTGTATCACCAGACTCAAATTATCTCCGTCACTAGAATACTAGTCCTCCCTGAACAAGACGTGACTATTGAGACATCTAGTCCCATGATTGTCTCTACTGGAGATAAAATCTTATATCAGCGACATACATGATGGTTTTTCTATACAAATTTACTCATTTTGTACTTACAAAGGTAATGTGCTTGTTTCTGTGAGGCATCGCTCAAATCATATTATAGTGGTTAGCGTTACGAGCCTCACCTGAGTAAACTCGGTTTCGACTCCCGAATAAGGTATGGATGTTCTTGTGCTGCCCCTAATTGGGAGTGGTGTTTGCTTACTTGTGTATGTCTCTTTTGAATCTTGTAGAAGAAATCTTTATCTCCTGGGCATAAAAGGGATGACTGTTGTCTTACAGTGTATCACGGCTCACGTTGGAATAGCTGGAAATGAAAGGGCTGAGAAACTAGCTACAAAGGAAACTGAATTGTTACAATTAAATAATAGTGAGGCACCATTTACATTAATGAAAAGAATAGTAAAAAATGTTATGAGGAAAAAATATGACGTTAAATTACATGAAGAAATTAAGAATAAAAGGGGAAAGATTCTAATTATAATATCCCAGACACTCCCAGATCCATTGCAGTTGCGGCATTCCGTTTGGAGACCGGACATGATTGTCTCGCAAAACACCTGCACCGCATTGGTATATATGATAGTCCTTTCTGCACTTTGTGCAACTAAAACTTTGAGATGGACAGAAATCTGTTCATTTCTGTACTGTTCATCGTTGAATGAAGAAAACCAATACAGTCGATACTGGCTGGCTAGAATGCTGATGCAGTTGACATCGAGTACTTAAATTTAGTTTTGATGTAATGTAGTTCATGTTCTGTTCTATTGTAATTTAATTGTATTCTTCTGTTATTAGCTTCAATCTCATGCAGCTTTGATGCATGGGGGCAGTGGTGTATAATCAAGTGCCTTTGCAGTAAAAAGATGTCACTTTTAATAAAACAGCCCACAATTTCTTTGGGTGGGATGGACAAATATGAAAAGACAACTCCCTGCTCGTTAGAAATTAAAATACTTATTCCAAATCCATAACGATAGTCTTGTCATAAACAACAGACGGTATATATCATTGGGTTAAAAGTATGCGTTTTTAGGATAACACGTCAAAACCAGTTGGTAATGAGATGTAGAGGAAACTCTATTAACCATTAGTGTCACATTAACTTATATTATATTATGTTACCTATTGGATCTATAAATCTTCATACACTGTGAAATAATTGTTCAGAAATCGTTAAACCTGCTGAAGTAAGGTCATAAATTATGTATATAGTTACGCTAATATTTTCCCGTGTTGACGGAAAGAAAACTTCGAATAATCAATAATAATTTTCATGCTTTTGAAAAAAAAATTATGACGCCGTAAAAGATAGAATAACCGTCATTCGCACCTGTTAAGAAATAAAGTTATCACAGGTCAATATTTATACAATCCATCATCCTAGTACGTCATACCCATTCTTGGTGCACGAAGAAATATCATATTTTAGAATTATCATCAGCATGATGTCTTTTGATTCTGGAACAAATCATAACACGAAACCCATGAAACCGAAAAAAAAATTACTCGTGTTTGAATACATGCATTTTTGATTTTATTACAGAACTTTTTATGCGATGGTATAAATGGTAAGTGCAAAGTAAAATCTGTAACCAGATATGAGAACAATAATATCGCTTAACATTCCTGTCATCCTATGACAGAGCACATTTTTGTTGAAAACTATACTGATGTATATTTCTATAAAATCTCTGTAAGAGTTCGCGAGCTAAAATCCTGGTAATTTTGCTGTAAAAGAAATTTAGATTATAAATATACATAAAATTTATTTTTAAAATAAGAGGATTAAAGTTTGCATACCACAAAATAATATTAATGGAAATTTTGCAATGGCAATAAATCTTACAATGGAACGACAAGAAACATGGAGTTCAATTGAGAATACTGGTAACAAATCATTTTTATCACAATTACAAGACATGTCTATGTTCGTCCAGATTTTTTCAATGACGATGATATATTGAACTGAGGGGACATTCTCCACTAGTATGAAAGTGTCGAATGATGTATTCGAAACATTTACGTTTAATTTTTCATTTATTTCGGAGGAATTCTGATGTTGAAAAGTCCTGTTTAACAATAATTATTTGACCCATGTCTTAATGCAAACTTTGATAATTAATTTGTCTACAGAATACCGTAACCTGGTGCTTGTTAAATATCTCAAGTTTAATTTTTGTTGACATGTATTTACTTTATAAATAATTGATTTTACTAAAGTTTTAGCTAAGTTTTAATCTTAAATAAAAAAATAATCTTATAAAACTTTATGTGGAGATTCCGGAGTCGTATATTTGTAAATTTTCATATAGAAAAACTTCAAAATATTAAGACTAATTCAATGAGATGTTTCTGCTTATTAAAATATCCCTTTTCTGCGATAATTTTGCGATAAGTAATTCTTTTAAAATTTGGAATGATTTATTTTCAAATTTAAATTTATTGTTTGCGTATTTGATCTAACATGGAACAATAAATCTGTGTGCGGATGGAAAAATGTTATGAGAAATTTACGTGATAGGAATTCTAAGATTGAAGATGTCATGGAAAATCAGGAATTTGCGTTACATGAGAAAATGTGGTACCAATATTTCAAAAAAATAATTGGCTATAACTTACACTAGATAAAGTAAATAGAAAATATCGACGACCGAGAATCCGGAATGTGACAAACTCAATTTTTTAAGAAAAGTTTCTTATAACATTTTGCCATCTGAGCACAGAAATACGGAACAATTTGCTGTCTAGATGGGACAACTTACCAGCGTTCGTAAATCTAGAATACGCAGAAACGATTGCCTCTAAAGCGCTATAAAAATGTACCAAGAAAGAGCAATCAATAAATAAATGCAAACAGTACATGATCTTGTTTAAAAATTTTCTTCATTGTCATAAGAAAAACACAAATACTTTCTAAGCTGAAATATGATGGTTTTTACTAATATGATACTCAAATTTGACACCTATATATATATATATATATATATATATATATATATATATATATATATATATATATATATATATATATATATATATATATATATATATATATATATATAATGAAATCCACTGAGAATCCACTGGTCGACACTTCAGTGGTACTCGGAAAATAGGACACAGGGCGTTCGGCTTGCAGGCGGACCTTGTGCAACATCAACTCCAAATTAAATAATTCAGTTAAACGGAATAATATGTTTATTATTTAAACACGCTAAGGCTATCTAAACATTTGACATATTAATACGAAATATAAATGCGAACAAGCTATTTACTACATGACTTATGAACAAAATGAGAGACTGGATAATAATAACCGTTCAATCCATGAATCAATCTCGAAATGCGTAGTTCCGATGCTCACAACAGCATATATGAAATTTTGTTTCGTATTACCAGATGCATAGATTAAAATGGCTTGGCCGTGTTTGAAGAAGCTCGGAAGATAATCCTACTAAGATCTTGACATTAAAAACACCTCAGGAATCCCGAGTTAGAGGTAGACCACCGACGAGATGGTTAAATGACAGTGAAAATGACTCTGAAGACTTTTTCACCGTCAAAGTCTTTAGAGACTTTGAAAGTAAAAATTGAAGACTACTTCAGAGACTTTGAAAGTAAAAAATTAAAAATTTCTTTACCTTTAAAGACTTTGAAAGTAAAAATTGAAGAGGATTCGTCGCAGATAGATGACGATGGACGGTGCGCGTGGTTGATGCAGCCAGGGCTTGTAGGGGGCTGTTGTGCTTGTGAAGAAGAAAATTACCGGCTGACCCAGTGTATTTATTTCCCTATGCCCAGGCGTTATGCAGAAGGAACTAGGAAGCTAATTTTATAATGGGAAACACTAAATCAAAAACTGCGATTAAATGGATTAAAATTAACTGGTGTGGCGTCACTATTATAAGATAATTGATAATGGTGGGGCTTTATTATTGCAGATATTATATGCGGGCGTGCATCTTGCCCAGCAAATTTAAACCGTTATTGTTCCCAAACCAGTTTAAAGTCAAAATACAAAAGTATATCTACAGTCCGTACAAAAAACATACGTATGACAGTTATGCATGTTAATTTTTTAACCATATTTTTTTCTTAGGGGAATAGGTTTATTGCAAATATAGAAGAACTGGGAGGATAAAATTCTATGAAGGAAATAAAAACCAGTTTAAAGAGACACTATTTTTTGTCTGTTCTATTTCTCTATTATATTTACCTTTAATTTAAAATTACTGGCAATTTTGGAACATTGAAGGATTTCAGCTTTTAATTGGCGGAATTCTGTCACTTTAATAAATGTTAAGCATTCCTTTATGTTATATTTTTTGTAATACTCGCATTCCAAATTCAGTGTCTTCTCCAGACAAATATCTTCATCTTGAATTTGGCGACGTTCCAAGTATAAGTTTTTAGAAAATTGTTTTTCGCCAAAGGAAAAAAAAACCCGCTAAATTAACTTTGTTATGGAATTTTAAAAAATGCAAAGAAATATATAAAACCTGAATTTTTTTCCCGTTTATTATAAAAAAATAGAAGACATTAGTGCAGTTTAAAGCCCTTATTATAGAAATAACTAAAAATAGATTTTCTTAATTATACAAATTACATAAAAATTAATTTTGGGACTTATTGTTTATATTTAAATCTATATAGAAACAAACGACAGTAAATTTTAGACAAATAAATATTTGTTGTTGAAGATATTAAAGCCAAATAAAATAGATAACATATGGATTCACCTACAGCCAATTTTCTTAACAGGCATATACTTTATAACGAGAATTTTGTAATTTAATTGAATAATAATTCACTTAACCATCGATATATTTGGTACCCAATGTTTTACATAGTAAGAAATATTCATCTAATATTTACCATACTTATATAAAAGTAAATTTTTTATTTAATATTGTATAATTTTATATAAATTTTAAACATAGCTTTGACAAATAAATGTAAAATTCAGGAGATAAATCTATATTATTCATGCCCTGAATATCCACGGATTCCTTTAATATATAAGTAAATTCTTTTGCATACTAAGTACTTAATGTCATTGGCATTTATGAAAAGCTATCGCACTATAATAAACATATTTTCCTTTGAATTTTACACACAGTTTGTTTCTGGTATTTACATGGAAGCAAATAAGATACATTATGCCTTCACAAGTCTTAGTAGGATACTCTTCGCTGGCAAATTATCTACAAATTAGAAATATTTTAAGCTAGAAAACATACCATATGAATTTTAACCCGTTAACGCCCAGCGTCCTCATTTGAGGACAGTGTATAAAAGAGTGCGTAGAATCTATATATTTTTCGGAAACGATTGTTTATTTTGCATGACGGTAGACGGCACTACCACAAAACACCCCACAAACCACCTTGTATCTGGGGTTGTTTAGAGCTGCATGATATCGATCACCATTTCATGTTTTTTCATGTGTCACGCTTGCATTTGTTTTCTGTCTAGCTACATTGGCTAAAGTAAGGGAAGACATTTTATTTTTACTAGTATATCAAATTAGAGTACTATGTAAACGTATAATAGAAAATTAATTTGTTTTGAAAAAAATTTCGTTTTCAAAAATGGCGTCCAATTTTGCCGTCCTCAATTGAGGACGCTGGGCGTTGCAGCCAACTTTTATACAAATTTCAAGAGTCATTACAATTTTGGAATTTTTTCGTGTAATAATTGTATTAAAAATTCGTTTAACTTTTATATGGTAATTAGCCATACTTTGTTTTGTTTTAGGAGGGTAATAAGTAATTATAATGGCTCGTAGGTTCTTAGCGATTGCAGAAGCTCATGAATATTTATTTTCCGAACAAATTGAAGCTGACATCATCGCAATTCCACCTGACGTAGATGAACTAACTGATGAAGAGGATTATGAAGATGAAAGTACAGCTTTAGCTGAAGTACGTGATATTTCAGGAACAGCTGAAATCGAAATTTCTGAAGATCCAAATTCAGATGATAACAGTGATTTTGATGAAAATTATGCTGTTTCGCCTCCTTGAAAAAAAAAGTGTAAAGAAAAAAAGAAAAAAATGGATATTGTTATAATTTTTCTGTATATGGATGCAAAACTAGTTCAAAGACTAAGCAAACTCTCCCTTTGGGAATTCAAGTTGTATTAGATATGCTGTCTATTGCTCAGAATCCATTAAAGCATGTAGTATTTTTTGATAACTTTTTCAACAGTTACCAGTTGTTAGTGATGTTGAAAGAATCTGGATTTCGTGCTTGTGGCACTATAAGAGACAACAGAATGGCAGGATGTCCTCTGAAATCTCGGAAACAAATAGAAAAAGAACCAAGAGGGTTTTACGAGCATAAATTTGATAAGGAAAATGAAATTTTAATAGTCAAATGGAACGACAATAAGTCTGTTACTTTGGCAAAAAATTATGAGCAGATTAATCCTGTGAGACAAACTGCGTTGGTGTAAAGGGGAGAAAGACAGACTTTCTGTTCCACAGCCAAACATAATCCACTCATACAACACATTTATGGGTGGTGTTGACCAACATGATTGGTATTTAGAAAAACATTCAATATCCATTTGGGAAAAAATTATATTGGTCTTTATTTACAAGAATGGTCGACATGGCTGTTGTAAATGCCTATATATTGTATAAATCTGTCCATAAAGATGTGAAAACAAGCATTTATCGATAAAAGATTTTCGACGAATAATAGCAGTAACTTACTTGAAAAAAGGAGTTACAAACCGTTCAGCGAGAGGTCGTCCGATGTCAACACCATCCTCTTCGGCTGTAAATGTTGACAGTGTTCGCTATGATCTCGTAGGACATACTATTTTGAAACGAGACAAACAAAGACGTTGTCAGCTGAAAAATTGTGCGTCAAAACCACGCACATTCTGTGAAAAGTGTAATGTAACATTGTGCATTCCTTGTTTTCCCAAATATCATACCAAATTCTAGAATAAGTTCATATTTTATGTAAATTTTTACGTATTTTGTTAAGTATCTTATATATGCGTTTTGTTTATGTATCTTATATGTGCATCTTGTTTTCCGTCATTCTGAATAAAAATTGTCCTTTTTATCAACTGTTATACTTCACTCAAAATTAAACATTATAGCGTTAAATATTACTCTGATTGAGATATATTGTCATTAAATGATAAATAAATGTTAAGTAAATAACAGTTTAAAATTAATTTTATCTTACAATTTAATAAAATACTGTAACTAGTCCGTTTTTACATACTATTAACCCTATCACTGTATCGTTTCGTAATATACCCTGCTGTAACCTGGGGTCCACGCGGACCCCATATTGTAATTTACATATTTTATACGATTTACATCACATGAAAGTTAATTTTGAATTCATTTAATTATCTTATAAATAATTAACGATTATTCAGATATCTTTTAAAAAATTTTATTTATAAAACTAAGAACATAATAATTTTACGATCATATTTATAGATTCGTTCTGCATTTCTAAATGTTCGCTGGATATACCTCACAAATGGTCTTCTGATTTTCCGGGCAACACGGTATATGGCAATAAGTACATCGGGTCTTTACTTTTCTATCTAAAGAACGTGCACATAACTGGTACCGTACCCTTTTATTTTGTTCTTGAACTGGGTCCTGTAGCTGAAGCATGTAGTGTCGGAATTTCAATCCCCAAAGATTTCGATGAATGATGAACTCCAGGCTGCAGCGATTGAACTTTCTGAAGAAAGTTCTGAATGAGGTTATTGACCAGCTCTCTCCGAAGGTCTTTCAGGAACAATCGACGTCGATGGCGCTTCCCAGATTCCCAATCTGGATATTTCAAAATCCAAATTATGCATCCAGCAACAGCTGCGCAGTCGAGCATGTAGGACCAGAATACCATAGGTCAACGGCGTATTTTTCGCTTCCATGTGTACAATCTGCATAAATGGTCAAAGTTGTCAACTCCAGATTTTGTTGCGTTGTAATGAGTAATAATATCTGGCATATTGTCTTTCTCCTCAATGATGTTTTTGTCATGATGCATGGAAGATAGCAAAATGACTGTCTTTCCTTTCTTTGGAGTGTAGCTAACTAAAGTCAGTTGTTTATCAAAACAAAAGATAGAAGACTTCCCTTCACGCTGACGATTTGGTAGCAACTCTTTTGGGAATTCTTTTCGATTTTTTCGAATTGTTCCAACCACTGTGGTTATCATAGCTAGTAGGTTCTCTGCTAACTGACGTTGGTGACGTAATTGTCCATGGTAAGGTTGCGTCCGTTGTTCTTCCAAGGGTCATCTAATCGCCTGACGAGATCACAAACATTGTTTGCTCCAACAGCAGTACCAGGTTGTCGTCCAACATACACTTCTCCTTTCAAAAGAAACGAAGTGGTGGAATCACAGCACCAAAATATTTTGTTTTAATACTTTCCGGGTTTGCTCGGTATGTACTGTCGAAATCTGCAACGACCACGAGTTGCCACTAATTGCTCATCGACTGTCAGATCTTTTCCGGGCTTGTTATATTTCGCCAGATTTTCGAGAAACATTTGCCAGACATCCTGACAGGCAGCTACTTTATCTACCTCTAGTTTTTGTTCCTTTGTTGCATCATTGTGAAACCGGCAGAAATGAAGCAAATTTTGGAAACGTCGCATAAACATTGTAGCACGAAATATCAGCCTTCCACTGTCCAAACACCACATTTCTTCTAACTTTCGTTCGCAGATTTGTATACACCACCGAGTAAGAGTAATCCAATAAAAGCGTACAGTTCTAGTTCATCAGTTTCAGTCCACTTCTCCTGATTTGCCGGATTGGCTTGATTCCAAGTTGCAATCACTTTTTTAGCCCTTCTATTAGTCTCTCGGACAATAACGTTGATCATTTCAGATATTATAAACATTTTTAGTGAATCTAATTTATCAGATACATTCTTGGCATCTCCTGCTAATCCACTATTCTCTCGTAAAATATTAGTTGCCAAAGTTTTACCGAATTACTTTTTTCTGTGGTTCACTTACGTCCTGACGGCGATTCAAAAGTATGTGCTAGATTCAACAGATGGGTGAATCGAGCTCTTTTACGAGGTAGAGATTGCTGGCCAGTATACTCGTTACCTTCCTATTCACTATCGGTTTCAATGTTCGGATCTTGAATATTCACGTCACTCTCTTTAGACTCAGATGATTCACCGAAGCTATCTATACCTACATCGTTTTCACTATCACTTTCTTGTATCATGCGTAAAGCATCTTCTATCGAAACTCTTTGTCGCGACATGTTGCGGCTTCGAATAAGAGCTCTCAACTGACAAGCGCGCAACGAGAAAAATACAAACACAGATGTCGCATCACCTAGCGCCATCTGTCGGATTCTGGGAATAACATTGTTGTGAAACAAAAAATTTTGGACCTTGCTATTAATACGTATTATCAAAAACACGTCATTCTTCCTAGCTATTTTTCATTCTTTTTTAATGTGTCCAATAGTTCTCAGACACCCAGCATAACGCTGGGGTCCGTGCGGACCCCAGGTAACAGAAATGTGACATACATGTTTCAAATTTAAAAAAACCAAACAACCCCTGATATTTATGCAATTAAATTTTTACCCTGTGTTACACACATGTTAAGATGAGATGTCACTGGCTTAGACGCCTCAAAGTACGATATATATTTTTTGGCAACTAGTTAAAAGTGCCTGGGGTCCGCGTTGACCCCAGGTTACAGTAATAGGGTTAATTGTTGTTTTCGAATTTGCTCACTTCACTGAATTTCTTGATTTTTTTTCACCGCAACGCCCAGCGTCCTCAAATAAGGACGGGCTATAATTTTAAATCTAAATCACAAATTGATTGAATTTTAGATTTTTTGTACTCAGGGGGTCGTAATTACATAGATTTGAGAAAATTATGAAAATATTTCGAGCAGAAATAATTCGGGCGTTAATGGGTTAAAGCGAAACTGACATCAGTTAGATCAGAAACTAATGCTTATTGTTTCGCATTTTAAGCACGTTAAACACTTGCCAAAAAGGCGAAATTTTAAGCATGTACTTAAAATGCATTTTAAGGGGACTCGGTACCAAAAATTCTTTTTTCTTAAACTAGGGGCTTCGCCCCTAGGCTCGTTACGCTCGCTCCTCTGGTGAATCAAGTGAATGAATGACTCAATACTTGTTTACAGCGATTGAGTCATTCATTTGTTTACAGTTGAAGCTTCCCCCCCCCCTCCCGGCGAAATGGATGAAGCCCGGGTAGATGGGGGGTATAAGCCCGGATGAAGATGGGTGAAAAATCGGATCTTCTTTCAATCCTTCTGCAAAGCAAGCGAATGAGAAGATTTTTTTGAAGTATTTCTTTAAAATTCAATTAAAAATCGAAATTTTAAGATAGAGACTTGAAATGAAGTTTATATGAATGAGAAAGCTTTCATCTTCCAGTTGATATAAATATTTTCTTTGTAACATAATAAGTCTGATAGCATCGAATTTATATATCTCGAAACGCATAAATTTTTCCAAAAAGTGGGTTTTCAATTTTAATAAAAATATCAGTCTGTTTTAAATTATTTTTAAACAAATGAGGTCTTGTTTGAAGGAGAAATGTCTGTAGTCTTAGATTGTAAAAAAAAAAATCTACGATCCGTTTTTGGCGAGTTATCGTAATCTGAACATGAAAAAGTCAATATTTTCCCACAAAACATAAAATAAAAAAAAAACTTAAAGTCCGACGAATATGAGACATGTCTTACTTTCTTCCCCACATTATTCTGCATCGATTGGTATCGGTCTCGACCCCATACCCCCAGCGGTTTCGGAGGAGATAGCGTGACAAGCTTTTGACAGCTGCTGCGGCGGCGGCTGCTGCAGCGGCAGTTAGTTTTTTTTTAGAATAGAGAGATAAAGCCTATATTAAAATTATGAAATCATATTTAAGTAAGTCTGAATGATACAAAATAATAAAATATTTCAAACTGTTAACATTTTTATAATTTTTTATGAAAATTTGAAATTTTTAAAAAAAATTCAATAAATTTCAAATTCCTACTTCTTTTTTAATTTTGATAGTTAAAACTAGATTTTTTTACCATTTGTTCATCAAACTTAACTACACAAAACTTCTGATCAGATTTTAAATAAAATAAGTAGATCAGTGTAAAAAAATAAAATGTGGATGCATATGGAAAAAACGATAGAAAATAGTAATTTTTTAGATTCATAAATTTTTTTAAAAAGTTTTTTCATAGATATCAAAAAACCGATCAGACGTTTTGGTACAGCGAGTATCGAGATTAATCAAAAAAAAAATTTAGACCATTTGCATTAGAATTGTAGAAGCCTTACCATTTCGGAGATGGGGAGAATTTGAAAAATCACAAACTGAGAAAAATGAGTTTAAAGATTTCATTTATAGAAAAACCATATTAAATATAATCTTACTTCATGAAAACTTTTTTGCAAACAATAATAGGATATAAGGATATAGTTTTCACAACAAAAAATAAAAACTAGAAACCTTAATTTAAAAAATTGAGATGAATATATAAGGTTTTATCCACGCATTTAATGCAGTAAAATTATCTTGAAATAGACAAATTCTGTAAATGTACAAAAATTAAGGCATAATACATACTACTTACTAGTTATATGATTATAATAAGATGCACTACTGTCATAAATCCTAATTAATTATAAACATAAACTATTGATAGCTTATGATATGAATTTTAAAACCACCAAATTTTAATATTTCAATTTCTAAATTTAATGAACAAGGGTCAATTACTTTCCAATAGATTTAAAAGTAGCCAGCACTATAAGTAATTCTTTCTCTCTTCTTTTCTACAATTTCTCTTTTAGCTTTTGAATTTTTTACAATTTTTCTTGCATATTGATATTTAGATGTAGCTCGTCTTTCTCGAAATGATTGTTTTCGCATATCTAACATTTTTGCAAGTCTTTCTGTATGGCACCCTGACTTTATTCCAAGTATTTTATGAATTCCTTTTAATGTAAAGCTCACACCTTTGTTATGTTCGCAAATTGATTCTCTAACAGAACGATCTACACGCTTTTTATACACAAATGTGTCTTTGGTACACCTAGACCAAATCATATTATGCAAACTTTCGTTTGCATTTTGCGTTTTGCAACTAATGTACTTTTGTAAAAGTTCATTTAATGCTAGTCGTTGGTAAATAGGAAGTATATTTGGTAAAAATTCTTCTTTAGATGGTGTTCCAACATTTAAATTATGATTTCCTGGTTTTACACCTTTCGAAACTGCAGACTGGTAGAAACACCATGAATGAGCCCCACTTGGGCATTTGTGGTGCTGTGGTTTTTGGTCAGTTGAAATACTGTGGACAATGTACGTATATTGCAGTTTTCATATTATTTACATTACCCTTGTTCTGTAAAATTGCTCTTTGATAGTATTTTGTGAGCTTTTTTATTGTCGTTTCCTTAAGACTACCATGCCCTTTGCCTCCTAAATTGACACCACGAACACGCCAATGTTTAACAGCATTTTGCAAAGCTGTCCCTAATCTTTTACTTCTTTACAGTGATTTACACATTCTTCCTTTTTAATTTCTACAGAACGGCCATAAATTTTATTTTCACAGAGGTGATTAAATGTTTTAGCTTCTCCATCCGATAAAATGGTAGTGTAGCGTAAACCATAATTTTTAGGGAAAGCCACATTTAAAGGGAAAATGAAAGATATGGGTTACGAAAATTAACCAAAACTCCTTAAGTATTTATCAGAATGACACGAAATTTGGGTGGAATGTTCTAGACATGTGAAGGAATCATTTAGAATAAAAATATGAAATTCGTCAATTTGGTCATTTTTCGACAAAATGAGATGTACCAAGTCCAATGAGATGTCCAAGTATAAATGCTTATTGTTTCGCATTTTAAGAACGTTAAACACTTGCCAAAAAGGCGAAATTTTAAGCATGTACTTAAAATGCATTTTAAGCCCTTTAAGCACAAGCTTAAAATGATAATTGAACGTGGTTCTGGAATGCAGTGTATGGTCTCCCCTGACGCTAATCTAGATTCATGCCAGTCGTTACCTTTATCTTTCTCTATGGATGCACTGTCAGGGAGGGGATATTATGACGGTTTAAGATACCCCTTGTAAGCATTTAAAAAGCAGTCGTCACGCTAATATTGCAAGAAACAACAAGCCACGTTCACAATGGCACCATTACTATGTAAAATATGGTACTTTTCCATTATATCGACCCATCGTCAACGCCATTCGAGAGGTTGCCAATTGTAATACCATAAAGTCACCAATTAAAGAAATAAATTAATACAAGATAATACGCACATGTTTATCCTCATCACTTATTTTTTTGAAAACTAAATTATAAATACCAAAACTGCATTTCTATTTTCGGGGGCAAAATTTTTGCAATTCCTTTCGACATGCTTCAAAATGCTCTTCACTCCAAGTATGACTCCACATGGACTCTGAGAGGTAATAATCAAAATGCGATGTGTTCATTCCCCATTGTTTTTCGTTTCGTCACTTACATGAACCGCACACAACCTTTCAAAGTTTTGTGTATGCACGTCAGTTTGGGATCTAAAAATTGTATTTATGATTAAATTACCAATTTCTTGTAGAGCTTTCCTCGCTAACGGGTAGATCCCACGATTTATTAACTTTAGACAGTGCCATTTTAAAAAGTAAATGATCCAACGATTAATACCGGGTCTCGCAGAGTCACGCGTTGGTGACAGGTTGATATAATGGGAAATTAAGAAGCTTTTCCACGCCAAGGGGTTGGCGATGGGTCGGTATTGTGGAACAGTACCTAAAATATTTATATACACCCATAAAAAATGTGAAACCTAAAATAGGACATATACTCTACTTGTTTTCTGAAAACTACGAACAATTACTAACACACCGCATAATTTAATGTCCACCCTCTCCTTTCTTACGACACAGCCATGAATAATAAACTGTTCTGTCCTTAGGTTCCATGTAATTTTTGCGTGCAAGACCTGATACTTTGAGGCTATCAATTCTTTATTCACGTACCACTCAAGAGCCTCTCTATTACCTTTTGCTTCTAAATTATGAAAATTTTTAAATTTAGCACACCACTCATTCTGTATCCAAACGAAAAACTATCAGGAAAAAGTAGCATAAAACGAAACAAATGGCACTTTCCCATTATTTCAACCTGTCGCCAATACGATTGCGAATCTTGGCGGGGAACATTATTTTTCATATACTTGCAGAGACCGGCGGTATGGTCTTTTACAATCACTATGTCATGGCGTTACTAATAAGGCAGTTCTAAATGTATGTAAGAAGTGGGCAGTGTTATATCGGTAAAGGGTGTTTTACTTTTTATTTCGCTTTGTGTATTAGTTTTCTTCGAAGATGGAACTTTTCAAAGTTAACCAAGTGTCCAAAGTCAACAAACACACTATGGTATATTCCCATTGGCAAGGCAGAATTTCTACAGAAAGACGGTATTTTGCTGTCTGAACGGAAGAGTGAAAACAGGCATTCAGTGAAAAGTATTTCGAAGAGACTATAAAGCTTTCCCAAAAGCATTAATCGATGTCTAAAAACACTACAGTTGACTGGAGTAATTACATGCTGGAGGTTTTTGTGGAGATTCACGTGTTGGAATGTATAAATGAAATTGGTAACTTTTTTATATCGTAGTTGGCGACTTTTCGTTTAACGTTGGCAAAAGTCTGTATATTGGAAAAGTACCAAAAAAATTTTTAAAACGGGCGTAAGGTTGTGAAAATGGAACAAATATAATAACACACCACTATTGTGACCGGGTTTTTAAAATAAGAACAATTAAAAATACCATTGAAGTTGAAGAATTATACTCTCATCTCCAAACCAAAAAGGGAAAAAACTGTCAGTCTTTGTCTCTTTGGTAATTAATAACCGATATGAAATTACAATCAATAAAGGCACAAGCAAATTCTCTTAAAGTGGTATCAATAATACCTTAGAGAGATAAAACTCGGTAGGAAATTTTAAATACGCTCGAAAGTGTTACTCGTTAAGATCATTAATTTTTCCTCCTATGTTAAATGTCCCCAAGGATTTACTATATTGCAGGTATTATTGGAAATTTTGCCTAACTGGATAAAGGTAGAATCACAAATCTGCCAAAGTGATATCAATAGCACATTAGTGCTAATAACAAATATTTACTTAAATACAAAACTGTAACAAAAATATACGTGACTAATATTTCAATTTTGAACATTGCTGTAACTGAAATGATCTTTCCTTCTTACGCTTCCAAATATGTCGAGACTAGAATTCCGCCAAAGAGAGAAGATAATTATCATATTACAACGAGAAAATATTTATCATCTGCTTTATACATCACTTCAAACATTAGCCTCAGAAAGATAATACTTTGTATAAAATCATCGACCTTTTCTTATCTTAATTTTGACGGGTCCTGTTAAGGGTACATATTTGTCAGACGCACCTCTTTGCCAAGTTTGGCGATTTTGTATATGGCGTGGTAACCATACTACTTTGGCGTTTATTTATTATTATTTTATTATAAGTCCTGTGCGGTTGGGGCAGTAATTAGATTGAAAGTTTAGATTGAATAACAAATAATGAGATTTATAATTTTGATTGTTTTCTTAATTTTTTAACGTTAGCGCAGAGTTGAGTAGGTTTTTATTTTGTTTATTTTTGCTATTTCTGCTGTGGTTTTTTTCGCGCATGCGTTATTGCAATTTTGTAATCTAGGAAATTTATTTGCTAACTGAGGTTAGCTGGGGATTTCTGTAGTACTTTTGGAAGTTTAATACAGCCAGCGGTTAGTTTGTTTTCCACTTGTTATTTTTTGGTCACTATTGATGTTTTTTTTTACATTTAGCACTTTAAGCCTAACAGGTGTGAGGAATTGGGAAAAGTTGGTGCCAAAAATCACTAACTTTTCGCCAACGGAGGTGCGTCTGACAAAGCTGCTCCCTGTTAATAATAGCCCACTTATATGGCGCGTTTTTTTTTTTAGCTTTTTACGAGATTCATAAGCTCGCAAATTGTGGTATCCAATCCGATTTGGAATAGTTTTTTACAATTACGATAAGTGAAACAATAGTTTAAAATAGCTTTTTTCAAATAGTTGTTTTACATTAAGGTAAGTGAAAGTATTTTAATTTTTCAGTGTTTTGTAACGATTTCCAGTTTTAAATATTAGTATGTTTTTGCAATGATTTTCAGTTAAAATTTTTTTTTTCAACTGCTTTTTTGTACTTATTTTGATTTTCGTCATCTTAAATATAGCTCTCTTGCGTAGTGTCTTCTGGAGAGGTTAGAACTCCAAGAGACATGGCGCGAGAGAGCGCCAAGTTGGCGATTTTGAAAATCGCTCCAAGCAGTGGGTGATTCTTCACTTTCGCCATTTTGACGATTAAAAAGATTGGATACATTACCTCAAATATGAAACATTTTTTACTAAAATGTGTTTTCTTCCTAGTATATAAATTTTTAACTTTTATTGTATAAATTATTTCGGATACTTAATGCGCTTTGGAGTCTTCGTCGGGGGCAACGCTCGTTTGATTTTCTGATTCAATTTCCTATCTTGCACTGCCCTGCATGTGGGTGCTGTGTTCTCATCATTTCCTCTTAACTGACCCATACCAGTTAATTTCAGTTTTTTGACGTTATCGGTATTCTTAGGGACTTTCGATACCCCTTCGATATACTTTTTCGTCCTTGCTGGAAGGCGGGCACGATTCGCTTTCCTGTCTTGCATTCCCTTGAATATTGGCGGTGTTGTCTCTCTATCTCGTACCCGCACAAGACTTGATGATTTGGTCTTGTCGATGCCGGAAACTACCTCACTATACTTTCGATCGTCCCGTATTAAAGTTCCTCTTCGTATAGCATTCGCTAAGAAAAGTTTTATTTCTCGATCCCTTGGTTCGGGGTCCAAGGAGTACTCGTATGAAATGTACTGTTTGATGTCTTTCAGGGTGGATCCATTTAGATGGGCTCGTACAGCTCTCATAACCATATTGGCCACCTTTTTTCGATCTTTGATTTGGATGACTTGCGTACTTTTGTCGATTTTCTCATCAGGAGGTGCTGGCGGAGGAAGTATGGGTGGAGGAACTGGAGGAGGTGGTTCAACTTGAACCGAGGCTTCTCTGTATTCCCTGTTATGAGTCCTTTGGCGTAATTTAGATATAAAAACAAGAGACTGGACCACAGATTTAAATTTACACACAGACGAATATATTGGATTAAACATTGTTTTGATTAATTTCGTGAAAAGAATTTATATATGCGAATGACTGGAGTACATGCTTTAATTTAATGTTTTAAATTATCAAGAACTGTTTATCGCGCGGTAGTAAAGTGTTGCCAACCACTAAAATAAATATTCGATGTTAAAGTTTTAAATTTAATGTCACGAAATTATGAAGGCCCCATGGAGTATTTTTTTAGGCGCGAAGTCACTTATCACTTAATACGTTTTAAGATTATTTTAAGTATCGCAATCTTGAAAAGAAAAGAAAGAAATCTTTATTTAGATAAAACTCCTTTAATTTTCTATGTTTATCCTTAAAGTATCATTTTACAATCACTTTTGTAACAAGGTATCAAATTATAAAGGTGTCAAATTATATGTTTTACATATTTAAACCATTTGCTATAATTTATCACAGCTGACATAATCTGATAATAAATATTCAACAACAAGTCTCAAATTTGAAGTACACGTATTTATAAGTCTTATCGTAAAGCGAATGAAATGTATAAATTTTTAAAATGCAAGCATCATTATCACGGCTGTTGGCTAGACTGTATAAGATGGTCAGGTAGATTTTTCGCCAAATTGGCGACAATTTGGCGAGAGTTTTTGGTTGCCATGTTTGGACGATTATGGCCCCAAGGTTGTTTCTACTGAAAATTTCTGACGTATATGTCATGTGATTATTTCGTGAAGGATGTATCACATGATTTTGACAGGTGATTTATTTAGATCAATAAAATAGGTGAGTTTAAATTTTGTGTATTATTCGATGGTATTTATGTGTTGGAATTATTCATTTTTTTGGGCAATAAATATTTCAATATGGTATATTATCATTCGTTTGTGTTACGATGTTTGTTTATATAGAAACTCTTGCCGTAAAAGCTGAATAACAAATGCCGAAAAAGTGTAACATTTTCCCAGTAGATGTCCATACAACAGGAGCTCATTTCATGTTACCTTTCTTGACGAAGTTTGAGCACGCAATCCCACCCACCCTTATTGGGTATTTAATTATATAGGTACTGGACAGTTTAATTAATAGTAAAAACAGTTATATATATATATATATATATATATATATATATATATATATATATATATATATATATATATATATATATATATATATATATATATGTATATATATATATATATATATATATATATATATATATATATATATACTAGACTAGTAGGTAACCCGTCATTTTGACGTCATAATGGAAAAAGTATATGAAAGTTAAAAAATATCCCGAATTATCTAAAATATTGCATTTAATCGACACGTTGTAAAAGCAAACCCTTTCATTATTTTTTATTTATTTAGTTTTTCATGCGATTAGAGTAGTAGACTGCCATCCAACCCGTCATTTTGACGTCATAATACTAAAAATGACGTCATAATGGAAAAAGTATATGAAAGTTAAAAACTCTTTTTACAGTTCACTTCGCGATTCATTCACATTCAAGTTTATTTACTTTCAGAATTCATCGCAAAAGTAAACAGATTTTTAAAAACTGTTAAATATACAGCTAAAAACATCCAATTTTTTTTAGTTCTGAATGTTTTATAGAAAAATAGGCTGAACAAATGTGATTTGATGGAGAAGATATTTGTTTCTTTCTGAATGTTTTATAGAAAAATAGGCTGAACAAATGTGATTTGATGGAGAAGATATTTGTTTTTAGGTAAGAAAAAATTCTGATCCACATCTGAAATTGAAATTAAGCCTATTTGGCGGTTTGTTTACTGAGGGCTTCAATTGAAAGATGAGTACAGCCCGGAAGTGTCATACAGAGACAACGGCTATTATATATAGGATATATATCACTTTTATTTCTTAGATTTTGTAACATGTTTGTTGTGTTTATGCGTTGTTTTATTTTATGGGGTTTGTTTTTCATTTCTAGCAAATCCTGAAACGCGCCAATCCATTGGCGAGTATTTCTTTACGGCAAGTAATAAAACGCGCCAAGTCTTTAGCGAAAAAAAAATCGAGCCAAATGTCGCCAAATCTGACCGTCTTATACAGTCTTACCCGGCTGTTGTTTGTACGACGGCGATTTTTTTTCTTAAGTATTATTCTGTCTGTCTTGACTATACCTTGATGCGAGTTTGGAAAAATTATTGTTTCGCCAACTTTGGGTGATTGCTATAGTTTGATGATACGAAGAGTATATTCTTATCTTTCAGATAATACAGTACCTATATGCGTTGCAGGAATCATTTGTTTGCATGAGCGACATGAATTGGTCCCATCAGTACAAGAAAAAGAGCTTGAAAAAAATTTATATTTGAAAAATTGAAGCAAAAATTTTATTTACTTTACTGAGCATACGTATCTTGAAAACAATTATCTTACTGGAGATAAAGTCTCTCGACCTTCTATCTCCAACAACTTTATATTGACAGACAGACAGGGCTTCTGAATAACCAAGCTGACACAAGAGACTCCATTATGTTTCCCTATCTCCTCAAAATATGTATTGCACAATGGATAAGTTACCGTTTCATCACCAGTATACAAATTGCCCTAAGTAATTAATTTATAGATTCATTATCTTTCCCTTTAAGGCAATACGTTGTATTCATTCGTGTCAATTAATAATTAAAAGTTAAAGGTCTTTCATGAAATCTATGTTTGTAAATTCAAATTTGTGGATTGAGACTTCCATATAATTTCAGATTTCCCTCTCCAATAAAAAATTATTTAAATGTATAACATTTTACCAAAATAGATAATTGTAAAAAATAATCAAAAACCGAATAACACCTACATTTGTATGAGATCAAACTCGCGACTTCGTTTTACGAAAGTGGTTTATAAACTTCCTAATGCGTCAGATCGGATATCAAAGTGTCTTAGGTCCATCAAGCATCTACCGATGTAACGTTGTTGTTGTTGTTGTCGTGTCTACCAACATTACAGAAGAAAAAAGTCTAGATACAACTGAAAGCCTGGGTAAAGGCAGCTGCCACATAAGGTGCCTGTGGGCTGTAGGGAGTTCTTGCGGTGAAAAAACTAGGTTAAAAAAGGTGGACACAATTGCTGGGCAGTGAAAAATATGTTCTGGAAAAAGCTGGGTATGTGGACAATTTCTACAGTTTATAAAGGATCTTGTGCTGACATGGTGGATAAAAACCACATTTGTATGAATCAAAATAATTCACTTTGTTTCGTCCTTAAGACGACCTACTTGAAAAGATTAAAATTGAAACATGTAGGATTTGTAGGAGATGAGTTTTTTCTTTTTATAAATCTATTGCGAGGAAACTACTTCTATAGATGAATAGAAACTGACCAACTATAAAATTAAAATGAAAGACCCCTATATACTTCATGAATGAAAATAATTTCTAAAATTTAAAGTTTGAAATGAAAAGTATTCGTAATTGGATCTGTGCAATTCAAAGAGCATTCTCCAGGAATGTTATTTGCTAGGGAAATACTTCTTGAAGTTGATTAGAATGCCATTCTAACCTACTTCTTCCTTTTCAGTTATCATCATATATTCGTCGACCCGTAAAGGATACTTCGGCCTTTTTTATTGTTGGAGGTATCCTGACGCTATGTGTGGCACTGCCCAACTACAATTGATCTATTAATGCTCTAAAATTCTACTGCGGCTGTATAACAGACACTCAAACAAAGAATTGTTTATAAACTAGCCCATGTTTTATGGAGTACAACGCTTTTTTTTCTGTATGTAAGAGATAGTTGAGAGGGGTGATGTTTTATAGACCTCTGATGAAATAAATGGCATAACGTCAAAATCAAAAATAAAATCATTGTTGGTATTTTGTTACTACAACTTGCCATCGATTGTTGATAATTCGTGACTGTAAGACAATAAGGCGAAACGTCGCAACGTCACTGGCTACGTCAGTTTTCGTCTACTATACATCAAGTGATTATCGGGTGGCAAAAAACAGAAGACGTTCCTATGCGTTTGCATGTGTTTTTGGACGATACCTTCATTTTGAGTTAAATAATTTAAGTTTATTTATAAAATTCCTCATATTAGTTGTATGTAACAGGTATTTTAACACTTTTTTTAATATTTCGCAAGGTTTAAGAAAATATAATCATTCTTTCGTCGAGAATGATTATTATTATGTTGAGATATGTATAGATATCAGGTTAAGTTACTTCAGGCCAGCGTCTTGTATCGTAACTCCAGTCTTCCTCTGTCAATAAATACGGGTCACATACTGACTAAACCTCTCCGGGCTATACCTGAATGTTTAATTTAGTGATATAACTTTGTTTAGATACCGTATCTAAACACTTTGCGTAATCTGAGAGCATTTTATTCAACAAGCTGTAAGAATGCTCATTGAACGCCATGTTAAATTATGCAATGTTTTCCACTCCTCACCAAACAAGAAGTAAAATCTGCAAGAGTTGAGATGTGACATGCTGCGAGACACTGTCTTATTGCATGTAGCATGTCACTTTTTAATTCGTGCCAAAACGAAGGGCAAAACGCTTGTTCTTAATTGTTTTGACTACTAAAATTCATATAAAAACGTATGCCAAAGCCCCACGTGTAAAATGCACGGTATAAATTTCTAGCTCTTCGTTTTTCACTTGGTTATTTAAGTAACATTACAACATTCTTATTACAATCGTATGCAGTGGATTCCAACATTAAAATTCTGGCTGTTGCTCAAAACATGACTATTCGGCAAATCACTAACTCTCCGTGGTATTTTCGCAATGTTGATATCTATAGGGTGATAAATCTCCCCACTATTCAAAATTATCTTCAAAATCTTGCTGTTTACTTCCATAAAGATTTACCAAATGATCTTATTAAAAATCTTGCCGATTACGATCCTGCTGAGCCAGCTAACAAGAAACGGTCCTGTGCCATTCTTGCTCGTTACTTTTAATTGTTTATCCTATTCTTTGTTCGCTCATTCACTTTTTCCCCTATGTTTTAGCTTTACTTGTACTATCGAAACGTTTTGTTTTCGCCACTTTCTATTTTCTTTCCTACTTTCGTTTTTTTTATTGATCACTGAAGTTTTATGCATTGCTATATCATCCTACCGTGGAGGGCCCGTCCCATGTACTGTAGTTACCACTCTTCTTCCTGAAGCTCCTGAAGCTCTTATTACAATCATATTAAATTTGATAAGACATTTCCGGAAGCCCAATTCAAGATACTTTTATTCAACATTGAACTTTTTTAATGGATAAATTCTTGGTACAATTTAGTTATTGAAATATTTAAACAACTTAGGGTGAAGCTGATAGATATTATGCTTACGAGCTGACATTAAAGATAACAGCTTATCAGAAAAAGTCAATTAAAAAGTTATGATCATTTTACCATGTAAGTACATGAAATACAAATGAGGTCATTTGCAAAGGGTTTTAAAAGCCTTCCAAAGAAATTGTTACAAATAACCTACGGATCATTTCTAATTACTTCAGTCCTCAATTACGATTTTTCAATATCTATTTATAATTTATACATAGCTTATATGAAAATTAAATAATCCAACAGAGATAGATAAAAATAATACGAATATAGACAAAAAACAAACAGAAATCAAGCACTCTGGGCATCCACGCACCAACGGCAAGATTCTGTATAAGTGCCGGAACTGAACCATAAAACAACATAGAGGTAACCGACAGGTCTTGTCATCAGGGAGCCTAACCATATCAGTTACCTCAAGGGGAACTTTCTGAATAGGATGCAGGTAAGCCCAAAAGACATCCCAAGGCCCCGAGTCCCCCAAGGAAGCAATAAGTCAAAAATAAAATGAAAAGACAAACACAACTTACAGTATGGGCTCAACACAACGTACACGCAAGCACACAGATAATCCTAATGCAAAGTAAAAGATGCATACACACCCCAATTCCGTAAGTGACGGTTATGGTGAAACAGCAGCCAATTCTATCCTAAAAGTTAAGTCATTGTAACATTACTATAGCGCCACCCCCCATTACAGCTTAACCAAATGAAAACATAAATACTGTTCTAAACATCTTTAAAAATTCCTGAGTCTAAATGCCCTTTTTTTAAAACATTTAAATTGCCGAAATTTTTAGAGAAATCGTTTTTACTTAAGTTTTCCTCGAAAATGCTACATACCTCCAAAAAATCCCCAGCGTTGTTACATATGTTTTTTATTCTGTAAAGTTGTGAGTAAAAATATTATAATAAATTTTATAGTTTCAAAATCAAACGTGTAATTTTGAAAACACGTTTGATTTACAAATTTGATTTTGAAAACCTGTTTACCAGTATTCCGCATGATAATTTAATGATTATCTGTTCAGAAATTTATGATGCTTATTTAGATGGTACTTTAATCTTAAAATGTGACTGGATTGATTTATGTAAATTTAATATTTTTGAAAACTACCTCTTTAATGGCTTATGTTTCTTTAAACAGATAAAGGGTATACCTATGGGAAATAGCTATTCTAGTGCATTTGCCACCCTATTATTACATTTTTACGAAAATAAATTTCTTACTCAAATAATGTTACCGGATTTAGATATATTGATGACCTCATAATTTTTAATTGCAACGATTTGGAATTTCTTAATCAAATCTACCCAAAGGAACTAACTTTAAACCGGACTTACGATAATAATCTTTGTGCGACTTATCTGGATTTTAAAATTGAAATTCAAAATAGAGAAATAAAAATAGGGATATATGATAAAAGGTAGATTTTCACTTCGAGGTTATTACGTTTACCAATTTCCATAGCAACTTAAACTATAAAATTTATTATAATATTTTTTACTCACAACTTTACAGAATAAAAAACATATGTAACAACGCTGGGGATTTTTTGGAGGCATGTAGCATTTTCGAGGAAAACTTAAGTAAAAACGATTTCTCTAAAAATTTCGGCAATTTAAAAGTTTTAAAAAAAGGGCATTTAGACTCAGGAATTTTTAAAGATGTTTAGAATAGTATTTATGTTTTCATTTGGTTAAGCTGTAATGGGGGGTGGCGCTATAGTAATGTTACAATGACGTAACTTTTAGGATAGAATTGGCTGCTGTTTCGCCATAACCGTCACTTACGGAATTGGGGTGTGTATGCATCTTTTACTTTGCATTAGGATTATTTGTGTGCTTGCGTGTACGATGCGTTGAGCCCATACTGTAAGTTGTGTTTGTCTTTTCATTTTATTTTTGACTTATTTCTTCCTTGGGAGACTAGGGGCCTTGGGACGTCTCTTGGGCTTACCTGCATCCTATTCAGAAAGTTCCCCTTGAGGTAACTGTTATGGTTAGGCTTCCTGATGACGAGACCTGTCGGTTACCTCTATGTTGTTTTATGGTTAAGTTCCGGCACTTATACATAATCTTGCCGTTGGTGCTTGGATGCCCAGAGTGCTTGATTTCTGTTTGTTTTTTTGTCTATATTCGTATTATTTTTATATATCTCTGTTGGATTATTTATTTGTTTTTTTCATTATGGGGATATGAAGCTTCTGCGCTATCCTCTATTGAAAATGTTTTATGTTTTCTTTGCAGGATATGTTTTATGTTAAAGTGATTTAGCAGTCTATGCTTGAATTTTATTTTTTGTTTATTTCTATTGTTTATATTTTATATTATATGAAAATTATTCATAGATCTTCTCGTCACTGTGTTTTACGCCAGTTTGTATATAAAGATTTATAAACTGCACCTTTATGAAGAGAAAACGAAATTAAACTATAATCTTCAACATAAGAGAGTAAAATTGAAATTTTGAATTTAATTATGAAACGGCCTTCCTATCTCAGGTTATGCCTCTGAAACATTTGCAATACAAGTCAACATTTTTCTGAATTTTTCGGAAGTATATCTTAAAAGTTTCAAAAATATTCTTTTCTATATTGTTTTATCTGTCTACATTTAGAAAAAGAAAAATCTGTAAGGAAAGAAAATGCATAAAAACTTCCCAAGCAAACGTATTTTGATAAATTTCCTTCTTATCCTTTTTAGTAAAAGAAACAACACATTTTATGTTTTTTGATGTTTAAATTGAAATCACAAACGCATGAATTTTTTGTTTAAGATTTTTCTCTACCCTTGTAAAGGTTTAATAAATTTAAAATGTATAGATAGCGAAGAGTAGAGTGTTTCCTTTTAAAAAGTTTTGAAATTCCTTTCCACTCTAATAATTTTTAAATGCAATAAGAAAAATGCATAAAATTTACGTTATAATTTTTTTTTCTACTGAATTTCTTGTATACCTATTTTCTCATTTGGTGTTGTACGTTTTCAAAAAGTCTTAAATCCCGAAATGCGCTAATGTATTTAAAAATAAGATTAACTTTAATTTTCTGGAAATTCTAAACAAAGATTAAAAAGAAAAATTTATTATAAAAAACAATTTTATGATTTCAGATTCTAAAATGGTTGTGTAATAATAGCAGTGGGCTGAACCATACATTTTTTCTTTAAAATATAAACTTAAGCAAAATGATTAAGACAAAATTCGGTTATAACTATAATTTTGAAAGTTTTATCAATTGTGAAGGAAATTTTTTAAAATATCTCTATAAAAAATTACAATTGGCAACATTCTTTACAGAAATCATGCTCTACTGTAAATAGTTTTTTCTGTACCTAAAAGTTAATTCAAGATCCTACAACTTTTGATCCTGTTAGAAAGCAGTAATGTCGTGTGAATTCGCAAGTGTTAAATAATTGCAAGATAAAAAGAACTTTTCATATATCACGTTTTTAAATTTTCTATTGAATCATATAAACTTGACAATTCTATGTATTATTAAATACTTTTTAAAAATTTTTTTGATGAATTATCCCATCAACTTGAAAGAAAATGAAGTTAATTGGACGTTAACTTGCGTTTATCTTTTCTTTCCCGTCCCGGCCGATAGATGGCTGCACCAGTCTACAAAACAAAATTAACTGAAAATAAATTCAAAATCTGTTTAAAGATGGTTAAAAGCATTAAAATAATGCATTGTAATCATGTTCTGAGCTATTCTAAAAGTCTCAAATGTCTAGCTAATCGGAAAGTTAGTTAAAAATCGATTGTAAGATTTCTACTGCACAAACACACACACAAACAAGAAAGCGAGTTAATGAAAACATGCTAAAAACACTCTTATTGCATAGAATTTTGACAATTAAGAAAACACTTGATAAGGATTTCAAGCTTTAGTTGGAAAATAACTGACATTTTAAAGATCGGAGGTCATAATCTGAGGTCATTAAAATACCCATATATTGGCCTTACATATGTTATTTTTCATTTAACAAAAGGATGGAATTAAAAACAGTTAAGAGCTTGTGGCGGCCCTGTGGTACAGCTGGTTTGTGGTGCTAAGGGCACTCAGATCGAATCCCGGCGTTGCGCCACGAAAAATGCCTCCGTTTGTGTCGTCCCTTCATAGGGGGTAATGCTGTCCACCTATATGGTGCCCCCATAATAAAATGGTCAGCGAAACTGAGGCGTTGTATAGGCGAATGTTTTATTACAAGTGCTTCCGCATTGGCTAAAAAAAACAGTTAAAAGAAAGATCTTGTATGTATCAATAAATGTTTATTTTTGAACGATGTCAACAGCAAAATATTTATTGCACTTTATAAAGCGTTTTAACGTGTAACATGTCTTTCAAATCGGTGCTATATTGGGGGCAAACTTGGAATTTGAGGTGCAATTAAATTAGTAGTAACTTATAACAGTTATAACTCGGCAACTAATGAATGGATAGTAATTTGTGATATCCAGTTTGAAAGTCAAAGGTCCAAAGTAAAAAATAAGATATTTCGAGCACGCTCGTGTGGAGAGCGTGCTAGCCGAAAGTTAAGCCCAAATTGCCTCTGTCTGTCATCTTCAGGCGGCCGTAACTCACGAAATACATACGGGAGCTACACAAATAAGGTGTCTAAAACTTTGTATGAACAAGATCTGATTTAACCACTCGTATTCGTGACGATAAGTTGCTATCGATAAAAGGGACAGCCGTTAGAAGAGTCTTAAGTTACATCTGATGGACTATCTCGGGGCATGACTACTATATAGAATAAAAACCAGGTTAAATGGAATTAAAAGAATATAGTAAAAAAGAAAATCTGGGAAATCCGTTAAACTACCATTTACAGCTTCCGAACGCATGAGGAACATGCTTAAACGCCGAAAAGTGGCTGACGAGCACGCCGCCAATACATCAGTAGCACCACCTATTAGCATTTCTGAGAATTATGCATCAACTTCGGCTAGTACCAGTAATAAAACTTCTCAAAATGTATATAATACAATTCTGCTATATTCAACATCATCTGACTGACACGCTGATAAATTGTCCTCCCCGACAATCTACTACCACCAAGGAAGATCTTTCAATCTAAATATATCTGTCACTCCATACATGTGGTTTGTACGCAACGAAATCCTGCTGATATTTCCAGTCCGACAATAATAAAATGTAGTCACTTATTGTAACCGTTATTTCATATCTCAACCTTCAACCCCAATACACATTCTACGCTCAAACATGCTGCATCAGAACAGCATGCTGTATGTGCACGAAGGTAGTTGTCTTAATCCGCATTTTTTTCTGAAAAGGAAGAGCTTTGTTCCGAATATAACTGCAGTACTCGTGATCATGATATTTTCGTAACTAATAGATCTTTTAAGTATACGTTGGAAGACCGTAAAGTTGAAATTGACTTATTTTCGCTTTATCTCTAAAGCATATTTCTTTCTTGCATCAAATAATATGTCTTCAATACGTCATTCAATTTACAACGGATTAAGGGCTTCTTGGAGGAAACAATGCTGTTGCTGATAAATTTTCTGTGATGTCTGGAATTGAGGATTGATTGAATTAATAAGTCTATATTCTATGAATTATTGGCTTCATAACTCGTTAGTGAGGAATTACAGTCTATACTTTTCTGTGACCCTGCAGAAACGACCCCTTGAATATACTAGTTCATGTATTTTGTTAATTTTTAAATCCAACATATAACCCTATTTCTAGTCATTATGTGACATAGTTTGTTTCTGTGTCTAGTCTGAAAAAAAATCTTTGCATGATTCTTTACATTAACTTTCTGTTCGAAGGGCTATATCTACTGAAACACTAATTAATCAACGTTTTGCAAGGAAATCGATGGATAAAGGTCAAACATTATCACTGTTATGTTTTCTACTTTTCCTTTGTAGCTAGCATACATTTTTATTAAGATAAAAATGCGCATTCATTTGTATTTTAATAAAGGGTAATCATTGAGAAAGATTTTGACGTCTAAAAATACGCTGTAAGAGAAATAAAGAAAAAGAAATCCTTGAACATACAACGAAATAAGGGCTTGTTGTATGAAATAATGCTGTTGATCATAAATGTTCTGTAATTCCTGTAATTGATAACTGATAGAATTGATAGTTCTACTGACTATGAATTATTGACTTCACAACTCACTAATCATGAATTACAGTCTATACTTTTCTGTTAACTTACATAAACGACCTCTTGTATGTACTAGCACATTTACTTTCTTAATTTTGGAGTTCAACATATAACCCAATTTCTAGTCATTATGTGAGATTGTTAGCTTCTGTCTCTTATAAAAAATCTTTGTATGACTCGTTACATTAGCTTCCTTTTCGAAGAGTTATATCTTCTGAAACACCTATTAATCAACGTATTGCAAGGAAATCGATGAATAAAGGTCAAACTTTATCACCGTTGTTTTAAATTTTTCCTTTTGTGGCTAGCATACTTTTTTTATTAATAGTAAAATGCGTATTCATTTGGTTTCAAAAAGGGTAAAAATTGAGTGAGATATTGAAATATAAAAATAAGCTGTAAGAAAAACAAAAAAATCCAAGATAAGTATTTTTATACCTGTAACAGTCAAAAAGCAGAGTAAACGCCTTGGAAAAGGAAAAGCGGAATGCATAAAAATATAGACTATCAGCGTGAGAAAAGAACTTGAAACAATTGCAATCACATAATTTGCAATTCAAATGGCGGAAATTTTAAAATAGCTGAAAGGAAGCGAAACAGTATTGAAAAAAATTCCGTTTGTAGAACTTCCTATTTCTTGGAGAATGCTTTGTCTCCAGATTCTGTAAATGATCACTTAGATTCAGGTAATAAAACCGCTTACTGCCTTATTGTAATTTATTATGCATTGATATTTTTAAAGGAAATAATATACGGTAAAAAATGTGCTATTAGCATTGAAATGAAGCTAAAAAGGGAAAGTTTATTTACGTGTTATTATTAATTGCAACAGTTATCACATGTCATGGGAAAAAATGGGCATAAAATTATTAATTGTGAGTGCATAAAAATGGCTTCTGTGCCAACAGTAAAATTTGGTGTATGAATTATATTATATTTATTTAGTACAATATAATGTTAAAATAGGTCCAGAACATTCCATTCTCAATCCACAGATTTAAGTAGCATAATAGGATGATTTATTTTTAAAATATCATTATTTATAGATTCATTATCTAAACCCTGTGCATTATCTACACCCTGAAATTGCTTATTTAAATATGGTGAATTTGTGAAGTTATTCCTATAATGGGAAATTTATTATTTCATGACTAAACATTATTTATTACAGAGTTACTTTGGAAATTCTTATAAATTGTTTCTTTTCAGAACGTTTTAATTAATCCCTAGACATATCATATTTATAGTTACAAAGCATGTGTGACTGATAAAGCAGAGTTTAATATTAATTTTTGAATTTATCGGGGCTATCAAATTTTTTATAGTTAAAAGAGTTTGCCATCAATGAAGCTTTAGAAGAGTTCTCGGAAGAACAAGGAAGATTTACTGAAATACTTTAAACAAATTACCGCTATATTTTCCCTTAATGCTGCCTGTAATTTTATAGCAATCAGTTTTCAATTCGCCCTTGATTACGCTTATTATGAGCTCTATTGTATTTTTTAACTCATCCCATTGCTTATAAATGATGAAGAGATCCGTCATGTTTCTAATTGGTGTTCAGTTTCGACTTATAAGGATTGTAATGCTTATTAATTTTCATTTGGCGTATGGCATAGCACACAAAAATAACAGTTTCGACAATGAAATTTACACTGTCAAAAAAATTTGAAAATGTATCTTTTCACGTGAATTACAATATATCACATGTATTTTTTTATTCCCCCAAAATAGGATATTTGAAGTATTGAGGAGAATTTTGGGTTTTATCTGTCTTTTCCATTTTTCCGCCTAAGTCTTAGTATTGGATAGCTGCTTTGACGAAGTCTGCACTATCCGTGAGATGCTATGCATTTATCAGATAGTTATTGCATACTGAATTACAAAAAGAAAATACCAATCGAGTTAAAGAACAGCAACATAATCACTTGCTGCCAAAAAAATGTTTTGAAAAAATAAGGTTACAATCTATTATATTGGACTGACCACACCTAAATTTAAAACAGTACACTCGTATGTCGCTCATATAAAATCACTAAATAGCTAATTTCTAAAGTATTAGAGGCTATCTTATAAGTTGTCCACGAATAGTTACCAATACTTCAAATTGAAGCTAAATGGACTCAATTTATATATTTTAGGCCATTTTTTTTGGGAGGGGACCCGTGTTTTTTAGTTTCCTTCCAAGCCTGATTATTAATTTAATACATTTAAACGTTGTTTTTTCCTTTCTTCTAGCGGAGGCACTTGTCGTGTAGACATTGACATATAATTTACCGGAGTTTGCTGGCCATTTTATTATGGGGCATCATATAGGGGGACCAGCATTATCCCCTATGAAGGGACGACACAAACGGAGGCATTTTGGTAGTGCGGCGCCGAGATTCGATCCGAGCACCCTCAACACCAAAAGCCAGCGTGCTGTACCACAGGGCCACCACAAGCTGACATTTAAAAGTAAAATACAAAGTGTGTGATAGAACATCAAAATTACTCACCCTCAAAGTATTCAGGATAAAACTAAAACTATTTTATTAGAATTTTAGTTAAATTAAATGCAAAACAATATACACCGTTCCCTCGAAATCACGGTAGCTCTCTATTTTTAAAGCATTCGGCCTCTTTTCGGGATATATTCAAGTTTTCCCGGTTTGATGTTTAATTCTGCGTATTAATTTACACCTTTCACAACGGTCTGATTACCCGTGGGAGAGTTGAGTGCTTGAAGATTATGTATGTGTTGATAAATAAAAATCATAAAAGCAAATTGCGATGTGTGGGGAAGAGTATCAGCATCACTAGCTAACAATATAAAATAAGCTATTTCTTAGAGAGAAAAACTGAAAATCTGAGTATTATCTTTTTAATAAACAAAACAGTATTACCCAAATTAATTTATTTTCAGAGAAAAGGGATTTAATAAAATATATAGTCACACACAATTCATTATATGATGAAATTTATGCTTTTTATATGACACAGTAGCATCATGGTAATTTTATAAATTAATTTCTATAAAATATGCCTTGGTTTTTCACTTCTCGGAAGCCTTCTCTCGCCTATATATTTTCCTACACAACTAAAACGAAAAATCATTCTGACATTTTATTTAGATTTGAACGTTCACTTATATCATACGCAACAATCTTTACAGAGAAATCCACTAAATACCTTTTACGTATCTGCCTATGTTAAATACCTTTTACGTATCTGCCTATGTTCGGAGCACTTTTTTGAAAAAATATGCAGTAATGATTAAATACAAATATTTTTAGTTCAAATGTGATATAAAATCAAGAAAAAAAATACAATTTTGGTAAAAATTTCATAACATTTTTAAATATAGGGAACTTTTAAAAAAATTTAGTACAATTACGTACTTACGCCAAAGACCCTACACTCAACTCAAATAAATATATTTTTATTTCCTATATACTACACTGAAGAGCAAAAAAAAAAAAGACTGGTACAGGCATGCGTGTGCAAATAATGGAGATATGCAACTAATCAGCTTAACGCTATGCGGTCCTCGGCGCCTATGTAAGACAACAAGTGTCTGGCGAAGCTGTTAGACCGGTTCCTGCTGCTACAATTACAGGTTATCACAATTTATGGGACTTTGAACGTGAGGTTGTAGTCGGCGCACGAGAAATGGGACATAGAATCTTCGAGGTAGCGATACAATTTGGATTTTCACGCACGGCCATTTCACAAGTGTATTTTGGATGTCAGGTATCCGGTAAAACATCAAATCTATGACAGTGGTGCGGCCAGAAAAAGTCCTTGAAAGAACGGGAGCGTTGACGACTGACGAAAATCTTATAGACGTGCAAACCTTCCTCAAATTGCTGCGGATTTCAATGCTGAGACATCAATAAGTGTCAGCGTACAAACTGTTCAACAGATCGTTATTGATATGGGATTTCGGAACCACGGGCCCACTCGTGTACCGTTGTTGACTACATGTCACAAAGCTTTTCGCCTCGCCTGGGCCCTTCAAAATCTCCATTGGACTGTTGATGATTGGAAACACGTTTCCTGGTCTGACGAATCTCGTTTACAATTGCATCGGGCGGATGGACGTGTATGGTTATGGAGTTAACCCCAAGAATCTATAGACCGCACTTGTCATCAGGGGACTGTTAAAGCTGGTGCAGTCTCTGGGATGGTATGGGGCGTGTGCAGTTGGTGTAATATGGGGCCCATGATACGTCTAGAGTCGATTGTGACGGGTACATAAGCATCCTGCCCGATCATCTACACCTATTCATTTCCATTGTGCATTCCGATGGACTTGGACAATGCGACACCCTACGCGTTGAGAGTTGCTAACGAGTGGATCCAGGATCACTCTTCTAACTTTTGACACGTCTATTGGCCACCTCAGCAATGCATTTTATTGAGCATATCTGAGATGCCTTGCAACGTGTTGTTCAGAAGAGATCTCTGCCCCCTCACACTCCTATGGATTTGTGGACTGCCCGTAAGGGTTCATGGTGTGATTTACCTCCAGGATACCTTCAGACACATGTCGAGTCCATGCCACGATGTGATTCGGCACTTCTGTGTGCTATTGAAGGCTCTACACGATATTTGGCAGATGTACCAGCTTTTTGGATCATCGGGGTATATATTACTCTGACACTTACCTGTGATCTGGAGTAAAACTTTTAAAATATTTCTAAAAAGGACTTAAATATACCCCCAAAAAGAGGAAAAACACTGATTTGAAAAAAAATCAGCTTTTTATAATGCGGGTAAAAGAAGAATTATTAAATTAGCACATATAGTTAAGCTTTTAGGTCCAAACATAATTAGTAATAATATAAAACGCTATTGCAATACTTAATTAAAATAAAGTAAAAATCGTTTATAAGAACATCCAGGGGACTTTAAAAACTGTTTCTTATAATCTATAGTATTTATAACCGATAGATGACTTAAAACTGCTGAAAATACCAAATTCATTGTCACATAATTTCTATTTACACCTGAAACATGACATTCAAAAAATGGTTAAGAGGTTTAAGTCCAATCAGGGAAAAACACACTGCTTATTTTCATATAAATATGTTTCTTTAAACTTTTTCAATTACATAGTTCTAAAAATGTTAAAAAGAAAAATGAATAAATTTATATAGCTATTATGAATGTACATACATAATGCAATATTTTGTTTTTACATGTTTATTGATTCACCGAAAAAAAGGCAGTAATATTTGTTTGTTTAGTTTTTTTTGCAAATAAAAAGAATTTTTGCTTATCGCGACAAGTTCTTTGGCAGCTTTTTTTATCGGATCCTTCACAAAATCGTCATTTCAAGCTAAAAATTTATTAACGGTATTGATTTCTGAAAACATTTCTTTTAAACTGGGGCACGAAAACTCGTTCAAATGATCTTCTGAACTGGCACTGTCGTCAATATCATTATCTCTGCAAGAAATCTCTGCATTTACGCCTGCAACAATATCTTCATCCGTTATATTCCCATGTGTTGCAAGAGCCAAATCTATGTCTTCATATTCCTGAAGTGAATCTTGTTCTATTGGCAAATCTCGACCCCAGTCTTTAAACGTTTCATCTCTAGCGTCTTGAATTTCAAAAATGGAAGGATTTTCACCCCTAAGAAAACCAGCATGCCGGAAACAATTAGAAATCGTTAAAGGTTTAACATTATTCCACGCCTTTTCTAGCATGATGATAGCGTCCAGTATTGAAATCTTCGGTTCTTTCTTATTTTCAATATCGTCGATGATCTGTAGAATCAAGTTCTTCCTGAAATGAAGTTTTAAGGACTTAATGACACCTTGGTCCATAGGCTGTAATACGGAAGTTGCGTTGGGAGGAAGAAAAATTAATTTAATGGCATGAAGACCTTAAACCGGAGGGTGGGCTGGGCAATTGTCCACAATAAGAAGAATTCTCTTTTTTTTGTTTAATAAGTTCTTGGTCCCACTTCCGTAACCAGTTTTCAAAGATTTCTCCCATCATCCAAGCTTTAGAATTCGAATGATAATCAACTGGCAGCGATTTTATATTTTTAAATGCCTTCGGATTTTTGTGTTTCCCGATCACTAAAAGCTTCAATTTTTCAGTTCCAGTTAAATTTGCAGCAACCATAACTGGTATCCTTTCTTTTGAAAGCTTACCACCACTGCAGTTTTCGTGTTTGGAACGCAACGTCCTATCCGGGGTCATCCTATAAAAAAGCCCAGTTTCATCAGCGTTGAAGATTTCATGGTTTTCATAGCCTTCTCTTAACGCAGTCCAAACGGTTTTAAGCCAGTTATCAGAAACTCCTGATGGCACGGCCTTCGATTCTCCACTGATTCTCCCGAACACAATGGAATGCCTCTCCCGAAATCTCTGGATCCACGAAGCTGAACACACGAAATCATATTTTTTAAATAGCTTCGCAAATTCATTTGCTTTCGCTTGCAAAATCGGTCCTCTTAGGGGAATGTTGGAACTCCTTTGAATTTTAAACCATTGCAAAAGGGCTTCTTCTATGTCAGCATGTGGACTTTTTCGAAGTTTCTTAATTTTAGTCCGATCTTTTTCAAATCCTTCTTTTAATTTTTCTCTATTTTTAAAAATAATTTGAAATCGTGTCATGACTGACCTTTAATTCGTTGGCTAATGCTCCATTTTTTTCACCGTTTTCTAATCTGGAAATTATACGAATTTTTTCCTCAACCGTGAAAGTTTTACGTTTTGCACTCATCATTGAATATGTGGAGGTACAGACTACGGAGGTACAGAGTGTGATGACTTGTCGGCTGTAGAAAGAGTTGTAAATGCTTTGCACTCTTTCCTCTCGTCACTAGTCTGGAATTTCTGTTGCCGTTTGGGTTGGTTTCGCACCTCATAAATTTTTCTTATGGGACTCCACTGGTGGGTGGAAGTTTGGGGGGACTGGCTTGGCGGGGTCAGCACTTCCGATCATTATATCCCAGTCACTAGGGGTATGGGCGGTAACCCACTTTTCTTGGCAAGTTTTATTTTCTGGAGGCACACTTTTTTAGCAATCCCTACTTTATGAGGGCTGACCACAGCCGAATTAGTTCGTGAGAGTTGGGTTTTATTTTACGTAAAAAAAAAATGAATAAAATGGTTGAAGAACAACGTGCTGCTACTTCCCGTCCGTTCACAATTAGCATGTTCTTATAAGCGATTTATTTTCCCAGACACCAATTAATTTTAAGTCACTAAAAGCGATATGTTCTTATTAACGATGTTATTATAACCGGATTTTGTATCCATTATAACACATGAGAATTGGCCGGGAACTAATAATTCCGTTCTTTTAAGCGATATGTTTTTATATCCGGTGTTCTTATAAACAATTTTTACTGTATATTGAAAACATTTGAAAATGATTAGCGTTCTCGCTTACAAAAGTAACTTAAAAATTATTTTTCTCGAAAATGCTTTTTAAAGTACTACTTCCAGTCTTTTAATATCGCTTACGGTTTATTTAATTGGCCATAAATTCTGATCCTTTGATGGTACAAATAAAAGTAGTTCAGTTTTAGAACCCTAAAAGATTGGCCTTTGAAAAAAAGAGCAATGAAAAAATTTTGAAATTTTGCGCCGAAGCAGTCATTTCAATGTAGGCATATAGATACCTGAAAATAAGTGGGTAGTATTCTCCGTCCGCACATTTTCATTGAAGTGCATTTAAAGCCTCTTGCACACATCTTTAATGTATAGTTAGTTTTACAATGACAAGAACAGAGAGGAGGAAAACGAGGATCCAATAAGAGAAAAACGCCAAAATTGGCGTTTCGGAGTGGTTTCTTGCCAGAATCTCTCCACATTGGTGCAAGTACCGTAGTGCAGATGGGGATTAATGAATATCTTTGCTTCTGTATTCAGTCCTTTGGCTTATCGCCTCTTTCTACCTCTGGAGTGGGTATTTAGCATGCTATTAATTATTAAAAGGAAGGGTTTATTGTCTGTCCATTTTTACCCTCGCAATGGGGTTTGGTGTCATTGAAAGCTATGATGTGAATGTTGGGCACTGTGAGGTGCATTTGGGAATTCATTAGGACGGTTATTCGGTAATCCATTGTTCGCGTACAATAAAAAACCCAGTTATAGATCATGCATGTAAAAAAATCTAACTCATATATTTAGAACAATAAGTGTTGTTGTTGTATCTAATGTTCCTTGGCTGGAATTTATTCCAAACCAGACCCATATAGGCTTGCGGGCAGAGGGGAGCAGCTCCGGTTTATAATGGCACCACAAGGGTCGGAGTCCGATTTAACAGAGTGACACCTCAATTTTAATCGAGCACCTTTAGGGGCGTCATCTGGGGTGGATCGTACCATCTCCCACCCCCTCTAACATCATAGACGGACTTTCCGGTCTACGGATTTAACGTTCCCAAATCCGGCCTAGAAACAGATAGAAAAATAAGTGTTGACATATATTATTTTCGAAAGTTGATATTAAGAATTTATGCGTGAAATGTTTAAATTAATATATTTCCCACTGCAAAGAAATTAAAAAATGAGTATTTCCTTATTTCCATCTCATGAAATCACTATTACAAGCAATTTATAAATAAAAACGTGATTTTCGAAGAAAAAAAATCTAATTTGCTTTTTGAAGGAATTAATGATGTAATTGCTGATTGTATCCCTGAACAAGTTATTTCTTTGATGTGTTGGTACTGGGAGAGTTTCCAAAATAAGAATTAGAGAAATAAAATTTTCTAATTGCAAAAAAATTGCACCATTTAATCACTCTCCATTATTGCGAATAACTGGCTTAAAACGGGAAACATCAATTTTTGTGTAAAGTCATTATGAAGACATGTCTAAGCATTAAATGCAAAATATTATAGATTTATTATCTTAATGTAGGGAATAATAGCTTCGGAATAAACTCTATAATAGCTGGAAAAAATCTCCAGAAAATGAAAAATGAAATTGGATTCTTTCAGGACAAGCATTATGAGTTTTACTTTTAATTAAGTTCGCACAATTTTTCATTAAAGACGCAGAAATTTCGGTTTAATGTTGAGTTAGCCCATTTTGGCTTGTGTCCAAAGAAGAGACTTCAGATAAATAGACAGCATTGTATATATGTATATATACAGAAGAATCTAACATGTCGATTCTTTTACGTATGGTACTGATAGATTCAATTTAGAACACAATAATTTGTTTGAGTTTGAAAATAGGTAAGGAATGTAAATAATACTTTACAGGATTAATACATTTTAAACGTTAATTACAAATGAAAATAATGATTTTTTTTTCTAAAATGCAATTAGACATATATATTTTCCTTTTATATGCTATATATTGTTTCAATTAAATCAAAACTTTCCTAGCAGACTTGAGCGTGTACTATTCAGCCCTTTGTTGCACATACATAAATAAATATACCTAAGTTTCGTAAGCAGCATTTTCAATTATCGTTTGAAAATCTATAATTTGCGTTGCTTGAATGAAAATATGTGGATTCATTCTAGGCTATACCTAGATTTCAAAATGATATTGAATTTAATATTTATGCATATTATCCGGAAATATTTTCTTATTTTAGTATTTAAAATGTTAAATTATATGTACCATAGCTGTAGCTAGGCATACCCGCAATATAGATGAGTTGTATTTGGACATCGACGATATACAATCCTATTTAGCGTATTTTATGGGGAAAATATCTTATTTCCTTGCACGTAGTTACTCACTCTGTCGTATTTTATAAAAGAGCTATAAAAAACTAGCGAAATTGTTATCCATCAATTTCGACTTCTGCCAAATAGACCCTATTTGAAGGTCTACGGGACAAAATCCGGACTATTAGCTAATGAGTTATTAGGACATATAAACCGATATTGTGAGGACCTGTAAATTACACAGACTATTCCTCCTTTCAACCCTTCCCCACATCATAGAATGTGACAACAGGAAATCACATGACAATTTTTACTGTTAACCGGATTTTTGTGTAATGTGGTAGCTTGTTTGTAAAATTTACGACACGTACGTGGTCGTGGGGGAAAATTCGAAAAATATTTTTTCCTCAAATATTTTGTAATTTTGTGTTAATAATTAACTTGTACTATTTTAATTTGCTTAAATTCGAATGTATAATTTTTATATCGGTTTTCATTGCAAAAAAATTTATACAATCAGTTGATTTTTCCCGTATTCTTCAAGAATCATCTGATGAAGAAAGCGAAAGGGAGGAAACATGGATTTGAAAGCGATGGCGATTTTAGTGAAGAAGATATAGAAATAAATAATATAAGTAGTGAATCTGAACAATATATTTCGGATGATGATGATAATAATGACTCAGAGGAAAGAAATTATGATAAAATGTTCTATGTTGGTAAGAATAAATCTTCTATGTGGCTAAAAGAGGAGTATGCAAACTCGTCAAACATGAATAAGATGAATATTGTGAAAGTGATATCAGGGTTAAAACACCATGTCAAGGATATAGAGGATTAAATAGGATAATTTTTGAAAATAATTGATATAAATATGCTTGATGAAATTTTGAAGTGTACAAATGAATATATAACACTTTAAAAATAATTTACTATCATTTGAATGTGACATCATTTGTATTTTGCAATAATGAGGTCAATGGTTTATCTCTTAACAAATTTATTACCAATATTCATTCATTTATGTCGTTTTTCGTGACAAAAACGGTAAAATAACATATGTCGTAAAAAATACGACGAGCGAGCGCTTATGTAAAATTGCTGAGTGCGCTTGCTGGAAGGTTAAGCAAAGACAATGGTACGAAAATGATTTACTGAAAATAATATATCATTAATTATAAATGACACATACAAAAGAAAAGACAAAATCAAAAATTTTCGACTGCACTCTCTAAATCTTGTACTATTCTTGGAAGAAGTTTGTTCAAATAAATATTTCATAAAATATCTTGCTATATTCTAATGATTTCAACCTCTCAGTAAGTAATGTAACATAGTGGTTAAATAGTGTTTAGATCTATGATTACTGTGTCTCAAGACACCTTTTTAAGAGCTTTTATACTAAATATAATTTGCCTACGGACATTATAAAATTTTACTTCACATATTTAGTTTATTTTTATCGATAAATGGCTATACCCAAATGAAACACAACAAAGAAATGCCGTTTGCTCGATTGGTAAGATGCCACTGAAATAAAATAGTGCTGCTTTGTCAGATGTCTCTTTCATGAGCGCCATTTATAAAGAAGTTGGTTGTTCTTATGAACTTCGCTTTATTGAATTCTGTTTCTGTTGCGTGGCTCTTCAATGCATAGCTGACTAACGAGCCAGCAAAGGAATTTGAAGGCAGCAAGGGAATTGTTCTTATAAACTTTGCTTTATTAACTTGTGTTTCTGTTGTGTTTCTCTTCAAAATGTAGCTGACTAACGAGCGAGGAAGGGAATTTGGAGGCAAGTAAAAGTGAAATTATCTATTGGAAGTTAGACTGTACTGTATGAAGCTTCTGATATTCGGCTAAGCATGGTAAGGGACGACAGCATTCTGTTATGGTGCTATTACCGTAATTTAGAAAATTCTCCAACATTTTTGGTTGGATCTCTTTTTATGGTGCAAAATCAACTAAGTACATACAGCGCCCCATTTAATGAAATCCTTCAAACATAGGATACATGAAACATAACATACCAAAAGCAGGGCAGTAAAAATATGTGTAAAACGCTAAAGGCAAATCAAATTACGCTTATCCAATGAAGTTCAATCGCTTAGATAACACAAACCAAGATGAAAAGGAAAAATCTTTAAATATATTTTTGAAAAAGGAACCACGAATACTATTATAAAAAACCGTAACGCACGTTTAAATCTCAAATTACCATGATGGAGATAATATGCAATGAAGTTGTATCAAAACTTTTAACAGCAGATGGTAAGATATGACCAAATATGATTCACTTTCTGTGTCGTTAATTTAGGGATACCATAATTTTGGTTTGCCCATTGTAAGTTTTAGGCTCAAACAATTAAGCCATAAAGTTTAGTTTTTTATTCGAAATATCATTCTAATATCTTACAACTAGATCTTGACCCCCATAACACAAAAGTTATCATTTCAAGAAACAGTTTATTTCTTTAAAAACAGATTTATACACTCATGGACAAAAAAATTAGCGCACCAAGAAATAATTGCGGGATCGTAACAAAACTTGCAATGAAGGTACATGTCGGGGAGATATGCAAATGATTAGAAATGCAGCGTGATTGCGCATTACGTATAGCCGATAGAGGGCGTTGAAAATCGTACTCTGTGGAGTATAAAACAGGTAACCAAAGCTTGTTTCAGTGTGCTGAATCATTTACAAAGGAAGAGCTGAGATAGACATGCCATTACGCCGTGTTCGAAGACAATATAAGCAGTTGTCGCTGTTTGAGAGGGGGAGAATCGTCGGGATGATGGAAGTTGGGTGGTCAACTAGGCGAGTAGCTCGTCAATTAGACCGCTCTGATTGTGTTGTGAGGAGGTGTTGGGACCAGTGGACCCGAGAGATGTCATGTACACGAAGACCAGGCTCAGGACGTCCTCGACAGACCAGTCGTCGAGAAGACCGCCACATCGTAAGAAATGCACACGTACAGCCAACTGCTTCATCGGCCGCCATCCAGGCATAGGTAGCACCTTCACTAGGGGACTCAGTGTCTCGAACCATACGAAGGCGCCTGGCTGAAGGACAGTTGGTATCGTGGCGCCCATTAAGTGTGCTGCCCTTGACGCCCACCCATCGACGCCTCCGTTTGGAGTTTCGCCGCGCACGAGGAAACTGGACTGCAGTGGAATGGAACCAGGTCGTCTTTAGCGACGAATCCAGATTCAATCTCAGCAGTGATGACAATCGTGTTCGTGTGTGGAGAGCCCGTGGTGAACGCTTCAATCCTACCTTTTCTGTACAGCGACACATCGCTCCCACAGCTGGTGTGATGGTATGGGGTGCCATTGCCTACAATACACGGTCACCCCTAGTATTGTTCCGTGGCACCATGACAGCCCAGCGGTATGTTCATGAAATCCTGCAACCACATGTGTTGCCACTCATGCAACGGCTCCCAGGAGCCATTTTTCAACAAGACAATGCTCGGCCTCATACGGCAAGGGTGTCACAAGACTGTCTCCGCACTGTTACTACCCTTCCTTGGCCTGCCCGATCCCCAGATTCGTCTCCAATCGAGCATATCTGGGATCATTTGGGACGACGAGTTGGGCATCCCACGATTTTGAACTAACTAGAGGCAAGGTTACAGCAAATATGGAACGAAATGTCTCAAGACATCATACAGAACTTGTATGACTCAATGCCCGATCGTATCGCATCGTGAATTCGCGCTAGGGGGGGGGGGGGGGGGTTCATCGAAGTATTAACTCCTCCGTTCTTTTGCCTTTTTCTCTGAAATAAATTATCCTTTTTTGATTTTCTTATCATTTACTTATATCAAAGTAGTCATTACGTATGTAAAATTTCGTTTCATTTTGACGACTCCTTCTTGGTGCGCTAATTTTTTTGTCCATGAGTGTATATTCATATATATATGTACTTGTAGAAAAATACATTTATATAACTCTAACTTATGTACAAGATATGCATGATTCCTGACCGCAGTCTTATGAAACTGACTGTAAACAAATGAAATGTATGAAGAATAGCAATATACTGCAACTTCATATACTGAAAAGTTCACGTAGAAGAAACCAATATCCTTTAAACTGTCGGCATTAAAAAGAGAAAAGTGTTTCGATCATTTCAAACAAAATTGGAAAATCTGCGACTGTACTGAGAATGAACTGCTGTTGTTTCATTATCAATCTAAAAGAACAAATGGAGTTTGCAAAAAAAAAAAAAGGAGAGTGACGATTTGGTATAAGCATTTTCATTTCAGAACTTCCCTATGCACGTTTCATACATACCGAAATGTTATATTTATAATACTGTCATCCATTTGGTTTCGGGAAAAAAAAGACATCACTACAGTACTTTTCTTTCTTCTGTAATGATACTGAAAATATTTTATGTTGTTCCTAAGACTGCAAGAAAGGAAAATAAGAGCATTTTTCTTTCAGGTTATTATGCTTCGATGTTTCTGACAGTTTATGTTATGAATAAGTTTGATCGACAGACTTAAGTATTTCGGACTTGACGTACGCAGCCACATGGCATAATGTACTACTCATAATTACTTATTATGTCTTCAATGAAACCACTGTAGTTAATTTAATAATAAAAAATGGGTTTTACACAATGCATTTCATCGTATCTATTTAATATAATCCTCTACAAACAGGCAAACGGCTAGTCTTCAATCCTGCACTGGAGACAAACCTTTCTTCGAGAAAAACCCTTGATTAGTCATTTTTTGTTTTACTTCAAGGACCTTGCGGATTTCTGCTTTTTATAAGTTTTCCAAGAACGGTATGCCAGTACCACGTTCAACACAAGGACTACCAAGCCATTCAAAACTATCGGTTTTAGCATTGATAGAAAGAGGTATATCTTAATTACTTTTGGAATTGTGTCAAGAGAAGTAATGGTAATTGAATACTAAGTGTTATTACTATATATAAGAAAATCTCTTAAATGACTGGGGAAAATAGCTATGACAATTCATAGACAACAGCCATGAAATAGCAGATAATAGACAACAGGAAGAATTAGTAATTCATCTCTATTTATGCTGCGCTAAAATAAAGATTTTTTTTATTAATCTGTTTATTTTCTCTCCAAAATAACAGTTATTTCTAGGGAGAGGTATGATCAATTTAACATACTTATAGATAACTGACTTAGAAGAGAAAAGGTAATTTTTTACTGCCTATCTCTGATTTTACGTTGGCATAAATATTCCCATCGTAAAAACTAAATTAAAGGACACTACTTATGCTTTTCTGTGTTAGTCTTGGGAAATAAATGTACACAGACCCAAATGAGGTTTCTGCATAAACTGAAAGAAATCCTTTGCATGTTATATATTTAGGTGAATAACTACCCGTTTTGAAAGAAAAATAAACCTGCCTAATCAGATATAGGTAAGTATCCTTCACTATAAATGTTTTGCTTCAAAGCATTGCTTTGTGTGAGCAATAAGTAATAAGTTAGCTGGTTTAATAAGTAAGCTGGTTTTCATTTAATTGGTTTAAGGTGACTGCCTACGTTGAAAATGTCCTTTTTTGACTATTTTGGTGAATTTTATTTTTGTAAGATTCGTGTAATTCAATCTTTTCTCTTTTCAAAACTGTTTTGATATTCATTCTACATCAATTAGAAGCAGAGTTATAGCTGTTTAAAAAAGCATCGTCTGCTACAAAATTGAAGTGACAAACAACTTCAAATGCGTTTTTCTCAGAATTATGTTTCTTAGCACGAATCTCTACCGTTGTCATGGTATCGCACATAATAATGCATATAATTTGATAAAGTTTTCAGGAAATGTTTTAGATTCTATTGTTAATGAAATGACGTACAATAATTGATGTATAATAATTATACGTTTTTTATTTTCGGCTGTTTTTATAAAGAAAGGAATGACGAATTAATGAAAATTTTCATATTGGATCATAAAATTGTCTGTATTATTTTCGCATTTTAGAATTTTTCTGAGATTGTAGGTCATTTTGAAGATAACTGTCATATGTATCATGTGTGAGAAGGAAATTTAAATAGCAGGATTAGAATTTTGTGCAGAATCATAAGCGTTTTAGCTAAATTTCATTAAAAATTACTTCAAATTGACCAATTTATAAAAAAGTATGGTATTTAGAAGTTAGTTTTTGTTCATTTTTTTAATTTTTAAGTGTTATTTTACCATAAAAGACCAAAAAATCCATTAAAAATGATTTTTTTTAAAAAGTTGTCTCCGGACGTAGGCAGTCACCTTAAACGGAAAATGTATTCAATTTTTTTTTTTGGAACTGTGCGATATTTATCAAAATCCCTGTTTTGATATTATATTTATGAGAAATATAATAAGAAAAATTACAATTTATGCTTCGTTTCAAGTGAAAAAAAGTTAAAATAGGTAAACATTACATAAGATACGTTAACTCTATACATTGCTGTATTTTAAGATTGACATGTTGTAACTCTCATATATGTTATGCAAAATTTATAATTTCCGTTTGTAAGTATATATTATTTTGGAGTCATAAAAATAAATTTTTAGATATGAAAAAAAATACGTGGATTAAGCTCTAAAAGAAACAAATACCATTCCTAAAAGAATACCATATTGTATTACGTAAACCACATAATATAATATTATTAAATAATATTGTATTATGTGGTTTACATAATATATTATGTAAACCATATATTTCAATAAAATTTTGTAACGTGCAGTGACTTAGACCAGAGGTGTGCAAAGATCGTGACCCACATGGGGTTAGCGGATAGTTTGAAGTAAATTTGCATCGTACTGAATTATATAATTTAATATTATTCCTTGAATTTTTTTGTAATTAAAAATATTTATTATTTTTAGTTATATTTTCATATACAAATACATATTCATTTTTAAATATGATGTTTTTGCCACGTGAAATTTGCCAAAAGCAAGAACAGAATGTAATCAAGGCATTTTTTTCATTGTTATTATGCAAAGTAAATATAAATCTCAAATTCATTGATTTTAAAAAAAATTTCTCAAAATTTGCGTATTTCTTCAATTTTTTTGTGCACATTTTCCTAATTAATAAAAAAATAATAATTGTTTCTGCTGAAAAATCTTCATCGGGGTTGTGTGATTTTATATCCAAAGAAAGTGTATTTGTAGTCGGAAAAAGTTTGCACCCCATTGACTTAGGCTGTAGCTGCGGGATTAACCCATTTAAGACTGGCGTTTCGAAAACGCAACATTATTTTCTGTATTTTTTAAAGGCATGATCCTAATTTTGTACGTCTGAAGTAACATTTTTATTTTATTCTCTATACTTCAATTGATCATAATAATTTTTTTGTTTCCTCATTTCCCCACTTTTAGCATTTGCAAAAAATTTTTTTTTCTGGTGTTTTGAAAGGGAAAAAAATGACTATTTTCAAATAATAACCTTAGATAGCAACACATGATAAATTTCCAATTTGATTCTTGTTCCGAGTTTACTAGAGACTAAAGAACAAAATGGCTTCAACAGATAAATCATAATTTTTGTTTTTATGTTTCTCAATTCATATTTATAAAAATGTTGCGAAAACGCAACATCAGTCCAAAGTATATTACTTATTTCCAATGTGTTTTATTAGTGCTGCCTAGTTTTTCATGCAGTAAATTGGTATTGTTTGCATTTCGGATAAGTTTGTCTCTAGAAAAAAGCGATTTTTGACATTGGGAGAGACATTGGAGTATTTTCATGGGCTAGATTATGATATTTCAGAATCATCCTCAACAGAAGCTAATGAGGAACCATAATTCGTCATTATCCCTCCAGATCTGGATTATTTGACGGATGAAGAAGATATTGATGATAATATTTTATGTGAAAATGTCGAATCACCTAAAGACATTGCAGGTGAAATAGACATTTTTTTTTCTAAGAAATGTAAAAGTAAGCAATATAGTAAGAAAAAGGAGCATATTGTATGGGAAAAAGGGAGACTCTACATGGATGTAATGAATTCTAAAATAAGTTTATTTGAGTATAAGAGATCTATATCTTTGAGAGAGCCATATCTTTGATAAAAAGGCTTGAAGAAATGCCAATGAATTCTGTTTTACCTGAAACTTCATATATTGGAAGACCATCTTCAATTTAAAATCTAATTCTCAACGAAACTCTGAAAAACCGTATGGGCCATATTATTACTAAAAATAGTAAAAATAAACAAAAAAATGTAAACACTTCAAAAGTCAAACAATTTCTGTATGTAATAAGTGTAATGTACCTCTTCATACTAAATGTTTCAAAGATTTTAAATTTTTTTAAAAATTTTTTATAATTTTCAATTTTTATATTTTTAAAATTTTTATATCGCTTTGGACTGATGTTGCGAAAACGCAACATTTTGTAACTCTCGTAAAAATAAATTTAATTTTATGGAAACAACTTATTTGTGTATTTAATGTTCTAAGAAGTGTTAAAACACTGTTTGGTGCATTTCCAATAAGGGAAACATGGAGTGGTCCTAAATGGGTTAAGGAAATAAGGGACCTTCAACTTCGAATTTTTCAAATTTCCATCTTTTACTCTATATAAAAATAGAATAATTTCAATTATTTTTACAACATTGAAGACCCTTAGAATTCAAAATAAGCATTTTTTGCTAGAATAAAGCCCAGTTTCGGAAAAATAAATTCCAAATTTTCTAGTATTTTTCAAAATGCTCCATGCGCATTCCAAATCCTTCAAAAACTTAAATTTTTTAAGAATAAGTTTACCGTACATATATACACATAACTGGGGAATGATTTTTTTTGTTACGAATCTAATGCCATAAAGAGTACTTTTTTTAATCTCCCTGTTATTTTCTTTTATGTTTTTGCTTTATTTCATGGTCTATAAATTTGAAAAAATTATGTGGTAGTTTGAAAGAATGAAGCATAAGGTTTATAGAAAACACTTCAATTAACAATCCTGAGAAATTTGGAAGAAATCAAAAGAAAAATAATGCGCATGGATCATTTTGAAAAATTCTAGCATTTTTGAAGTGTTTTTTTTGAAAAACAAGTCTTATTCTTCTACAAAATACTTATTTGCAAATTCTAAGAGTCTTCAACGTAGTAGGAAAAAATATTAATTATTCTCATTTCGCATATGAGAATAAAATATTAATAAATTTAAAAAACGAGGTTAAAGCTCCATTGTTTATTTATTTTATTTTTTATTTCTTTAGTGCCGTTTACAGTGCCGTTTACATGTGCCAAAAACCCGGGTAAAAGCAGGGTCGTTTCTTACTTTTCCCCTACGATAGGGAAAAATGCAGGGTGGATTTTCGACCCTGCTTCGACCCAGGATAAAACCCGCTAATTACCCATGATGCATTTCGAAGCTGGGAGTAAATAACATGGCGGATTTGAACTTGTGTGAATCCATGAAAATGCAGCTAAATGATCGATGGAAGGATCTGGAACCCCTTAACGATCGCATAATTTTCAAGAAAACAGTAGAAAAGTGCCTATTTTTTTCCGGAGGATTTCATTTATTTCTTGATCTGAACCATCCCCAATTACATTATAAATAGAATGGTACTGCCATCTGGTATGTAAAATAAGAAATAAAATTTCATTTCAATAAAATTTCAGTAACATTTTCATTTAAAGTGTTATGGTAAAATTAATAAATTTAATAAGTATAATCAATAATTAAACGTAACATTAAAATTTATTTATAAATTAATTATTTTAGAATTCACAGATAAAAATTTATTTATATCTATTTATGATTTTTTTATTTATACATGACTAAAAATTACTGAATCAAAATTGAAATCAAAATTACATTTTGATTTTATAAAAGGATTTATTAAAACAATAAGTATCTTACAATTAATCTTATAATTTTAAAAAAATGCACCTATCGATTGGAAAATTGTCTTTCCAGTCTTTATTACTTCAGGAATTTAAAATAATTTCTTCCCACCAAACAGAGCTTCGTAATTTTGCCCACATTCTTTGTTGTGGAAAAACTAAATTTAGTGATGAAGCCATAGATCGTACGATTATATCTAATATCCGCATCAATCTTCTAGTTCTTATATTCCTTTTTTCCTATCTATTTTCTAAATTTATTTTTAAAAACAACAGTAAACAATCGTAAACGTTCTATAATTAACAACAGCGACTGACATATGCTGCATTTAAATAACAAATAGACGCAGACGTAATTGTGTTTTAGAAGATGAGTGCATTGGTCGTGTCGACTTTATCTCCTGTAAGCAAGATATATGTAATCAAGGTGGGAGTGCTCAGTAGTTAAAATTTTAAGTAATGAATTAAAATATTAAGGTAAGAATAACGCGGGTAAAAGAAAAAAATTAATAGTAAAGTTAAATTAAAACAAAAAAGTTAATTTTAACAGAAAAAATATAGACTTACAAGTTAAGAAAATTTAGAAGAAAAATTAGATAAGAATAATAATCCACGGAAAACAAAAAAGTAATAATATTAAGAGGCCCAGAAAAGCAGATATCATAAGAATACAAAAAATATTTTTGTAAGTTTTTCAATCTTTTTGGATTTTTAAAGTTTTATGATTTTTTTGTTGTTGTTATTTTTAAAATTTAAGAATTTGAGGTCAAAAGAACAGCAATTGGGAAAAAAAAGGCCTTCCCCAGGACCATACACTTTGTAACGAGATAAATGCGGAGTTCGAAGATGGAAAGCTAAAAATAGCAATACAGTGAATTCGGAAAAGTATGACACCGGCTGGGATCGAAACCATAACGTGATTTACAAGGAATGATGGTGTATGAGGATCACTTCCGCCGAATCATGTGACGACCTTTACTTCCGGTAAGACGGGTAAAAGCAGGGTGAAAATGTGGTCCCATGTAAACGGGCTTTGAAGGTTTTCCCTATTAGCGGGTAAATCCCGGGTATTATTGTTGTCCATGTAAACGCAGCTTACATGTGCCAAAACCCCGGGTAAAAGCAGGGTCGTTTCTTACTTTTTCCCTACGATAGGGAAAAATGCAGGGTGGATTTTCGACCCTGCTTCGACCCAGGATAAAACCCGCTAATTACCCATGATGCATTTCGAAGCTGGTAGTAAATAACATGGCGGATTTGAACTTGTGTGAATCCATGAAAATGCAGCTAAATGATCGATGGAAGGATCTGGAACCCCTTAACGATCGCATAATTTTCAAGAAAACAGTAGAAAAGTGCCTATTTTTTCCCGGAGGATTTCATTTATTTCTTGATCTGAACCATCCCCAATTACATTATAAATAGAATGGTACTGCCATCTGGTATGTAAAATAAGAAATAAAATTTCATTTCAATAAAATTTCAGTAACATTTTCATTTAAAGTGTTATGGTAAAATTAATAAATTTAATAAGTATAATCAATAATTAAACGTAACATTAAAATTTATTTATCAATTAATTATTTTAGAATTCACAGATAAAAATTTATTTATATCTATTTATGATTTTTTTATTTATACATGACTAAAAATTACTGAAACAAAATTGAAATCAAAATTACATTTTGATTTTATAAAAGGATTTATTAAAACAATAAGTATCTTACAATTAATCTTATAATTTAAAAAAAATGCACCTATCGATTGGAAAATTTTCTTTCCAGTCTTTATTACTTCAGGAATTTAAAATAATTTCTTCCCACCAAACAGAGCTTCGTAATTTTGCCCACATTCTTTGTTGTGGAAAAACTAAATTTAGCGATGAAGCCATAGATCGTACGATTATATCTAACATCCGCATCAATCTTCTAGTTCTTATATTCCTTTTTTCCTATCTATTTTCTAAATTTATTTTTAAAAACAACAGTAAACAATCGTAAACGTTCTATAATTATCAACAGCGACTGACATATACTGCATTTAAATAACAAATAGACGCAGACGTAATTGTGTTTTAGAAGAGGAGTGCATTGGTCGTGTCGACTTTATCTCCTGTAAGCAAGATATATTTAATCAAGGTGGGAGTGCTCAGTAGTTAAAATTTTAAGTAATGAATTAAAATATTAAGGTAAGAATAACGCGGGTAAAAGAAAAAAAAATTAATAGTAAAGTTAAATTAAAACAAAAAAGTTAATTTTAACAGAAAAAATATAGACTTACAAGTTAAGAAAATTTAGAAGAAAAATTAGATAAGAATAATAATCCACGGAAAACAAAAAAAGTAATAATATTAAGAGGCCCAGAAAAGCAGATATCATAAGAATACAAAAAATATTTTTGTAAGTTTTTCAATCTTTTTGGATTTTTAAAGTTTTATGATTTTTTTGTTGTTGTTATTTTTAAAATTTAAGAATTCGAGGTCAAAAGAACAGCAATTGGGAAAAAAAAAGGCCTTCCCCAGGACCATACACTTCGTAACGAGATAAATGCGGAGTTCGAAGATGGAAAGCTAAAAATAGCAATACAGTGAATTCGGAAAAGTATGACACCGGCTGGGATCGAACCCATAACGTGATTTACAAGGAATGATGGTGTATGAGGATCACTTCCGCCGAATCATGTGACGGCCTTTACTTCCGGTAAGACGGGTAAAAGCAGGGTGAAAATGTGGTCCCATGTAAACGGGCTTCGAAGGTTTTCCCTATTAGCGGGTAAATCCCGGGTATTATTGTTGTCCATGTAAACGCAGCTTTTCATTGTGTAGGTGAAATACGAAGAGACAAAAGCCGATCATACCAACTCTCCAGTTTGAAGAGACTGGTGTAAAAGTTACATCTAATCACGCCAATATAATAACGAAACAAACAGTTCAAAGCCAAGTTCATGGACTCTTTTGTTGTATATCATAGAATTATTTTGTTATTTATTTACACACCCGAGTTCATTCCAAAGGGATGATAAGTAGAAATTCTAAATTAGCAAAAATCAAAAACTATGAATTTCTGATTTTAATCTCAAAATAATATTACTCTTAAATGTCTCAACGGATGCCATGCATTTTTGTGTTCTTTTATAATTAAGGGAAAGGGACCGGCCAGTTCAATTTTCAATGCTATTAATTTATAATAAGAAATCCCCAGTCTCAGCTATTTCGGAATAAATAGAAATTCTATGCTTTTCAAAGTAACCAACAGGGGTTACTGGTTGGAAATATCCATTCACATTCTAAGTGTAATATAATTAATGTGCACTGAAACGAAAGTATTATTTTGAGGAGATAAGACGTACGAGCAACAACCCCAGTGCCAAAGTGATGGACTAAAAACCAAAATACTACAAGATACCGAAAATGGCTTAAAATGGAAACATTAAACGAAGCACTATTTTGCAAAGTGGCGAACTTCAAGACGGATTCAATTTAGTACTGGTCAGTCCTTCAATTAATATGTCCTTTTTCGTCCTTCTGATATTGGTTCTGTTTAAAAAGAGATATTGTTATTTGTTTTTCTGTGGCAATCTTAATTTGTTTTGTCCTAATGAGTTGGTTTTCAGTTTCAAATTTTAGATATTCTAGGTATGTCTGTTTTTGTCTAAGAAATTGTCCTAGTTTGCGCCTTGAGAGGGAGGCATATACAGGGTTATATATATATATATATATATATATACAATGGTACCTCGACTTACGAGTTTAATTCGTTCCATGACTTAGCTCGTAACTCGAAATACTCGCATCTTGAATCAATTTTCCCCATTGAAATGAATGGAGATGCCATTAATTCGTTCAGGGATCCATTCAAAGCACCGAAATTTTTTGTTACATGTTTTTAAATAAGAAAAACGTGCTTATAAACGACGGACATTGTATAAAAACGCAATACAATAGAATGTACTGCAATAAATTTGTTTTATTAAGTGTAATGTACAACATTTGCCTTTGAGATCAGACTTGAAGATGCTGATGGAAGAGGAGGAGAAAGGTTGAACTGAAAAATTAAATCTTAGTCTTTGATTTTTGATCTTTTCGCCCCGCTTTTCTCACTTTCGCTTTTATTACCAGCTACTCTCTTAAGATGAACGAGTGAGACACGGAATCAGGGCGATTGTTGCATAGTTCACTGTGGCTGTAATGTCCAGATTCTTCTTTCTGAGAATCCGAAGAACGTTTTCTCAGAATTTAATCTCTCGGTTTAAGACTGGATAGTAGTCTCAGAATAATATGTATACAATTGTATAATAATTGTACATAAAGGTTGTAAATATTATATGCTTCTTGTGTTTTCATTTGATGAGGACGTAACATGGCATTCGTTGCTCAAAGTAGCAATGGGATATCTGAAGCTTGCTCGTAACCCGAAATTTAGCTCGTAACTCGAAGCAAAAAATATACCGAGAGAATGTTCGTATCTCGAAAAACTCATAAGTCGAGGTACCACTGTATATACACCCATGGACAAAAAAATTAGCGCACCAAGAAATAATTGCGGGATCGTAACGAAACTTGCAATGAAGGTACATGTCGGGGAGATATGCAAATTATTAGAAATGCAGCGTGATTGCGCATTACGTATAGCCGGTAGAGGGCGTTGAACATCGTACTCTGTGGAGTATAAAACAGGTAACCAAAGCTTGCTTGAGTGTGCTGAATCATCTACAAAGGAAGAGCTGAGATAGACATGCCATTACGCCGTGTTCGAAGACAATATAAGCAGTTGTCGCAGTTTGAGAGGGGGAGAATCGTCGGGATGATGGAAGCTGGGTGGTCAGCTAGGCGAGTAGCTCGTCAATTAGGCCTCTCTGATTGTGATGTGAGGAGGTGTTGGGACCAGTGGACCCGAGAGATGTCATGTACACGAAGACCAGGCTCAGGACGCCCTCGACAGACCAGTCGTCGAGAAGACCGCCACATCGTAAGAAATGCACGCGTACAGCCAACTGCTTCATCGGCCGCCATCCAGGCACAGGTAGCACCTTCACTAGGGGCCTCTGTGTCTTCTCGAACCACACGAAGGCGCCTGGCTGAAGGACAGTTGGTATAGCGGCGCCCATTACGTGTGCTGCCCTTGACGCCCACCCATCGACGCCTCCGTTTGGAGTTTTGCCGGCCACGAGGAAACTGGACTGCAGCGGAATGGAACCAGGTCGTCTTTAGCGACGAATCCAGATTCAATCTCGGCAGTGATGACAATCGTGTTCGTGTGTGAAGAGCCCGTGGTGAACGCTTCAATCCTGCCTTTGCTGTACAGCGACACATCGCACCCACAGCTGGTGTGATGGTATGGGGTGCCATTTCCTACAATACACGGTCACCCCTAGTATTGTTCCGTGGCACCAGGACAGCCCAGCGGTATGTTCATGAAATCCTGCAACCACATGTGTTGCCACTCATGCAACGGCTCCCAGGAGCCATTTTTCAACAAGACAATGCTCGGCCTCATACGGCAGGGGTGTCACAAGACTGTCTCCGCACTGTTACTACCCTTCCTTGGCCTGCCTGATCCCCATATTTGTCTCCAATCGAGCATATCTGGGATCATTTGGGACGACGAGTTGTGCATCCCACGAGTTTGAAAGAACTAGAGGCAAGGTTACAGCAAATATGGAACGAAATGTCTCAAGACATCATACAGAACTTGTATGACTCAATGCCCGATCGTATCGCATCGTGCATTCGCGCTAGAGGGGGTCCAACGGAGTATTAACTCCTCCGTTCTTTTGCCTTTTTCTCTGAAATAAATTATCCTTTTTCTTTGATTTTCTTATCATTTACTTATATCAAAGTAGTCATTACGTATGTAAAATTTCGTTTCATTTTGACGACTCCTTCTTGGTGCGCTAATTTTTTTTGTCCATGAGTGTATATAAACGGGTGGTTATCAATATAATGGAAACGCTTAGGAAAAACCTGAAATTCTTTATTAATATGGCATAGGACCATCTATGACATATAATAGAACCTGGATTCACTAAGGAAGTGAATTATGCAAGTCATGAATATTGGTTAAGGGAATATTATACGATTCTTTATGGATAAATCGTCAACGTTCCTGTAGAGATGCTATTGCTGGATATTGATTCCTGACTCTGTTCCCTAAAACAGACCACAGCAGTTCGATGATATTGAGGCTTAGGGACTGTGCGGGCCAGATAAGGTGTTTCACTTGGTTTTTATGTTCCTCAAACCACGACCTGACACGTATATCTGTATGAATCGGAGAATTATCATCATGGAGAATGTCATCTCCTGCAGGAAACAATTTTTGCACCATATGATGGATCTGGTCGGCTAAAAGTTCAACATAGTCCTTCCCAGTCAATGTCCCTTTCGGGGTTACAAAAGATCCCTTTTGAAAACCATGAGATGGCCGCCGAAACCCTAAGAAATTGCCTGTCCATGTTTGGCAGCTGGCATGAGACAAGCATGATAATACGCTTGTGTAGGTGTTCTTTAGACATACGCACGACCTGTTGCAGGGAACTAAGTGAACAATGATTCGTCTAAACAAATGTCATATTTCAACGTATCACTCGACCAGGATTTGTGCTCGTGGCACCACTGTAGAGGACGGTTAGTTTTCACATCTGTTACAAGTGGCTTGGGAATTACTACTCTGTCTTAAATGTATTGTTTTTGAAGTTTTCTCTTACCTGTAATGACTGGTAATGGAGTCTGCAGATTCAGATGGGGCTCTACGGTCACTTTGGCTACAGTTGTCTTCTTTTTTTATGTCGCAGTCCACTTCAACACCAATCACTCTCTTTCACTTAGCTTTCCCTTTAGTCCACTATTCTTTATCACAGAGGATGTATTTCGTGAACTCTGTATGCCATAATGACTTACGATATCATACCTCGGTAAACACTAGGGTTTGACGAAAAAAATTATTTTTTATAATAAATTTATAATAGCGCGGAAAACTTGGGCATTAGCATCCTAATAACGGGAAAAATAATGTAAAAAAGTATAAATTAGTTTTGAAATCGTGCAAGAGCCCTAAAGTTTAGAAAAAAAGAAAAAAATCTGCACTTTTTCAAGACGAATAATATTTTTTTAATAGTTTACTTTATTTCTAATAGTGTAAAAACTACTCTTTGTAGTTACCTAAATGTGTGAAAAATACTTATGGACACATTGCCGATCATTTGAATTTGCGCAAAAAGCCTTAAAATACCATTAATTTTGTAAAAACCTCATATTGTAGCTCTTCGCCCATTTCAGCATGTTTTTCCTTTATGAGTTTGGTATTGCCTTCTACATCGCAAATGTGTTCAAAGTTGTTCTTTACTTCTTTATTATGCGATGGGTACGGTGTTTCTGACAGGGCCACAGCAGCAATAGCTTCAGGTGTCCTGCATGATCTTGGAATGATCTCTGATTCAGATAAGTCACGAGTGATTGACAAAAGTAAGATTAGAAGGGAAAAAGTGAAGATTCGAAAAGCAATAAAGGAAAAAGATCACCAATTGAAAGAAGTAAATGGAATCTACTTCGACGGTAGAAAAGATAAAACATTAAGACAAGAAAAAATAGGAGCTAAAATGTACCACAGAGTAAGAAAAGAAGAACATATTAGTGTGATTAGTGATCCTGGTGACCAATACATTGGCCATGTTACACCAAAAACAGTAACGATATTCGGTAATGATATTGCCGTGATATGAAAGTATTTTCTACTTCCTAACAAAGAAAGATTTTAACATGAGTGCAGTGGGAGCCATCGAATGTGATGGGACAGTCACAAAGGCTGGTTGGAAAAGTGGTGTTGTACAGAACATTGAAGTTAGGTGTCAGCGACCACTGGAGTGGTTTATTTATTTGCTTCACTTTAATGAGCTGCCTTATAAACATTTGTTTGAGCACTTAGACGGGGCAACAAGGGGGCCAGCGTCATTCATTGGTCCAATTGGCAAGCAACTGCCTAGCAGGGAAAAATCCTGTTGTTGATTTTGTGCCTATTCGGTCTGAAGTTGTCATCACAATAAATAAAACTGACCTCAGTAAAGATCAGCAGTATCTTCTAGACATCGTTAATGCAGTCATCACTGGACTTTGGGATCCAGAATTAGCTGTTAAAGATCCTGGACCCCTCAGCCATTCCCGAATGGTTAACCTGCGCTAACCGGGTATTAAGACTTAACAGTTGTAAATTATATTGTAAAGACCTATCCTCCTGTTTGGTTTGATATTAATATGCATTAAACTGTGAAAGACGGTCCGAAGCACATACTAAAGGTCATTCAAACAACAAGACATTTCCCGGACAACATAAAAGAAATCATCGATCCAGTCATTCAGAGAAACTCGTTCTTCTGCCATCCAGAGAATATGATGTTGGCGACGATATTGTTCGAGAGACAACACATTCGAGAATTAGGCTACAGGAGGATACTGAAAGCCAGAAATGAGTCGCCAGTAATAGGTTACGTTAGAGTCTTCGAGTATCCTTTAATTAATTTTCAAGCCGTAGACTATACTGTACTTATTTATTGGAGAAAATGAAAGCTGGTACCACCTCCATTGTTGTCAAATATGGCAACAGAACACGTTTCAACATTATTGAAAGACAAAACCCTGCCAGAATTTGAGTATTTGAAATTTCTATGCCACACTAAGTTGGTAGAGAAATGTGTGAAAATTTTTACAGAGGCCGCTGGAAAAGTTTGCGGGCATGAAAACCGAGAAGGTTTTATTCGGGCGACTTTAGGATCAAGCTGTTTGATGCCAAAATTTGATACGAAGTCAGAATTTAAAGGGACTTTATTGTAAGTAACCACACCGAAATTGGTTGGTTGGTTGGGTAGGGTGGGGGTCGGACTCGACTTGCAGCTATCTTCATGTGGTCAGTCCTGGGTCATTTCAGCATAAAGGAAAAACATGCTGAAATGGGCGAAAAGCTGTAATATGAGATTTTTACAAAATTAATGGTATTTTAAGGCTTTTAGCGCAAATTCAAATGGACGGCAATGTGTCAAAAAGTATTTTTTTACAAGTTTAGGTAACTACAAAGAGTAGTTTTTTACACAATTAGAAATAATGTAAACTATTAACAAAATTTTATACGTCTTTAAAAAGTGCAGATTTTTTTTCTTTTTTTTCTAAACTTTAGGGCTCTTGCGCGATTTCAAAACCAATTTATATTTATTTATATTATTTTCCCATTATTAGGATGCCAATGCACAAGTTTTCCCTTGCTATTAGAAATTGATTATAAAATAACAATTTTTTTCGCCTCACCCTAGTAAACACCCATACCCATGGGGGCTGTTGTAACAAATACTCTAATTAAAGGCGCTCTAATTATTTGCTAATCTGCATGGTCTACAAGTTTTGACATCTGATGCTATCACAGAAAGAGCCCGATTCCCATAGTTTCATTACTGCTTTTTATGAGTAGAATAATGTACACACTATATTCTATAAAAAAATATTGGTCCCTAAACTTGTTTTTTAAGGAATACGAAGCACATCCATAAACACCACTAATATTGATGTGTTTCCATTATTTTGATAACCACCTGCTTATATATATATATATATATATATATATATATATATATATACATATAAATATAAGTAAACAATCTTACAACCAATAGCATATAATTCCTTTTCTAATGAAATCCCAAAATAAATTCTATACCACATAGAATGTCTTCACTTGCGGGACTAAAACCTTTACGGAAGCGAAGAAATTAAATGTGATTAGATGTATGACGCTATCATAAACACGCAACGAAAGTTTCGAAGATATAAATAAAAAAAAACTCTGGATAAATTTTTCAAATACCATAAAATAACTTTATTTTTCTAAGTCTTCGTCGAACTTTTTGAAATCTCTAAATCACAATTTAAGTAGGGCGTAAAGGAAGCAAGCAAGCATCTTCTCAGTATCTTTTCTTTTACTTTTCTCAAAACTATTTTATTTGGCTAGAAACTATATATCTTAGCATTTATTTTTATTTTTGTCCCCAAAAGTCTAACAATTCTTTTAAAAAGAAAACCATTCCATCAAAATCCTTAATCAATCCCGTTATTTAAGTGCATTCCCTCTAAGACTAAAGTGATTCTTGTATTAAACAATGTATCTTTCTGTTATTTTTCTTTTCAAGAAATATAACATTAATGGGCACTGAAAAAATAACCCAGAGGAATAATAAACTTTGGGAAATTTATCTCCTCTCTAATTTCCAACAGTATGAAAACCTTTAATAGTAACAGAAAATTTAGATTTTTTGTCTAGTGGTTATTAAATTCCCAGGAGAGTCTGAACAAGTTACTTTGGCTTGGCATTGTTCGTGAAATCGGTACAGCATAATGTATATTGTAAGTATGTAACATAGATTGCATGCATGTGTAATGTTTAATGTAATCTCATGCATACATATGTAGGTATATACTTACGTATTTTTCCATAAACATATACATTAAACCCACAATATGAGAGTATTAATTAGTTACACAAATGCTCATGTATATCATAAAATTATAATTTTGAATTTCCGATTATAATTGGCTTTTAGCGTATAGTAAAAACTTAGATATATATCATTAAATATTTTTTGCTAGTTTAGAGCAAAAAATGCTGAAAAATGAGGAAGTAAAGGAAATTGAAAGGGATAAATTTATGACGTCTTCAGTGCTACTTTTCTTCAATAAGGCGGCAAAAAAAAATCGATAAACATGTACGGTGGTTTCTGTGATGCCATCGCTTTAACGGTTAACTTGAAACCTACACCCCCGTTTTCCTTTTTGGGATGCATTTGAAAAGCATAGTTCTCTATGAATAAATTAGCTTTAGGTAGGTATTTCATGACGTATTCAGCGGTATAACGTCATACGGCGAGATTGCTGACTTCGCGGCCGTGGCAGACGCTGTATCAACCCAATCGTCTCGGGAATTTAAAAAATCGAAAAAATCGATGATATCAAAAATCTGACGTTACCGCTTCCACGGTAAATACAGAATCGACTCAAAGCTATATTTTGGAGTAATAAACCTTTAGGATGAATTAATCTTTTCCATATAGGTATTTGCCTACGAAAATATATTTCAATTCTAATAATCAGCAAAAAAATATTTTTATTTGTTTTATATTAGTTTTATAAATAGTCTTGATTTGATATAATAGTCTTTCTTTTAAAATTGAAATGCCTTTTATGTTTTAAAATTTGTGTTGGAAACTTTCCCACTATTAAAAGAAGCTTATCCATAAAACCTTTTGCAGTAACCCATGGTAGTATAAATGAACAAAATAATCCATAGCCTTTAAGAAACATCTGCAATTTGTTTATTTTCTAAACGCAGCTCCAGGCGTATAGAAATTGGGGAAATAGGAAATTCTCTTTCGCTTATCGGCCAATCCACCAGAAAACAATTTACCACACTTTTCAGTGACCCCCCAGAATGATGGGTCCAACAAACAGGATAGGAAGAAGCTAAAAGATTCCCATTTTAAAGAGCGTTTTTGAAAACCGAGCCCCTGTGACGTAACGTCCCAACAGTAAAAAATTAATTACTTTTTCAAAATTTAAATGTTAATTATAATTATCATCATTAACTTTAATTATTATTATTATTATTATTAACTCTATTGATCATTATCAAATTATTAATATCATCTCATTAATTAATTACTTGCTAGCTATAATTCTTTTAAATAACTTTGCTCGGTTAACTTTAATCATAGTTTTTATTTTGTAATTATTCCCTTATGCTTAAACTATAACTCATAATTTTTCAGGTAAGCTTTGAATTCTTGAAAAGCAATTACATTGTTATTATCCATTAAATTCATCTTCATTTTAAATATTCTACATTAACAATATCAATAATCATATTTGCAATCACATGGCGATTCGAATTTACTTCTGAACTGTAAAAATCTGCAAGCGACGTGTATTATACTTTTTAATGTATCCATACGCAGAGTTTTCCTTCTCGAACTTTCCAGAAGAAAAGATAATAACAATGTAATCGCAGCAGTTTTGGTCTTTTGCTTTAATATTCCCTTTTGCTACAGCTAGTATTTTCCATTTATTTAGTTCTCCCTTGCTACAAGCCTTTATTGTTTGTGCAAGAGGAGCTGGGATCTACTTATCAGAGCGTAGACACACCGGCTCTATATTGTGAGTCAGCCGCGTCAGGAAGGTACGCTTGCATTTTTTTTTTGTGAGACGAGACTTGTCACGACTACTGTAGGAGCTCAGAGCAGAGCCAGTTCCCAATTTTTACTTTGTCTCCGGACAAAAGGTTTTTGAAACCCTGGCACTTTTGAGGTGGAATTTTGCCATGTTATCTGATGTTTTGAATTGAGTCCCTGCCCATTGCTGTAAGCAGAATTTATTGACAAGGATGTTTTTTAAGAATAAAATATATTATTTTAACGAAGTATAGCCCGTGCCATTCTTGACTCGCAGTACTTCCTCTTCACAAGAATGTTTTCCACCTCGTTCACTAATATCATTGCGGCTGCATCTAAATGAAAATTATCAGCAACATCTACCGTCCAGCTATCCTCCAGTCTTCGTCTGCACTCATTGTTAATAACTGCTGCCCCGAGTGTTAGCAGTAAGGCCTAACATCTCCTCCAGCGTCGCCGGATCCTCGTCAGTTTTCACATAGGTGCGGTTTGCCTGTTCTACATTCTCCTGGGAGTTCACCCGTTTTAACTGCGGCTTAAACGAATGTTTTGTTTTTCCCATTTGCAGATAAGTAGCCTTGTTAATTAAATATCAAAAATCTTATCAGATCTTAGGACACAACGCTATGTACTCCACTATACTTAACATGTGCAATATCTAACATATATGTGGCCACCCACAAAATTTATCATGGGTATATTTATCAGCCCCGTAAGCTAAATGTAATTAACTGCTCGAAAGATCAATATAGGGACTGGGTGAGAATAAAAGATGTGACCTAAGAGTCTGTGTAAGAAGTTATACCAACTTTTAAAATATAGTAATGTTAGAAATGCAACTGGAGGTGCTGATAAAAAGATACTGATAATATCTTCCTACATAAAAAGGATATGGGAATTATTGGATCGCAGAGTGCTTCTGTTTTCTAGTATTTTTGGATTAAAGAAAGTGGCAATTCTTTAGAGATGAGAGCACGTTTAGTGATGTTGAGCTCTACACGGAAATCTAAGTTCTAAACTAACGAAGAATTACTTTGTTATAAGCTAATATTTGACATGAATTAATTGGTGATTAAACACCTCTAGCAAATCTAGCACCCATGGACCTAGGTTCTGTCATTCTGGTAGATAGTCTATAGCTTACCTGACGAATCATGAAAAGCAGTTAGGTAAGATTTCTTTTGGAGTTACCGAACCTCTAACGAGCTTGTTCACCCAAACACACCAAGGAGGATGTAATGATACCATCCCCTCTCTGCATGATTCCTCAGTAAACTGGATATGCCGAATTTTTGTATTATTTTCTCATCCTATAACAAAGTACACGGTGCTTTCTTTAGGATTGTCAATCCAAAGATTTTGGGTTGACTTACAAGCAGGAAATTTTTCTTGAAACGTGCAAAGAAAGACTAAGACGTGAAAAAATAATTTTTCTCTTACTTGTCCCGAAAGTTTAAAAGATATAGAAATCTATTACAGGATTTATATAAGTCAAAATATAAAAACATATTCTTTTATTAAAACAATGTTCCATGAAACAGTTTTATTGGCATAAGCGAGAGAAATTTTATCTCCGTACTTTCAGATACGTTCCAGAATCATGGATTCCTGTTTGAGAGGGACATACAGAAGAAGGTTATGAACAGTTCTGGGACATTGGACATAAAATGATATCTTTTAAATTTTTGCATTTCCGTAGTTCGACATCCATAAAAATATCCCTCTTGGGGTTTGTCTAGACTACAGACTTGAGCTCCGTCAAATGAAGAAGAATTCTAAATCAATATGAAAGTATTTTATTTGAAATATATATATATATATATATATATATATATATATATATGGGGAAAATATAGATAGGTCATATCTTATATGACAATCAGATATATTTTATTATTCTTAAATTTGTCATTTTTAAATACAAATAAAGCGCATAAGCCTCATAAGAGAGTTTTTGTGTATGAAAATTAAATAGATATGAATCCAAAGGAAAACGAAAAGAGAAAGAAATAAATGTTTAAAAACTATCCTGTATAATATAGCGTAAATTATCTGACTGCAGAATTTTTCCCGTAATGCACCACTATTATAGCATGTACAGTACAAGTATATTTACCTCCGTTGAAAGCAACTGAGGTTTCTTGTGAATAAAGTGCGAATGAGTTCATTAACAATTGCCCCGCATAGGCAAACAAACAAGAAACAAGTACAGTATAAAATGGTTTATTTTGAACAGGAAAACTCTTTAAAACTAAGAAAGAGAACAGGCGAAAAACTTAACCGAATTGAATATCCAACGGTTATTTAAACAATAAAAAATAGATAAGGAGGTTTATTTCTACTCAGCTTGCTTTTCAATACAGATTTAGGGATTTAATTTTATTATCATTGGTTCGATATCTTTAATAGATATATATTCAACAGTTAAGAACTCCTCACTTTACGGATGCAGATGAACTTTTAATGCCTAGAAGAAAAAATGCTTCTCTTTTGTTCTTGATTATATTAAATCAGACATAACTACAGATGAATTCTAAGTACATTTTTGATTTTTATTAATTTTAACCTTGAAAAAACTAATTTTTCTTGATATTTTTTCAGCTTAAAGGACTATATATTGTCATGACTATGGGTATATATACTGTTATATAGATGAAAATCCGTCCAATCTCTAACATGCAGTGAGTCAATATTTGGCTATGTAAAAGGTTTTCTCACTCATGTAAGAAACAGCATTTCGTTCAGCACGCTAATGCGGTATAAACAAGCAGCCTTTAGTTGATACGAACAACAATTGATTACTAGGGAAATCTTTAATACTTGCTTTCGTGTCATTCATTATTTTCTTCGATCGATTTGATTATTATTCTCCAGGCTTTGTGCCAACTGCTTTTCTGATAGCATAAATGAATGAAAATGATGTTGATTGAACTATTGAATAATATAAAATTATATCTGATGAACCGAAGTGTATTTTTGATGTTTATTTCCGCTTTACAATGATTATTCAAAACTTGTGAGCTCCTTGAAAATTCAGAGGAAAATATTTTTCCCACGTATATTAAAGCTGTTGTGTACTAACCCTATTGCATGCACTCACATCACTATTAGCTTATGGAGAAAGCTTGTCCAAGGATTCCGACTTGGAATGTAAGATTTAAAAAAAAATTATACTCTGAAATAGAAAAAGAAATTTTACACCTTAAGGCATTTTTTCGGTTTTATTGAAAAAAAATTGCAAATAATTTTTATTAATTTAAATTATTCGGGGGAAAAATCTGGTATAGTATGCTTTAAACACTCGTCAACTCCTTTGGTGGACGCAGTATTTAAAATCCTGTTGCAAGGAGTATAAAAGTTCAAGCTATCTGAAAATACCATTGTTATTGGATTATCAGCATTTATATAGGTGTAAAGAGTAAACACATTTTCTCCTCCATAGTTAACATGGAGGTGAGCGAATCCAATAGGGTTAGAAAACAGCAGTCTTAAGCATTTTACAATATTTGATATGGGGAATATTGAGGAAATACAAATTTCCTGTTGGGTTGAATACATGATTTTAGTTTTATTTGTATACAGTAAGTGTAGACCATGTATCAAAGCCTAATTCTTAATGATTTTAATTTATGTTGCATAACACGTATAAATGCAAATTATCCTTGTTCTTAGTATTCTCTCCGATTCTTTTAACTTCAAATAACTCTATTACTTTCTGTTAAAAATAGTCTTTTAGAACTTAGCTGTCTTTAGAAAACTTAAAGTTTACATTATCCCATCTGAACGTTTACTGAGTAATTTTTACTACATTTTCCTCTTGAATATTGATGTGTCTCTGGAACAATTTATAGCATTCAGAGCCTTATGTTGTGATATCCACGCATTTTAATACAGAAAAACATTTCTACTTTGGTCACTTTATTCCCTGAAATTGGATTTAAAAAAATCAAATGTCATCAATTCGTAAATTTTTAAAATCAATTTTAAATATATTAAGAGCAAAAAATTCAACGAATAGAATAATGCGAGAGTATCATAAAATGAAATTTATTAAAATCAGAAACAAAAATATAATGCTTGGTTGTTACGACTTCCTATCAAATATATATATATATATATATATACATACAACTTTTGTCCAGAAAGTTCGGCGAATGATGTCATAGTGCTCACGGTCGTAAGAGTTTGCAACCGGAGCATACCGTACCGGCCAGGTGTCGCAGTGTAGGCGACAGTTTTGGAAAGTTAAACAGGTGCAAAGTTGGGCACAAAGAATAGGAGGAGAAGATATATTCCAAACAGCGGATATCTGGTGTAAAGATGTCATGATATACATGGTGTTATACAAATGTGCAAATACTTTCATACAGCGTGTGCAGTAATTGGATTCTATGACAACATTCAATGTTTTATACCAACGATAAATATGTGAGGCAAAGTGTGATGAGGCATATGTGATGATGTATGACGCATTATGCAGTGAGGTAAAAATATCGTTACACAGTGAGCAGACGGCACGTGGTAAGGGAAGGACAATGATAGAGGAGTGTTGCTAGAAGGATATGTGTTGTTATGTGAGGTGGTCACAATGTGAATATTAGTGGCTGAGATTGAGGTTGTGGTTGGTTTTATTTTATTTTATTTGCTTTTTTTCTGAAAGAAAGGGGTGGATGTCGCAGTGTAGGCGACAGTTTTGGAAAGTTAAACAGGTGCAAAGTTGGGAACAAAGAATAGGAGAAGAAGATATATTCCAAACAGCGGATAAATGGTGTACAGATGTTTAACCATTCCTTTATACTTTTCGTTTATCTGTATCATAATCTTGTACATTCATACATTTACCAATCATGAGACTTATTCGAACTCAAACTACATGGCAACAGAAAATACTTTAAACTTTTGTATATAACAAAAAAAATATACCAGTACCTATTCTTATAACACAAATTCCGTGTAAATCCTGTACTATATGATACAATTATATGCAAATATATACTGCTAAAAATATAAACAAAATAAAATATATTATTATCCTTGGGTACTGTTCAAATACATTGTTCATTTAAATTTTTTATCTTCATGTACTATATGTTATAATTATATGCAATTATATACTGCTAAAAATATAAACAAAATAAAATATCTAATAGTCTTTGCTTATTGATTAACGATATTGTTCATTTCCATCTGTACACCATTTATCCGCTGTTTGGAATATATCTTCTCCTCCTATTCTTTGTGCCCAACTTTGCACCTGTTTAACTTTCCAAAACTGTCGCCTACACTGCGACATCCACCCCTTTCTTTCAGAAAAAAAGCAAAATAAATAAAATAAAACCAACCACAACCTCAATCTCAGCCACTAATATTCACATTGTGACCACCTCACATAACAACACATATCCTTCTAGCAACACTCCTCTATCATTGTCCTTCCCTTACCACGTGCCGTCTGCTCATTGTGTAACGATATTTTACCTCACTGCATAATGCGTCATACATCATCACATATGCCTCATCACACTTTGCCTCACATATTTATCTTTGGTATGAAACATTAAATGTTGTCATAGAATCCAATTACTGCACACGCTGTATGAAAGTATTTGCATATTTGTATAACACCTTGTATATCATGACATCTTTACACCAGATATCCGCTGTTTGGAATATATCTTCTCCTCCTATTCTTTGTGCCCAACTTTGCACCTGTTTAACTTTACAAAACTGTCGCCTACACTGCGACTTCAGGTGAAGACTGGTCTCAACCAGTTCCTGAGCTGCGGCGCTGCGAGTTAGCTTATCGTGTGTAAATAGTTCTTTGTAGAGTGAAAGTGCTGTGCGCTTGGTCGAATTCAAAATGGATCAGCGAACGAATATGGTGTTCTGTTTCAAACATGGAAAATAAGCGAAAGAAACTCAGAAAATGCTGCTAAAAGTTTACGAAGAATGTGCTGTCACCTTGAAGTGCGTGTATTAGTGGTTTATACGCTTCTGAGGAGGGCGAGACACCATTGAAGACTCCCCCCGAAGTCGACTGTCTGTAACTGCACACACCCCAGACAACGTACAGAAAGTGAAGGAATTGTTGGACAAGGATCATTATGTGACAGTACTTATGAATGCGAAGAAAGTGGGAATTGGTTATGAGATGACCCACCTCATACTGACCCAGGATTTGGGTAAACGCAAGATTTGCTCCCGACTTGTGCCTCACACTTTGACACTGTAACAAATTCAAATTCGGTTTGACGCCTATGGAGACTTCATCGACTTCGCGGATCGAAACTCAAATTTCCTGAAAACCATTGTCACGGGTGACGAGACCTGGTGGCTGAAGTAAGACCCCGACCGCAAGCGTTAGAGTTTTGAGTGGTGGGGTCCAGGGTCCCCGAAAATCAAGAAGGTACGAAGTGAGAAATCCATTAAGAAAATACTCGTGCTTCGACTCAGGGTGTCATCCATAAAGAATTCCTCCATGAGGTCACCATGCTAAATGCCGTTAAGTACGTGGATATACTGCCAAAAATTCACTTTCGCTGTATATATATATATATATATATATATATATATATATATATATATATATATATACAGCGAAAGTGAATTTAGGCATAATGATGAAGAAAACTAAAATCTTGATTTAGAAGAAAGCATTTTTGTTTAAAAAAATAAGACAGTTTAGCAGAAAGGAAAACAAAATCAAAAAGTGAAAACGTGTTCTCAATATGTAATAATTAATTTAGCAGTAGTGAAAAGAATTGCATGCAATATAACAGAGCCTATATTATGTTGGGAATTGTTTTTTAGTACTAAAATCTTACGATACATAGTTGAGTAGACAAATGTTTATATTAAAAAAATATCGGTACATTATATTAGAGATTGACCAAGACGACAAATGAGGTGGAAATCAGAGCACTTCTTGCACTGTTATATCTATGCGGATTGCATAAATCGTGACATACAAAATGCGCAAGATTTGTGGGCTGCTGGTGTGGATCAGGCATTGAAATTTAACGTAACACAATGTCGCATAAAAGAATTATTTTTCTTCTCAGCTAGGTTAGACTAGCACTAGGTTAGAATATGTGACCTATCGTGAAGCTCGGAAAAAAGCGGACAAACTGGCGGCTGTGGGAGAAGTCTTTCTGATTTCAATGATAATTGCCAAAAGATTTATAGTACTGGTAAATATGTCACTATCAACAAAAAATTAGAGAAATTTCGCAGGCGGTTTTCTTTTTGACAATACAGTGGAATCTCGATCTATCGTTTCTCAAGGGACTGACTGAACTGAACGACCAATGCGGGAAAACGATAGATGCGGGAACAAAATAATTTTTTTCTGAATTACTAAAAAAAGTTTTCTTAGGAAGTATAGTTTCGTAATGAAACATTGTAATCATTGTTTATAATTAAATGGTTTTTAAAAAATTTATATCACAATATTTTAATAAAACTGATTGGGGTGAACCAGTCACCCCGCGCGATCTCGAAGGTCAGTGTTAGGTACGCGCTTTCTGCCGGGTTCCATACTGTACTAGTTATTTGTCCTACACGATGGGATTCACGCGAGAATATTACGTTCCCTGAAGACCTTGCAAATACTCTAAAACTGGTGTTTGGAGAAGAATATGAAATTTTGTTCAATGATTACGTTAATACTTCATAAGAAAAATAGAAAATATATTTGTAGTCCTATACAGCACCAAAATGCAAGAAATCTTAACAATTTCATTGAATATAATTTAAAAAGTGGGGCTCATTTAAATGTTACTTATATAACACAATATCTTTTACTGAACCTTATTTTTAAACATTGGGTTAATTATGGACAAAAAAACTTTTCAAAATATACAGTAACGTTTCATATATATTTCTTTTAACATTAATGTTGGAAAGATAAGAAAAATAATGCAGAAGCATCACTCGAAGTATCATTAAAGGGGGTTATTCAAACATTGCTGAATCCTTTTAAATGTGGATTATTTACACATAAGCTTTATAAAACGCAATTTGCTGACAATTGCGATATAATCATAATGAACTGTGCAATACTCGAAAGAGATAATCTGGAGTAATTGCTGTTGTTCAAAGAGTTAATTTCAGATTAGTTAGTTTGGGTTTTGTTACATTAGCTATGATAAGAGAAATTACGAGTGCTGCTTTTGCAGACACTGAGATACGATTATAATTACGTTCATATGCCCACAAGAACGTGATAAGTCTTATGTACTTACAAAATAACTAATTAAAAGTCGATTTAAATACCATTAAAATGGGGAACATTTTGTGTAAAGACAATCGCATCCCGAATCGCGGCATTTGTACCAGTGATATTTTCTGTGGCATTGTGAACAACATATAGTGCATAGCACATACAATGCGTTGTAATCTATAAAGGAATTGATCATATAAAAAGCCTAGCAAGTATTTGTTGAGACATTTGCATTGACAAATTGAATTTAAATAATAAAAAGTTTTTGAATACATAAATTCGGTCAAAAGTGTTAATTCCCGCTATTAATTTAGTGTATGATATTATTCGAAAAGAACATTTTCAAAATTAAAAATGAAGGGAATATGAAATGCCTACGAAATCCTATGATATCTCAAAAACTCTTCAAAGCTGTTCCTCGCTCTGAATGGACATGGTAGGGCCCAAATAACCATTTGTCTAAGAATAAGAGTTTGCGAATTAAATCATAAAAACTGAATGACGACATTCGATGAAAAAATTTTTTTTAAAGTTTGATCATTAAGTAAACTTTATACACCCGCGTTTGTAATTTTTACGCTTGAAGGTAATCAGCATGACATTTTCCAGAACACATAAAGGCTGCCGTGTACTAGTGGATTCACTCATTTCAATGTTTACGTATATAGAAAATTTGTCCAAGGGTTGTCGACTTGGAGTGAAAGATTTTTAAAGTAAACTGTACTCATTAATAGAGAAAAAATTTTACGTCTTGGGGCATTTTTCGTGTTTTTTTAAAAGCAAATATTATTTTTAAATTTAAATTTGGGGGAAAATCTGGTATGGTGTGTTTCAAACGCTTATAAATTAATTTGGTGAAAGAAATTTATAAAATGAATCCTGTTGCAAGGTGCAGAAGAGTTTGGCTATCTGAAAATAGCATTTTTATTGGATTATCAGCATTTATGTAGCAGTAAACAGTAGACAAATTTTCTCCCTAGATTGACATTTAGGGGAGCGAATTCAAAAGGGTTAGTATCCAGCAGCCTTAATATTGTTCCCTTCGAATAATGTTGGCATCGAGAAAATGATGAAATAGACGAGTATATTCGTAAATGATGCAACGGGTATATTCGTTAGCCATCCTTATGACAATATGATTACATTCACTGAAATATACATGCGACAAGTCGCGATGGCCCGGTCAGGAAAGACGTCGAGCCAGTGATCTGAAAGCTGCTGGTTTGATACCCGACGCTGACAAAACCGCCGACGTGTATACTAACGGCGGCTGGTGCACGGAGAAAATCTGCCGGAGCTGCAATATCCTCCAAGATCCCAAACATTAACTCTGGAGGTGCGGGGTCAAGTGTTCCGGTCTCTTCACTTGACTCGGTTCAAAATTACGGGGCCGATACGGGTGTAATGTGGACCCATTCCCTGTGGTGCACCTGGGGCAACTCATGGAATGCATGAGGTGAAGTGGTCACACACTTCTGGCTTCTGTCGCGAAGAGAGTATCTCTCAGCTCCCAGCCATTGGAAAAAAAGATGAATGCGAAAAAATTCTCAAATGAAATACATATCTAAGTATGGAGCGTTATTGTTAGTCCGTCAATTTCACACGCACATTTTTATATACGCTAAACTAGTTATATTCTAAAATAGAGAATATGTATAATATAAATGCAGTCATTGTAAATCACTTTAATCCATTCCAAATATTTAATGCTTTCTTAATTGCATTATTGGCAACATAAAAGTTTATTTTACGTTATTGGGCTATTGTGTTCCTAATTTTTTAAATAAATTATCTCTTTACCGGATGAGATATAATGAATATGTTTTCTCCTTGTTAACTCAGGGACGAAATTGTTTGGTTCCTTGGGTAGTTTCAACTTAATCAAATTGGAGTACTTTTGGAGAGAGTTTTTGTAGCGTTTATCAACACCCTATAAAGCGTATTGAAGATAAAAATGTCTTCATATAACTCAGCAAAATAAAAGGGCAAACTGTTCACTTTAACTCTATAATTTCGATGAAGAAAAAACTTTAAATCTAGTACTAAATGTTCAAACAACATCATTTTTTATTCTTTCCTGTTAACCATCTGAGACAATTATTACAATAGTTTTCTAAATTTTCAAACTAAATATAACTCGAAATATTCTTTAACACTATATTCTATCCACCGTTTAAAATCATTTAAAAATTCATTTATTTATAACGGAATCTTGACACAGGTTTGTGTAACAAATTTGGGTAATCTTTTTTTTCATTTTGCCGTACATTGTACGAAATGTTATCTTGAATCCACAATGTCTATTCATCTTGAAACAAGGTCTCTAAATGTTCCTTTTACAAAAATGAACAGTCCGTTTTTCGTACCTTTCCTAAATGAACAATCTAATGTCATAATTTCACATTTAAAGTGCCTTTTAAAGGTCAACTATAAAAAGAAAATCGTATTATATCTGACAAGTTATTTGCTTTCGTATAAAGAAGATTTTTTCTAGGTGTGAGAAGAGTTGTTTAAGAAAGAAAAAGACGGAAAATTCAAATGCTTGAGAAAAATGGATTTTTTAGAATAATACGCAAAAAATGGCAATAGGAGAAGGAAAAAAGGGCAAAAAGGACTTTCTAACGCACTATACGTTACGGCTGTAGTCTACTATTCAGAAATTTTTGATTCTGCTCTTAACTGTGACATCAAATACGATACTATCATTCTTATAAAAGACCCATAAAAATAGAAAAAGAATAAAAGAATCACTGCAGATTTTTTTGTAGTGACAGAAATGTTCATCCATACCGCTTATATCGGCATGGAAAGAAAATATTTGCAAGAGGAATTGATAAAAATTGTCTTTTTTTCATTTTCGTGAGATATTTATAAAAACATAAAAGTTATATTTTACTTTTATATTATTTAAAAATGTCACACACACATATATATATATATATATATATATATATATATATATATATATATATATATATATATCCTTTTAAGAACCTTTAAAACTCCTTATTGATCCTTTAAAATACTTATCCATATTGCAAATAACGTTGTTATTGATTGATTGCGTAAAGTAATTGAACTCAGAATTTGACCTTTGCTTACGGCGGCATAGAAATGCAAGAACCGCATGCGATATTTCTCGACAATTTTCTAGACAACTGTTTTCCATTAAAAATTTATTAAAATTTACGGTACAAATAATGTCCATGGAAAGCACAATGACCAAACTCCTGAGTATCTGACCTTCGGGTCCACAGTTCCTGTGTAGCAGGTTTAAATTTCAGACTTTGGTCTGCTTCATGCCTGGGCTGAAAATCATGACACATAGCCTGTATTTCCGAACACGAATAAATGGAAGGATAGTGGCCTACCGAGATTGTTGATTATCTTTCAGGGCATTTGGTAGTCGTGTTGGACGAAACCAAACAACTGTAATGCGGATATGTGATCGTTGGATGCAGGAGGGTACGACGGACCGGCGTGTTCGATCGCATCCACCTCAGCGCACCACTTCACGTGATGACAGGCAAATTGTGCGCATGGCAGTGACGGATCGCTCAGTCACATCACGAAACCTAGCACAACACATGCAGTCTGTAACGCATCATCCAGTGTCTGCGCGTACCATTCGACGCCGTTTACAGCAGAGCGGTCTGTCCGCAAGACGTCCATTGCTTTGTCTACCCTTGACGCAGAACCACAGACGCCGCCAATGGTGCGATGACAGAAGGATGTGGACGGCAGAATAGAATGAAATTGTCTGTACTGACGAGTCACGCTTCTGTCTGCAACACCAGGATGGTCGCATTCGAGTCTGGAGACACCGTGAAGAGCGGATGCTGAACAGCTGCGTTATGCACCGCCACACTGGTCCTGCACCGGGTATTATGGTATGGGGCGGTATTGGATATCACTCTCGCACACCTCTAGTACGCATTACCGGTACTTTAAACAGCCAGCGCAACATCTCGGAGGTGTTGGAGCCAGTTGTCCTTCCTTACCTTCAGGGCTTTCCCACAGCCTTATTTCAACAGGATACTGCGCGACCACACTTGGCACGCATTGTCCAATGGTTCTTCGTCAATCGCCAGATTGAATTGCTTCCCTGGCCGCCTCGCTCTCAGGATCTTTCGCCGATAGAAAACATGTGGTCCATGGTTGCTCTACGATCGACCCAGATTCCATCCCCAGCTGCCACAGCAGATCAACTTTGGCAACGTGTGGAAGCTGCTTGGTCTGCTGTACCCCAAGAACTCATCCAAGGTCTCTTTGAATCAATGCCGAGGCGTGTGGCAGCGGTGATCTCCAACAATAGCGGCTACTCTTGCTACTGATTTTGGCAGGAACCACACTTCACAGAAGTCTATAAATTTAATCATTTGATACTTGGTCAACATGTTATCTACAAAATAAATTTTGTTGTGATATCTCTTGTCTTTCTTGGTGTTGCAGTTTCGGTGGCCAGCAGTGTATTTAATCAAACGAAGCGCAAACAAAGCAATTATTAACCATCAACACTGGCAAATTATATCGAGATAATTCTATTCAAACAAATTTCCAGCAAAACAATCCTGTGACTCCACCATACAATACTTTTTAGTTGCAATTCAATGCTATTTTAAATCCAAAGGCGATTTGATCAATTTAAGGGGTCCGGGACACATTTAAAATTTTTTTTTATTTATTGAGATAAAAATTTTGAATTTTTTTTTCATGGTTTACCATATAACTTGTAAACAAAATCACATCATAAAACTTCTCAAAAATTATTAAAAAAATTTTTTAATTTAAAATTTTTAATAAAAGTGGGGTAATTTAAAATCGTTATAACTCAAAAGATTATTTGTCGAATTTCAAAATTTTTTCATTCAATTAAACAGAAAAATTTACGTTTTAATTATGATTCACCATTTTTTAAAATATTAAATTTTAAAAAATAAAAAATATTTAGATGAAAATTTACGAAAAAAAAATTATGTAACTTATTTTTAAAAAATCATATTTCCAAAAGTAAATATTTTTTTCAAATTTGCTGAATCAAAATTAAAGTAAAATAGTTTAAAAAGACATGTTACAAGTTTCAACCATTTATCTTTAACAGTTCTTGACTTATAACAATTATAAGACGAGAAATGGGGAAAAACCCGCACTTACAGGTTTTAACAACGATTGGTTACTATTAGAATGTTGCAAAAAATTTTAAAAATTCTCCTGTTCTAATTAATATAGAAACATTATTTAAAACCATCAACATAATTTTTTAATATGTGGTATATATCTGTATAATATTAATATGTACTACAATATTTTAATTATAATACAAAATTTTTTCTTTAAACTGGTGCTTCTGTAAGTTCTTTTTCCCAATTAGACAAAATTTATACATATTTATACGCAAAGTTGTACCCCGACTTACACTAATTCGACTTATGCGATCTTCTTCGGTCCCACCTATCGCTTAATTTAGGGGTATTATGTAATTTATTTAGGGATTGTACGAAGGTAAACTAAAGTCAATTCCTATGAAGGGATAGCACAAGCTATGCCTGCATAAAGCGGAGTTTGAACCCGGTGAGTGACAACGCTAACTATAAATGTAATAGACAGCCTTTGACAGCCTTTGACATTTAATGTACGAAAATATATTAATATAGTTCCTTGTTTTTCCACTTAAAACACCATAAAGAGCTTTAGATTCTGATTCGAAATCTCCTAATTTCCGGAGAGGTATGCTTCACCATTGCACCATCAAGTCACGTAATGTAACACTTTAAAAATATTTAAAACCTTATTTCTTATCCACATAAAAAAATAAATGATTCAAATTAAAAGCTATAAATCAGATTAAATATCATATTATGCGTAATTTGCGAAATCAGTAAAGCCGTATTGCAAATCCATTGGGAAGTATCTTTCATTAAACACAACCCAGATTATTTATATAGAAAGATCTGATTTGAAGGCAGAAAAGTAGCTAAATAATTGTTCAGTACTCAAGGGGGATGTGTTGGGAACTTCGCAGTCAAAAATAATTTTACAATGAGCTAATGTTATTTCTTTGTAAATTGAATCAGTATTTTTTTTACTTTTCGCTGAAAAAAATAGTAGTTGGTAACTTATTTTATTTTGATACATTCAAAAGTAAAAATGCAAGTCATTGTCCTGAATGAATATTCAGCTACAAGCCATGGGGAAAACACAAGTTAAGGTTTTAACAATTTGAATTTTCATGTCATGCAAATCTTTTGAGACGAACTAGTGCCTAGTACTCCGTAGAGAAATTAAAATCAGTTACTTAGTATAAATTATGGAAGATTATCTGCAATTTTGTCATTGACAAAATGTTATCTCGTTGGGAATCAAAAAAAGATAATTTACACTTATTTGAAACATTATATTGACGTATAGCATTTTGCTGCAAATTTATTTATTTACTTGTCAAATTTACTAATAATTTTTGATTTAAAGTAGGATATACGTAGGAGAATCTGCCTTTCAATGTACTGTCTAGGTAAAACGGATTCCTTCCCTGCCGGAAATTCAAATGACTTCTGTTAGTGGATATATATATATATATATATATATATATATATATATATATATATGACAGGCATCGTGTTTGCTCCTGTGTGGATTCGATATTATGCAGTCAATGAATTAAAAGGCCGGTGGCAAAGAACTACAATTAATATATCTAACATCGTTTATTTCCAAAATCTTAAGCTACCTGATTCAATCTGATAAATTAAATCCAAGAGTCATCAAGCTCCCACGCAACGCGTGACTATCTCCATCAAGAATTTTCCGCCGTCTGATTAAACGTTATTGTTTTTCTGCCATCTAAAGCCATCGCGCATGCATGTGACGTTTGCACCGAAGATGAGGCCGAGGCGCAGCTAGTTTTGTTACTATTGATAGATTACCTTCCTGGTTCTTCAATTTAAGTGAATCAAGTTCACCCCGTAAAATACTTTCTCTGCGATGCATTTCGAAATAAGATATGAGAATAGTGGCGAATTACGCCACAACAATAAATTAATTACTAAGCCCCCTTTAAATTTAGAGTAATCATTCTTTCCCACTAAATCCTTGACATATATATATATATATAATGATGTCGGCTGACGCGTACGATAAACTTTAACTTTACACTAAGAATATGTAGATGAGATGAAACATGACAGTGTAGACGTGGCCAGAATGACGAGTAGAAAACTATATGAGGAGAGCCGTTGAAACATCGGGGAGGTAAAACCCACAGAGGAGAGACATTGAAAGACACACAGAACAGAGACGCGACGACGCACAAGCAGTATCCATGGAACTGATTTTTTCAAAAAATCCATATAATTCAGCAGACATTCAGCTAAGCGCAGGAAAATTTAAAGCCGGACACACACAATAGTAAAGTCACCGGTCCCTTGCTGGAGCGGTCAGAAGGTGGACTTTACATCACCGTGTTGGACAGCAGCGGAGCAGCGCGAAGACAGGACAAGGTTTATAAGAGAAGCGAGGAAGGAGAGAGATAGAGCAAAAATTCTCTGCCCCATCTTTTTAAACCATGGTGGTGCTAATGTGATGCTAGGTGTAAACATTCCTTCAATTGGCTAGAATTGGGCACCTGACTTGATTGCATAAGAGTCGCATGATGTTCCGAAAGGCGCAACGTGACGAAAACATCAGGTGGTGCTGATTCATGTTTAAAAATATCTTTAACGCGAATTAACTAAGGGGTAATATGGTTGGTTAGTTGGTTAATTCCTAGTTCACAATTAGAAAAAAGAGACTGTAGTTTTTTAATATGGGAATAATTTAGAATACGTGTTAAGAAAAAAATGTGGGGTGAAACAGTTAATAACGGTGGGGCGTTATTATTACTTACTTACACACACACACACACACACACACACACATATATATATATATATATATATATATATATATATATATATATATATATATATATATATATATATATATATATATATATATATATATTCCTAATGCTTTTTACTTTACATTTAAAAACAGAAATTCTATGCTTAAACCAGCTATGAAAACTATAAAAAAATTTTTAAAGAATGATTTTAATTTTTTAAACATACTTGAATAGTTTGCATGAAATATTTTTCGAATAGTTATTATAGTATATATTACAGAAAAAAGTACTGTAGCCCGTGGAATTTATTGAGAAACCTATAAACTTAATTATTTATTCAATTATTAATAGCTTCTATTCATTATAAAATTTATTAAAATTATTCATAAATTTCCTTATTAAGATATATTTTAATGAAATTAAACTAGATTTAAATTTAGTGTTTTCACAGAACTGTGTATTAACACATAGTTAGTATTCATTCTTCTTCTGAGCTGTAAGTGCTAATTAAACTTACAAATTTAATCCTCTTTGAGGAGACGAGACTTTAGAAATTCTATTTTTATAGCTTTTCATTTGCTCAATCATATGCACGTCTAATGAAATGACTAATACTAGTAAAGAGGGATTTCCGGCAGTTTAACACATTTTCTATTTTGTTCGCTCTGATCAGTGAATTGTCTTATTTATGAGGAACACACAAAAATATGTTTGACATATTAATTAGTTCATTTAGAATTAAAATTTATTACAGAATTAAAATTTATTATTAATTTGTTCGTGTTGAGCTTTAAGTCTATTTTACTGATTTTGATGAACCGGTATTTTTGCTTCTAAAAATTGATTTTGGATTATAATACAGTTTGAATATTTCTAAATTATTTAGTGATATTTTTTGAGTTCTAAGGAACTATATTGATAAAATTACATGTTGCTAAGATATGTTTTATTCTGATAAATTTATTCAAATAATTTTTTACAAAATTGTTGTAAAATATGGCTTTATTGGAATTAATCAATTACATACAGAGATCTCATCAGATATATAAAAGAACAAACAAAATATAATAAACAAAATATTACAAATAGCAACAAACGGCAGCAAATAGAAGAACACAGAGAACAGCAGTAGTGTATTAAGCAATACAAGAAGTCCAAGGAAGAAAGATGCGAGGAGGGGGCAGACATCTCCCATCAGTCCGTAGAATTCCTAGCATCTCCATATAGTTTGAAGATATCTCCCTGTCGTTGGACATCTCCATGCAGTTCTGAAAACCCAAAATGTTGTTCTTCTGCCAACATTACATGTTGGGCAAATGTTCGTGTGGAGAACACCTATTCCATTTATGTGCTCCGCTAAACAGTCATGTCCAGTCTCTAATCTGAAGTTGGCAATTGCCTCTCTACTTTGTCTGGCATTAAAAATTTTTCAACGGTTTTGGTTCAGTTCATTTATGTTACTCGAAAAGTACTTAAAATAACTTTTGAATGTTTATTATCTATACGATGGAAAAAAATGGGGATATATCTGTAATGCATTACTCTACGAAAATCCATTTCGCGATAATTATACATACCCCCCCCCCAAAAAAAAAAAAGAAAAAGGTAAAAAAAGAAAATTTTCTTAAAATTTTGTTACGATTTGACGTGTTACGAATATTTATTTTTATTGTGTTTCATAATGTTCATAGTAGATTTTAGGTACACGTTTGGTGTTTTCGTTGAAATATCACTTCTGCCATCTAATTGCTGAAAAAATAATCTTTTATTTAAGGCTAAATATTTTCAAATAAGTGAGCTAGTCTGGTAATATGGCTGGATGTAACTTGAGGCCGAAGCAAAAAAAAAAGTTTGAATATTTTGAAAGATGACAAATCAACAAGAATGTTGTCCCAAAGACATTAATTATTTCAAAAACACAAAGTTACTTCTCGTTATAAGAATTCCTGAATCCTGAATAACAATATCTGATTGAAAAATATAACGAAAATAAGCTCAAAATAATCTTTCTTTTAGGGACAAAAATGAAATTATCTTTGTAAAATACAAAGAGTGATATCCTAATGGGTCACGGGGCTGTAGTGACTTATGAATGCTGTCATTTTTCATTTTAACCTTACGCCCAAGTTGTAAACTTGTAAGAAGTCCGCAGAGAAGCGTATATCCGTTCTTTTCGCGCGTGAGTTGAATCAGCCTAACAATTGTCTGATGCGTTGGTTCATTAAATTTTGGCTCTAATGTTAATTCAAATTGTTAAGCTTTCAGTCGAGCCCCAGGGTAGGTTTTGTGCCTTTGAGTCACATGGACTGTGAATATACCGTATTGGCACTGTAACTACTAATCAGTTATTGGCAGTATTTGGCAGTATTCTGGCAGATTTTTTGCATAAATTTGTGCTCCATGGTATGTTTTAATATCCGGTCGTCATGAATTCAGTTTACCAGATCAAATATGTTTTAAAGTAAAAGAAATTTAAATTGACATCCCGTAAATTTAGTACAAAGGTGAAGGTAATTGTGTATGGAATCGTTATTATAATGTACTGCATACTTGTTTACGACAATTTTGCATTTAATATAACATATTTTGTTCTACAAGAAACGAAATAAAAAGTTTTATTATGATGTAAGCAATCCTTTGAAAATATTAATTCAAATAACTTTAATGTCTGATTTACTTCATTACATTGATAAAAATTGCATTTATTAAGAAAAATAGCACATCAAGATTTTTAGCTGAAAAAAAATAAAGAAGAAAATTCTTCTGCAAGAAAATTTTGAGATTGACGGGAATATATATAAATTTAATTTAATTAATTGTTCCGGTGGATATTGTAAAAAATAATGATAATTTAACGTTAAAGCATAATCCATCATGCTCTATGGAAATTGTATAAATATTTCACGTTTAGTAAAAATCAATACTTATCTGACAAAAATGTCTCGAGGGCATTATGGATTTTTCTAGTCTGACATACTTTTTTTAAAGATTTTTTCATATTTAACTCACATAAACAATAAAAAAAATCACTCGAGAATTTCCCAACAGAGAGTGTACTGATGAAATTTTAAGTTCTTGCTTGTACTTACAGTTTTTGAAATATTCAGACTGGGAATTGAAGCAAAAAGTAGAGTATTGTAAGCTAAGTAAAAGGGACATATTTGTCCACCATTTAACCCATAATAGACCGCACTTAATAAATATTTTTGAAAATTTTTAAAACTTTGTCTATATCTTTTATATGGAGTAACTAAGCATATGAAACCCAAATTGTGAAAAAAGTTTTTAATTTTTTAAGTAATTAGTTGTCCTATAAACAGGACAACGGTCCAAAGCACTACTGGTATTGAAAAATATCACCTATATTATAGGAGGATGTACATTATGAGGTGAAATTTGGGAAAACAGTTAATGCAAAGTCCAACATTTCATTTTAAGCAAACTGTTGTTGGTTCTCTCTTGCAGTTCTTTAATTGGCATCTTCTCTGTCGTCATTCAGTGTTTTTCATCATTATGTGGTCATTGTTGAGATTCAGGAGCTCTTTGCTATTTTGAATCAGACTGCGTTGTCTGGTGTTATTTTTCGGGATTGTTTCCCCCAAATAAATAATTGTAACTGATCTTCGGAACTCTAAGAGACCCTGTGCTTCACAAGGGCAAAACAGTTTATGAAAAGTTTCCAGTACCACTTGTTTCCCTGGATGGAAGCAAAATATGTTTGAATATGGCCGTCAAATAAGTCCACTTCATTTTTATATTGATTTTAGGATGTGATACAAAATAGAATATCGATTCCCTTTCTACCCTCTATTACTCTAAGCTGAACTTTGCTTTTCACTTGCGTTTCCTCGAAATTTGTGAGCAAGGAACCACATGAGTATCATTCCAACGAACTGCAACTATTTTTTACTGTGTCAAAACGTGCATCTGAAGAACTTATTTAAAATGTGTTAAGTATCTAACCTTCAATGAAAAAGGAAAGTGATCAGGAAACACAACGAGGTTTTGGATTACTTGTTTGTCCAGATTTGGTAAAAACGTAGTTAGGAATATGATGCTGTCCCTTTTATCGATGAGTGTCTGCCATAATTCAACTTTGTAACTTCAGCATGTGTGCGAGCCAATAGATAAGGTTTAATATTAAGATGTAGTCAGCATATTTTAGTACAGTTCTACTAATTATTAGCGACTTCTACTCTGAAAATGAAAAGTCAGTTTATACTGTTGCGTACTACCAGTATGGGGTTATTTTTTCCCATGACCTCACAGATTTCACGAAACAAAGCTGTGTGTTTATCGGGCGGTTTCCCTAACAAGTGGTGCTGGTAACTGTTTGAAAAACCGAAAATGGTTTCACCCCCGTGATAAAGCTGTCTTTCTCTTAGCGATAACTTCATGCGAGTGACATTCGACGGGCGATAAAGTTTCGGCACTAAGAAGAGCTGTCAGCCGAAAATCTGCAGCCCCCCCCCCCCCACCCCGGCTGAAAATCCAGACATTCAACGAGAGACGCTGTATAGAATCCGAGCTGTGTAGACGTGTTTGTTTCTAGGCTCCTGTGTTTTTTGGGCCGAGAATGGGTCCTGGAGCGTACGTGTAAATCTACACTGGATTTTGTTGAATATGTTGTAACCTTAAATGTTAAATTTTTCTGTTTGTAAATAAATTTCCACGTTAAGTTTTTGTTTTAAAAAATTGGCCTTCGTTTTTTAATTAGAACTCTGTCTTTTAATTAGAACTTTGTAATTAGAACTTTGTTATGGATCCCATACTAGTAATTTTTAGCAACGCCTCAGAGAGAATCATCTTACGTACTTACAGTGACGCCACAGCTACCCTTAATTGTTGATCAGCGTTGGCCTGCAAGAAAGGGGTGAGTACTGCTTTAGATACTCAAAGTTGCATTGTATTTTTTTTGGATAGGTATTTTTCGGAAATAATTTTAAGTTGTGATGAATTGCTTGAAAAATACGTATCAGTGCAATTGTTTTGTGGGGAAAAGTAGTGTATTTTGCAACCGTAGTGTTTATATGTAATGTGTGAATGGCTAAACTAGCTATGATGCAAGCGGTGGTTGTAATTCTTGTGGAGGGTAAAAACTACCCTGGTTGTACTGCCTTAAATGTTTTTAAAAAAAATTGATACAATGGTATTTTTTTCTCGATAATTTTTGAAACAGTTATTATTTGAGTTTTTTTAAATTTTTGGGTAAACTACCTATCGCAAACTGTTTGTTTAAAAAAATAGATACAAGTGGCATTTTTTTTTCTCTCGATAGTTTTTTGTAAAGCAATTATTAAGTTTTTTGTACGTAACAAACTTTGCTAATCAGAAAGTTCTAATTGTTTCCAAAGGTCGACTAAACTAGTGCCTTTGTGTGTTGGATATACAAACTATATATTCCGGTTGATGCTTGTAGCGGTATAAATGTTGATTAACGTTTGCTACTTGGTTATTAATTGAGTTTTTTTAAATAAAAGGTTTACTAAACTAGTGCCTTTGTGGAAAATATACAAGATGTATATCTCAATTATAGTAGCGGGATAATCGATAAATTAACGACTTGCTATGTAGAAGTATTTTTTTGTGTGTTTTTGAGTGTTAAAAAGGTTAAACTAATGTTTTGAGTTTGGAAAAGCTATTATTGCAATTTTGAAAAGTTAAGCTAAAGTGTTATATATGAAATTTTTGGTATTTTGTTTGTTTATGTGTATGATCCCACTGTAAAATACATGGTTTCAAGAAGAAAATTTAATTGAAGGTGTTTTAGTTATTTTGAGTTTTTTTTATTTTCCTGATTTGTGCTTATAAATTTGAGATTGATATAGTGCGTAAAAATGGCTTACCTAAGCAGGGGGAGGAAAGAAGATTTGAAAATTTTGGCGATGAAATTGGGTCAACAGCCCGCCCCAGATGCTTTAATAATCCCTCTAAAGAAATTAATCGAGAGTAGTCCAAATTCTGAGGAGAAATTTGTTAGGGGTCTTCTTGAGACCATTATGCAAGATAGGTTACGGGAAGTAAAGGAAAAAAGGGAGAAAGAGGAAAGAGATAGGATTTTGGCTATGGAGAGACAGGAAAAAGATAAGATTTTGGCTATGGAGAAACAGGAAAAATATAGAGCTCTCGAATTACAACAATTGCAGATTATGCATCAGGCCCGTTTGGCGATCCTAGAATATCCCCAGAATACGGTAATGGATACAGTGAATTGTGATTTTGAGTAAATTGAAGAAGAGAAGAAAGAGGTAGATTTTTGCTGTGAAAACAGTCGGGGAGCGAACCCTGCTCCGCGATTTTGGGTGGAGGCGAAAGGGGAGAGTCTAGTTGAGTCGGGAAAAATTACGATAGAGGAAAATGAGGTAGTAACCTTGCTGTGTTCTGAAAACTTTCGGGGGGTATCTGAGAAAGGCCAGTAGAGTGGCGGGGAAAGGAAGGAAAATTTACTGTTAAGGCAGGACGTCGATGAACCCGACTCACGTTTGAAAGATAAAAACAAAGACTTAGGAGAATTGTTAGTGATCCCGGGAGAGTTAGGAAATTTCGTAATTGAAAAAGGGGTAATGGATAGGAGAGAAGGTGAAGAACATGGGGGTTAAAGGATGTTCAGTTTGGAAAGGGATTTGAGAGAGGATATAGAGATAGATGTGGAGATGGCAAATTCTGTGGTCGTTTCAGAAGCTGGAATTTCGGTTAAGAGATCAGGGTTATCTGCAGGGGCCAAATTATCCAATCCTGAGAGTTCCGGTTTTTCTTTCAGGTTAGGAAGTAAACATCTTGCTTCGGGAGAGGTGATGAGAAAGTGTAAAGAGTTGATTTCGGAGGTAGATCGGTCGGGAGAGAGCTTGATTGATTGGTATTTCGTTTCGGGTTGTAAGCCTGGGGTGAATTGCACTATGCATCCACCTGTGTTTCATATGGGCATCATGTTTTTGTATTTTTTAATTATTAGTAAGTGGATAGCCCATGTTGAAAATCCAGATTAAATACACAGGAGGTTGATTTACCTTATATTGCTTGTATGTGTTATTAAAGTGATTTTTTTATGCAATAGAAAGGTATATGATTGTTGTATTTTGGTATATGTATTTAAGTGTTTATTAGTATTATATTTGTTTCTTATCAGTGAATGAATATTGATTTATGGAATTTAAGTGTTTTTATTGAGAATGGCATCCCGTACAAAATAAATGCACTGACCGCGAATTTAATAGGTTATTAAATTTTCAAAATTTTTGGTTATATGCTTTGTTTAATTTTGTTTGCAACTTGGGTGTTAAGAGTGGTGCTGTTTATGTGATCTTGCGTCAACTCTTATGTATGTTGTGCACAAACTGTGGCCCTTGTGCTCATGTGTGTTCGAAGGACCAACTTTTTCCTCTGCGAAGAAAAAGTTTCCTGGAGCGTGGAGGAGCTGTAGCGTACTACCAATATGGGTCATTTTTTCCCATGACGTCACAGATTTCACAAAACACAGCTGTGTGTTTATCGGGTGGTTTCCCTAACAAGTGGTGCTGGTAACTGTTTGGAAAACCGAAAATGGTTTCACCCCCGTGATAAAGCTGTCTTTCTCTTAGCGATAACTTCATGCGAGTGACATAAGGCGGGCGATAAAGTTTCGGCACTAAGAGCTGTCAGTCGATAATCTGCCGGCCCCCCCACCCCGGCTGAAAATCCAGACATTCAACGAGAGACGCTGTATAGAATCCGAGCTGCGTAGACGTGTTTATTTCTAGGCTCCTGTGTTTTTTGGGCCGAGAATGGGTCCTGGAGCGTACGTGTAAATCTACACGGGATTTAGTTGAATATGCTGTAACCTTAAATGTTAAATTTTTCTGTTTGCAAATAAATTTCCCCGTTAAGTTTTTGTTTTAAAAAATTGGCCTTCGTTTTTTAATTAGAACTCTGTCTTACTTTGTTATGGATCCCATAGTAGTAATTTTTAGCAACGCCTCAGAGAGAATCCCATTACCTATTTACAGTGACGCCACAATACAGCCGTGTTTCCCATAGCAATATAAATCCTTTCGACAAGGAGATGAGTTCAACACATATGACTTAGGTGGGTGACTGAGCAATAAAGATGCGAAAGATTATCATCGCACGCCCTACAGTAAATAATTGGTATATTTGTCGATGAACCAAAGTATTCGAGATTGTTCATCAGCGATACTAGTGAGTTTTCAAGTTATAAGAAAAGTAAGCGAGAAAGAACAAGGCTTAATAGCGCTTGAATATCCGTAAAGAGGAACTAACGTCAACTCGAATTAAAAGAATCTTGTCCAACCTGGTCACACAGAATACATAAAAAAGCTCATATCATTATCTGGTGACTCGTACATATCATTCTCAAATATGCTGGTAGTTTAAAAAAATGTTATTTGTCAATTCAGGGTAAGAAAATACAATGATTTTTACAGCGCATCTAACAGAACTATGTTTCGAAAATCAAAATAAAATACCACTCTGCAACCCACAATCTACCACATCAAAAAAAGGAACTAGTATAAAATTTAACTAATACCAGAAATTATTACGCTTTACAAAACTGAAATATATACTGGTTAAACTGATTATGACGGGCATTGAACCTAAGTTTTCTAACCACTAGATCTATATTCTACTAACCGAAATATTGGGGCCATCTGTTTCCTGGATAGCATTAATAGAGCTTCCATTTTCTATCACTCACGTAGCTTAAAAATTAACCATAATTGTTGGTTAGAAAAGTTAAATTTTGAAAATTGATTTATATATAGTTCTACTACTATTATGGGCTTTAAAAAATGTTTCAAATATATCTATTGCACAGAATGAATGTTATTTTTTTCCAATGCGGAGGTACTTGTCGTCAAACATTCGCCTATATCACGCCGCAGTTTTACTGTTCATATTAGTATGGGGCGTACATAATTATCCCCTATGAATGGACGACACAAACGGAGGCATTTTTCGTGGGTTGATGCTGGGATTAGATTCGAGCACCCTCAGCACCGAAAACCAGCGCGTTGTACCACAGGACCGCCACAAGACCTAAGAAATATATTTAAATGTTGTAATATTGGTTTAAAAATAAAATGTTTCGATTACTTGGATGGAATTTTTTGTCATAGGACATTGCAAGTAATCAGTAATCACATCCATATCTTACTACTTCGCCAGAATCATCTACTTCTGAAGTACGGAATTTGAATAGGATTAACTAGAAAACATAACTGAACTAGTCTACTTAGATTTATTGAGTATCTATTTTAGTTCTAAATTATGTACAGACATTGAAACTATTAGAATACGCGTGAAAGAGTAGCAGTTAACTAAAAAAATGTATAATACAGGTGTATAAAGAGTGTTCAATAACAATTGAAATTATAAATTCATAGTGGGGATAAGATCGACTGAAAGAAATTGCATAATCTACCTGTTGATCCCGCTTCTCCTAACGAATCAAATATAAAATGTGATCAATCACGTTTTGAGACTACGGTTACTAAAATAGAACGGAAATTTACATTAGAAAATACTTATACTAAACCGAACCTAACAAAGCACCTGAAAGTAAACTAAATTAATAGTATTTATAATTGTATTTTTCTTACATAATTACTTGATCTTTTTGCCACCAAAATTAACGACAAGAGTTATTTTTGGAAAATAAAATTGAACAATTTAGCAAATCCTCTCGAAAACTTTCAGAACATGCTTCAATATTCTAAATGTATAACGCAGGAAATGTCATGCCTCTATATATTATCTCTTTTCATTGTATTAAAAACCAACTTAATCGCAATTTAAGATTTTGAAAGGAATCGATTGCTTCTTAGTTTAGCAGTCGTCATTCCGTTCTTAAATTCCAATTCTACCGAATTAACCCATTTACTCACTTAAACTCATTTCAGCATCAGATTTTCCAGTATAATTCCTGATAACTCTAACAAAAGTGGCATATCTATTTCGCTTTTAAACAAAGGTCATTTAGTTTAGGACATATCTTCTCTTCGATTTCTAGATACGTAGTCTTTTAGCTGTCAAAATGTGGTATGTTTATTAATCCCCCTACCTCTCAGGTTATGTCCTGCTAAATTCCTTCCTTTTTGTGCAAATTATATTGCAATAATTTCAATATTCATACCCAATATGAAACATAGATCGAGATTTTAGGATAGCGGCTATATTTACTTACATATATACATACATAAATATATACATAAATATATATATATATATATATATATATATATATATATATATATATATATATATATATATAACGTACAGAGTTTAACTTTAACGGTACAGGTGATGTATTCACACACAGGTAGTCGTGGACGCTGTAAAAGACACACTCAAGGGAAGAACCGGACCACACGAAAGAGCTGGAGTACTTTATTCCATTAAAATATACTTCAAGAGATCAAGGAAGGTACACAGCAATACTTAGTTGAACGAAATAGCACTAGCTGAGGATGCGATGTTTAACAATAACGGCAACGGACAGCGCGGAGCTGCCGGAGCTTGAGTGTCAATACGGTTACATCATAATTTAGTTGGAAGCAATACACGGACAAGAGACAGAAGAACGAGAGAGCGCGAGCGAGAAGGCAAGCAAACAAGGCAAAGAAGGGAAGAAGGAAGAGCCTAAAATTGCTGCTCAACGTTTTTATACCGTGGGCGCACTAGGAGTCAATAATTATTTTAATTGATTAGCATCAAACACAGGAAGGTATGATTCAACGTCGCAAGATTTTCCGAACAGGTGCTGCGTGGCGTGATAGACTCATGACTCTGACTCATGTCTAAAAGCAACTTTACCGAGAGTGATTTCAAGAGAAGAGAATAGTCTGTTATTTCGTTTTTGAAATAGTGGCTGTGATTCTTTGAGGTTGAAAGGAATTTAGAATACGCGTTAGCTTTTCAAGGGCAATTAATAATGGTGGGCCGTTTTTATTATATATATATATATATATGTATATATATATATATATATATATAAGAGAACTTACTTATGGTTAACTTTTCTCAACTTTTTAGGGAAAAAACCTGTATCTCTATCACTACTGCTGTATAACTGACTTAAGCGATGTTTTCATGTTCTCAAGTTCAATGCACATATTTGTTAGAAGAAATGCGTAATGCAAATAATCGCGCCTAACGTTACAAATAAAGCTATACAAATAATGCTACGAGAATTTTCGAAAATAATTTATCACCCATTTATTTAATTAGATATTCTTTAGATTAGAAACTTCAAACTAATAGAAATTTTAAAACACCCTGTATCTTATTCAGATCAGTCGCTTTATTTTATTAATACTATATCCTTTTCTCGTCTTGCTCCAAAGAGACAGAATAAAAATTGTTTCAAATAGTTCACTTAACTTGCATTCTTGTCCATAATAAGTAATCAACTTGTATGAAATTTAATACGTTTATTTTAACTTCCGAATATACTCCACTGCTTGTTTCACTGGGAAATCATGCTTGTCAGTTTTAATTATGTATAACTGAATAAGGCGGAATATGTTTATGATCAAAGGAAATTAACGTTTTAGAATAATGCATTTTCTTATTTTTAAGGATAGAGTTCAGAAAGTTTCATCATAGGAAAGCTTTTAAGTAAAGTTACATAATTTATATGAATACATAATTTTCGAAATTTAAAAATATTTTTTAAACGTGCTAACGTATAGATTAAATCTTTTAACTGTTTAATGCCGAGTTGTTAAAACAGTAATTTAATGCGTCTTAATATATAAAGTTTTATTTATTTTATTCTTTCTCCATACCGTCTTATTCTTAAACTATGCATCAATTGATTTTATAATTATTAAGTTCAGTTACATAAGACTGTATCTATCACATTTATAATGAAATAATCTAATAGCTACATCTCCAACTATTCACACGTGATGCATATGGTTTACTTACAAAGAAACCATGAAGTTTTGCACTGTATTAATTAAGTTTAAATTGAAGCTTTTATTGATGATATAAGCCAGTGAAGTTTTGATAAACGTTAGATTCCAGTTTATCAAAACTTCACTGGCTTAAAATATACTTATTGATGCAATAAATAAGTATATTTTAAGAATAAATAGTTGTCTTAACACAGAACCTTTCTGATGAGTAGTACTATTTTTTTCCCAATTTCTGAAGTGAAAACTGTTTTCTACTGTTAAATTAATATGTATTCTACCAATTGTGTTACTAGAACATACTTCTGGGGTATTTATTAATGAAAAACAGCATAATTTCTAAAAGCATTTTTGAATTTCACTGTTTCCTTTACCCTTAAAGTAATGTATATACTAAACAATGAACTCGCCATTAACAAGATCCAACGAGGTTTTCTACACTAAACTCATTATTAAAACAGAGTTAGACTATATAAATACCGTACTCAATTGCTAGCAGGCAACGGGGCATTATTTACCTCGTATGTTAATCCCGGTAGTTATATTACGGAAACCCTACCAGAATTCAGCCACGCAACTGCTTGTACTAACCTTTGTACTACCGCCTTACTAACCTTTCTGTCTTCACTTTATCACCAGGTCGCTGGAACGATAGCTAATTTCAAAACGCCTTCGGTAAACTTCATAATGTCCGGCTGCTGTACGGGAAAGTGATCTTCACTTCAATTGTTTTTCGTTCGCGGCTCGCCTCCGTCCGACCTCACCTCGTAGTTTTTCTTTCTCACTCTCGCAAGTGTACGCTATCCACGGGAATTCCCATTTAGTAGAAAAGTGTCGCTCATTTTCATAAGCACTTTTTCTTCTTCAAACGGCGATTTATTTAAACCTGGGAGGGGGTTAATTTTGATTCAATACCTCACACATTTATTACAAGTCTTCAATCTCTCTTTGGAATACATTTCAGATTTTTACCTTCCAGAAATAGCATTAATGGACTATCCTATCCTCTTATGTGGCTGTATACAATACTTATTATACGTATATAAAATTTTGACCTCGATTTATTAATAATTATTCATAAATCGAGGTCAATGTTTATAATCATTGAGATCTAGCGATTATAGACTCTGGAGGATTCATTGCTCTTTGTGGTTTAATCTTCAATTTAATTGTCATGTATTGACATTCTACTACGTACCATTATCAAATTGTCTTTACAAAATACCCCATCTAATAATGCTGAGAAATATTATTGATAATATTCGGTTTTAAAGGATTGGATATAAAGCATTTTAAATTTTAAATTCTAAAAATTCGTCCAAAATTCTTTCGTTATGTAAATTGGGAATGGCAAACTGGCCACTGAAAAACTAAAAAATATATTTAAAATTGACCTATTACGTCATTTATTGATTTATTATTTATCTCAAATAGAGCGACTTAATATATAAATATCATCTCTATTTCTGCATCAAAGGTCTCATTGTTTATCGAGCCATTAAGTAAACAGACATGGTAGAACTTTGACCACTTCTATCTCGATTTCTTTACCCATTATATCTGTAATACAAGTCAAATATCCGTTATCGTTTCCGCTTAGGGAAATCTTAGAATTCGCGTAACTATCGTATGAGAAAAAATCCACGCTGTTTTGGGAATGTTAATTCGTATTTAATTGATATGCACGTACATTAACTAACATTTCGTTATTATGGTTTAGCTGTATGCACAAAGAAGAAACTCCTACGTTGAATATAGCGTCGATTCTTTAGAACTAAGAGATGAATTTTACATTGTTATATTTATCGAAATCCTAAGGGCATCGAAGACTTTTCTCGCTTTTGATATACACCATGTTTTTTGCCGAATAACATAAACAGAATACGAAGTGATAATAAAAATATTCTGTAAAATGAGATAATAAAGAATGTAATTAACTATGTATGTCATACACTACATCACAGAAAAATATCTGTCGAACTAAAGATTTGACGTTTTTATTTTAATGTAAATATCTCCTAAAGATAATAATTTTACAAAAATATTGTCTATTTTTATAATGGTTCTTTGTTCTCAACATCTGTGGTTCTTATCGTTAAATTTCAGAAATTTAGACGCTGATTATGAATAGAAATGTAAATACGTTTCCTGCTGTGCCGACTTGCGCTGTTTGTGTTGCAGATATGACGCAGGTTTTCTATTATGCAACACAAACAACAAGTTTCTGAAACACAAACAACGGAAAATAGTTTTAAATCATTCTCATCTGTGGCTCACAATGCGCAAATACAGTATATATGAAACGGAAGTGTATCATTGAGTTTGTACAATAGTAGTCGTGCTAAATAAGCTTTTCATAACACCCACATTAGTCATTTAGCTCCTAATTTATATTTTTTCACATTCTGTTCAACAAAATCAATTATGATATAATTTATGTACAAAATACAAAGAACCCTCTAGCACTAGGTATATGTATATACAAACATACGGCATTAAGATATTTTGGGTTCTATATACGTTAAAGCTTCAGTAATTGGCACAACCATGAAATGGAAATAGAAAGAGGTAAAGTTCACTTAATAGAATGAAACATCCTACTTGACCCAAATTTCACAAACACGATGAAAAATATGAAATCCTCCATTAATAATCCATGGAAGAAAACAATATTCAATAGATAATTTAGAATCTAACCCATCACTTCCTAGTTCAAGTGGATTTGAGACACGGGGTTTGACAACTCATGCTAAAGTAGCAGGGGATCATCTTCCAATAGTAGTGATAATACATTTAGTTCTGCACATGGACGCGGTGACCCATTTGGCAAGAGCAGCTGGCCAGTGATCTGACTGCCCCTGGTTCGATGCTCGTCCACCGTCGTCGCTGCAAATCCACCAACGTGTTCACTAATGGAGGCCGGGGCTAGAAAATAGGTCATGGCTACAATGTCCTCATATTTTCCTCTGTAGGTGTGGGGTCAAGTGTTTCGGTCCCGTCACTTGAATCGGTTCAAAATAACGAGACCGATGTTCTTCGAGGTCAAGTCAGACTTCAGCCCTGGTAGTACCTCGCCTGAAAGTGAAGATGCATACTACCCTTCAACAAGGACCTAGAATATGAGTACCTAGGTCCTCTGGGACTTGGTGCAGGCTTTACTACACTAAGGGGATTGGAAACAACAGAATCTAACCCAGGAACATGCGAGACTCCAAACTTTTCCTGGGGATTTACGTCTTACGAGTGAAGTTGATCTACGAATAAAGATTTTCTTGTGAAACTGTGGAGAGCACAAGAATTTGTGTTCCGCGAGATCGACAGAGTGTAGTACTCTAAATACCGCATTAGATTTCTTTTCCTCTAGCGTACTCACCTGTTGAGCCTTTTTGAGGAGTCCATAACAATGGCGAAACCTAGGTGCAAGGCGCTGTAGATGTCCGCATTATTTCAGGATTTATGCGTTTTGCCATCTTGCGTTCTAGGTTTTATAGCACATTCCGTGATAGACGATCGTTCTTTCCAAAGTGGCCTGTCGGGTAATGGCCGAATGGCTAGTGCACTTGAATTCGGTACCAAAATATGTGGGTTCGAGTCCCACTGCTGGTATGGATGTTTGTAGTACTTCCGAACGGGATTTAGGCATTATTTCCAGGTCTAATTAGGCCTCGTGTAGCAAAAAACAAGAACAGTAGCGTTCTCCACCAACCAACCGAAGTGGGTGAAATGATTACACTTTGTCAGTCACCAGTAATAATTTAGAGAAATTCAGCATTAGGGAAGTTCTTTCCGCAACCGCATTCATCTCTTATGAGTTGATGAGAAGACCATAACAAGGGCGAAATCTAGATTCAATGTTACCTGTATGGAAATGCATATTTTTTCTCGAAGCATCTGTCGTTTGGAAAGCTTTATGCATTTTTCTAACAAAATCAGAATTTTAATATTATGAAGCCATACGTGCTGTCAAATCGACTTTTTCAATTTTTTTTTCTCTAAAACATTTTTTGCCCTTATGTTATAAAATACATTTGTCAACTTTATAATACCAAAGGTTTGTATTTCAAATATTTTTTTTCTACTTTTCTTTCCTTCAAGCACTTACATTTAAAAAAATATCGAGAAACTATATGCCCGATTTTATTCCTTCATAACATCACATACATACTAATGAAAGATAAAGGGATAATTACACATAATTCCTTAGTAAATATTGAACCATAGATTTTTATCCAATTGTAGAAGTAATGATATAATACACTGCATAGTACTGCAAAAAGTGTATGCTTTTTATCTTCTCAGTCTGTAAACACAGACGCCCAAAGAAATTCACGAAAGAATAAGATATAAATTTTTAATAAACCTTAGCTTTTATGTAATGCACTCCAAAAATATTCTTCTCCTTACAATAATATATCATGTAACCGAAACTAAACGCATAAATATTTCAACATAAAAGGGTAAAATGTCAAACGTGTGTAGCAATCAATGGAATAAAGAAAAATAAAAAGTAATTCTTTTCGAGTTGCATACTGAATACCAAATAAGTCTGGGCATAATTTATAAATCTTTACGCTGGAAGAAATTTGTGAAAAATTTCGAGAACTATCAGTATCTCGTAGAAGTATAACATTGGAGCACTTTATATGCACAGTGAAAATATTTTTGCTCGCGAAAATATCAGAATTTTAAAAATGTTTTATTTATTTAAAAAAACATTTAAAATGGCCTACCTCCAGTTTAACTTGAGGATTTATTGCCGTTTAATTTATCACACAAATGCTCATGGATACATTTTTTTATTAATTGTCAATAATCATACCGAAAACATAGGTACAGCAAAGTACGTAATAACCTCAGTCTTCACTAAAACACAGAAAAAAGTAGTGTCATATTTGAGTAGCGCAATACCCAAACCCTCTGTATCCATCTCAAATGATTTTTAGTTATTTAACGAAAACTGTTAGTTATGTTGCAATAATAAATTCACTATATGGTTTTGATGTAAAAAAAAGTACGAAATTCATCTTGTTGTCTAGTAATAATCTGTATAATGTAGGGAAAGCATGGACAATTATATTAAATAAATAAAATTCACATAACTTGTTTTTTCTGTAGGGTTGGATATAGCTGTTTTTGGAAATAAATTGTCTGCCATTTTGAATCTTCTAACTGGAGTTTCAATAATTATTTCCAAGACATTATCTATGTCATTGTTTACATTACAGTATTATTTGAGCTTGGGCCACTCAAATCTGGATTCATATTAAGGTAGAAAATTAGCGAAAACTAAAAGGAATAATGTGAAAAGCATGCAGTAGATTATAAGCTATAGACCAACAAACTAATAAAAATGTGGAGAAACTGACTTCTATTTGATAACTGCAAAACATAATATGTTGATGATCATGGTAGACAACACAACGCCATTAAAATTCTGTAGTATTTACTTTAAGCTAAAACTTAAACTCCCGGCGCAACCTTCCGATGTGGACCAGAGCCGGTGGTACCCATATCTGCTTTCGTAACCGTGGGCTTGGGGTGCCATACAGCATATGTCTCAGTCAGGTGGTCAACCTGACGTGGGACCCCCAGAGTTTAGATCCCAAGCATGCTTGGTCCTCATTTTATCGACCCACTGAAGGGATGAAAGGCTGAGTCGACCTTGCCCAGTCACAGGGTTGAACCCTGGACCTGTGGGATGGAAGCTTGGCGCTTTTAACCACTACGCCACCGGGCTAAGATAAAACTAATATTACTATATTAAACACTCCACTACAGAAACTAAAGTACATCTAATAAGCTAGTGATGGATTAAACTGGTTTTGCTACTGCATTCAGAAGGCAGCCATTATTGTTTATAGGATGTAAATTATTTTGGAACTGTCAAAGGATAGAAGGGATTTTTTAACTGTGGCCATTTGGGATATAACTGTACTTACATGTTTCAATATTATTCTTCATTTATTTTCAACGGGATTGATCTTATTTTTTAACTGTTTCTCAACTTGAACATGTAGCAGATGAATAGAAGTATCCATAGCAACTAAAATCTCAATACGTGGCGCGGTAGCCCAGTTAGTAAGAACAGCGGACCAGTGATTTGAACGTCCCTGATTCGATGCTCGTTTCTGTAAATCAACCACTGTGTTCATTAATGGTGGCCGGGGCACGTAAAATAGGTCGTGGCTACAATGTCCTCCAAGTTCTCAAATTACCTCTGGAGGTCCGGCATCAAGTGTTCCGGTCTCGTCACTTGACTCGGTTCAAAACTGCGAGTCCGATGTTCTTCGAGGTCAAGTCAGACTTCAGCCCTTGTGGTAACTCGCTTTAAAGTGAAGTTACTGACTATCCTTCGCCAAGGACCTAGGATTTGAGGACCTAGGTCCTTTGGACTTGGTGCAGACTTTCCCTTACCAAGGGAAGTGGAAACAGTTTTTGATTTTTAGGAATATAACTGGCTTTGGCAGTCGGCGATTCATTTATAAGTAAAGTTTAGTTATATTTTATCCAAATTGCTTAGACTTCAATAGGACCCATTTTGTTAAAGAACATGTGAGATATTTCTCTTCTAACCACGGAAGGATTATTTGTAAACAACACTTTCTACTATGGACTATGAAAGGTAAACTTATGAGAATTTAGAGTGGGACACATGCGCGGCTTATTTCTTTTATAGAGAATTGTTTACAATCACCTAATAAAGTAAATTTTGCTGTATCTTTAGTTGATTTTTGAAATATAGTTGCAAACAATACCCACTTTTATAGCCATATTGAGATTTAATTTTTCTCTCCACTGAAAGTTTAGGTGCCGATAATTTCCTGTTGTGGACTTAGACTGTTGTCCGAAACTCGGTGTTTCATACTCTATAGCTTAAGGCTGCTGTGTACTAACCCTATTGGATTCGCTCACCTCAATGTTAACTTATTGAGAAAATCTGTCCAAGGATTGCCTTATAGATTTAAAGATTTTTATTTAAAATGGCACTTCGTAATAGAGAATTAAATTTTATACCTTGGGACTTTATTATTCTTTTAAAAAAATGCAAACTATATTTTAAATTTTAAATTTTTCGGGGAAAAAATCTGGTTTAGTTTTAAACGCTTAACAATTCTTTTGGTGTACGAAAGTTATAACAGGAATCTTGTTGTATGATGAAAAAAAGTTCAGGCTATCTGAAATTACTATTTTTATTTGATTATCAGCATTTATGTAGCTGTAAATAGAAGACATATTTTCTTCATAGGTTAACATTGAGGTGAGCGAACCCAACAGGATTACTACAAAGCAGCCATAACTCTTTTAAATTTATCATGAATATCATGAATGGAGGCATAAAATTTCACCCAAGAAGCTTTACGAACCATTAATTATACATGTTATAGAACCATTAATAATAGATTTCGTCTAATTATAGGTTCGTTAAAAATTGAAAGAATATTTTTGTCATGGGGAATGTTGCCATTACGTAAGAATTTAAGGTAATATTGATAAGCATCTTTGCACAGGAAATATTTTTTATTATCTAAATTATGTGGACTAACTAATATTTGCATCAGTATTTCATAAGACTAAAATATGCCCTGTTTGATTAAGTTCAGTATATAAATCGATTGTTCATTCGTGATATTAGCAAATAATTCGATAATGATAAAAAAATTATGAAATTTCTGTGGTTTTATGGGATCTGGTCGAAGAATGAGGGCCTGTTCATATAGAATTCGTCAGCGACAGATTAAATTCTTTTATCCAATCATGTACCAATTATTTACCCATTCAACCAATCAGTGCAAACAGAACCAATCAGTGCAAACCCATTCAACCAAACAGTGCAAACGCTGACGCTGGCGGATTCTATGTAAGTAATGTCTAACACTTGAGTAACGTTTCCAAATGAGTACTATGCAGCTACCTAGACGCATCAATGTGGACGTGGATGGCGAAGGGAGATGTGCAAGCAGGATGGGGCAACTACAAAAGATGAACCATGATGAATATCCTTAAAGAAATATTTGGAAGTGCTTTTACAATAATTAATGATTTTTGGTTGCTAATTTCCCTACAAAAAATTTTAAAATATTTAACCCGCGAGAAAGCGCGTCGGGCCTCTAAGGCCCGACCGCAAAATAGAATGACCATAAAAACACCCCTGTTTTTCAGAAATGAGCAATTCCTTGTGTAGCTGCCCCTTAAGGGGGTGCATCAGTAGACCTCGCAGATCGTTCGTTTCAATGTTAATGAATTTCGAAATAACATATAGAGAATCTATGCTCACTTCTACCCAGACTTGGGTGTATATAATTTGAAGTGGCACTCTATTTGAATTATATACAAACACAATTTATACATGAAACAATGTTTATTGGATTCATTGCACATATAATTGGCTTTTACAGCAATAAGCATGCGTACTACTTGTACGGAATGTAAATACAGCTTTTAAGGACAATATATTTTTATACTCACGAACAGTAAGTCAAACCAGCAGTACTGCCACGTAAACTTCTGGCCCGTAAAGCACTAGCGCAGGATAACACCTTTTCAACCTTAACAACAACTCCCTTTCTCATTAATGACGCTGCGTGGTATTTATACTAAGCGCGTATGCCAAAATTAGCATATCTGAAGCAGCTTCTTTAATTCACTCAAAAGTTCGATTCTTGTGAATCGAATCTTGTGTATACCTTACACTGGCCTCCCTCGAAAAAAAAAATTAGGTAACTGAGGTCTGAACGGCTTCAGTTAACTAATTGAACGCGTGCTGGTCTGACTTTTTACATAATGGGTGGCAAAGCCAAAAAACCTTCCACACGTTGTGTGGGGGAAAAACGCCACTACCATTTTACAAAACTAACCCCGAAGGGTCCAGGTGACACCATTACACAGTGGATTTGCAGAGTTGCGGATACTGGGCTGGCCAACTGCGCCCTAAAATATCTATTTTAATTAAAAGTGACAACACAATTGCACAGCATGACATTTCTTGACTGTATCTGCTCTCCCCCAATTTATAATGTACATGTGTTATGATTTGCGAAGTTAGTATGTTAGTTGTTTGTTATCTGTAGTTAGTATGTATTTTTTTTCACTACATGTCCCCTTCAAAAATTTATGAAACAACAGTATACCGTTTTTTTTCAGTGCCTCACCACTTCCCCTCAAAATGTTTACACAGTATATACACTGGGGAACTTCAAACCAATTTGGTTCGATTTTATTAAAGGGTGGGAGTTAGAATAAGAAAGTTGATACAAGACTTGTTCCTCATGAATGCAGCAACTTCACTGCACCAGTTTGTCCAATCCGCTGAACCTCTCTTGATGGTCGCAGTCCTAGTAAAGGGGTTCGTTGACCGTGTGGGCATCCTTCGTGCAGCAGGTCGTAGATCCTGAGGCGCTGGTCCGGCTTGACGATGGACAGGAGGTCTCTTGGGAGGAGGCCAACCTTGCTGGGCGGCAGAAATCTTGCGTTCCCTGTACTTATGCAAAGGAGCTTTAAAATTGTCATTCTTCCTTTTTATAACCTTGTGTACCTTATGTGTGCCACGTTCATCCTTAGATGGAGGTTTTGTAGTGCACACTTTACTTTTCTCCGTACCTTTTAGAGTATAGACATTAGATTTTAATGCAGATTCTATTTTTTCAACAACCTGACTCTGCTTTTCGTATTTGTGCTTATACGACTTCTTGTTTACCGCCTTAATTACTTCAGTATTAGCAGTTTTAATGCTGGAACCTGAAGGCGCTTTTTCACGTTTTTTATCCTCCTTAAATTTAGTTTTATCCTCTTTTGACGAAAAAGTCTCTTTGAAACTTGCGATATCAGAATCGTTATCATTTAAATTCTTTAACACTGCTTCAGTTTTAGGAAGATTAAGCTTTTCGTACTCGTGCGTTTTATTGCAAACTTTCTCTATAACTTCCGAAGCATCAGCTAAACTACCTACAGTATAACTCTGTGTCAACTTTTCATCCTGACTCTCAGTATGGTTTTCATGTACTTTATTTAAAACCATATTATCAACCTGGCCTACACAATCCCCATTCGGCTGGAAACTTGAAATAATATCATCACCTAGCAAGTTCCTACTATCGTTTAAAGAATTTTTATTGTCGTCAACTAATAAGTATTCACTAACTTCCGTAACGCATACTTCGTCATCTACTAAATTTCCTTCATTAACAGATGTGTGAATATCATCTAAAATATCAGGTATAGCATCAATAATATCAGGTATAGCATTAATAATATCAGGTATAGCATTAATAGAAGTGTCCGATGATTTATTTTCTAAACCACTAGCATTAGTATCGGCACTATTTTCAGAAATTTGTACTGGAATTACCTCATCATTCCAGCTAGACTCACTTTCTTTATAAGCCACAAAAATACCCTGACTTTCACTATTCTCAAAATAATGATTACTGCTCGGACAAAATAATACATTTGACCACACAGTTTCAACAGGTTGAACCATATCATGTGAATCAACTTGCCAGTGCAAGTAAGGTGCTTGCATATTTTCTTTAAGTGCACTAATTTCATTATCACGCCGTGCGCTTCTATTATTTTGCCTGCGGTACTGCTTACGCTGCTGGTTTGAAACTCGCGAAAAATTTTGGCGCGGCTGTATAAAACTTCTCGTACCTGAATGACGGTGAGGGGTAGCGAAGAAATGTCTATTGTCATATTTAGCTAAAGCTTGAAGGAGGGTAACCTTGCTTGTAATTGTTTGATTATCTAAAAAATCTTGGACACTTGGCTTCAAACGTTGGATAACTATTTTTAAGATTATCGCTTCCGTCAACTCTTCTAAATATTCCTCACACTTGGAAATCTTTTCCGTAGCAAAATCTAACGCAGACTGACCTTCACGTTGCCTTAGCGAATAAATTTCCGCTTCAATTTCACTTTGATTAAAGGTCTTTGGAAAAACGCTAAGAAACTGTTGCTTGAATGACGAATAGTCAAAAATCAGATTACTGCTTTGCATACACGTGTACCACTGATATGCACTACCTCTTAAAGCGGCTAGAGCAATTTTAAGTTTATCCCCCTCTTGGGTGCATTGTTGCTGAAAGTAATGCTCAATTTTCTTTAGGAATTGGCTTGAGGGGCCGCCATTGAAGGTGGCTTCGAATGGCGCAAAATGCTGAACCATAATTACCCGAGGAAAATTTCCAGCAGGATTTTGTTCTACAACACTCATTTTTAAATAGTATATAAGTACTTGCAACACTTTTATCAATATAAGTTCACAGTACACAGTTTTTAATTTCAATTATGTTGTTCGTTACAAATTTAACGCTAACTACCAGGGTATATATATCTTTCGGGCGCCAGTATAGAGTTTCTTTGCTCACTTCTACCCAGACTTGGGTGTATATAATTTGAAGTGGCACTCTATTTGAATTATATACAAACACAATTTATACATGAAACAATGTTTATTGGATTCATTGCACATATAATTGGCTTTTACAGCAATAAGCATGCGTACTACTTGTACGGAATGTAAATACAGCTTTTAAGGACAATATATTTTTATACTCACGAACAGTAAGTCAAACCAGCAGTACTGCCACGTAAACTTCTGGCCCGTAAAGCACTAGCGCAGGATAACACCTTTTCAACCTTAACAACAACTCCCTTTCTCATTAATGACGCTGCGTGGTATTTATACTAAGCGCGTATGCCAAAATTAGCATATCTGAAGCAGCTTCTTTAATTCACTCAAAAGTTCGATTCTTGTGAATCGAATCTTGTGTATACCTTACAAACACTTTGCTAATGAATATTTTTGAATTCTGTTTTCGGAATCTGAAAGTAGACTTCCAAAATAAATGCGAGGCTTTGCTAATTATTTTTTTTATTATTATTCAAAATATTTTTAAAATTAAGTTAAAGTTTCAAAATTCCAAAACGAGAGGCATTGCTTGCTAAAAAGCTCTGTAACAAAGTAAGTAATAATAATTTGAAAATTTGGAAAACAAGACGCAAATCTTGAAACTTCAGGCTTTTTTTAAAGATTATTTTTTCATTTTTTGTGTTAATAGGTAATTTGCATTCTAAGCAGTTATTTTGCATTTCCATCTGTAAAATGGGAGTTTGGGCCTTAAACTCCGCCTCCAAGGGTAGTGGGGGAAGATAGCTACTTTCCCCTTCATCTTTCCCCTTCTCTGTCCAGCTGGTGGGAAATTCTATATCTAAAGGAGATAAGAAGAGTTATTTGTGGTTGTGCATTCATTTTATCTTGTGCTTGCTTGTGAGTTTTGAGATTCACCGGAAAGAATAGTAATACTATTTCTCTCGTTCTATAAGTGTTTGCTTCCGTAAATAAGATTAATGTTCATTTAACATAAATATCACATCTTCGTGCTTTCCATGTAAAGAGTTCTCAAATTTCATTTCACCTGTTAATCTATATTTATTTCAATCATATACGTAGAATTTAAAATGAATCGGTGGTATCAACGAGACAACCCCGATGATCCACATTTAAGAACATCTGCTAAAAGAAAGAGAAACCGGGGTGAAAATCTGAAAAACTGGAGAAACAAGTAAGTGTTCAATTATTTTCCCCATAATAGTGCAATACAACTTCTATGCAAGAAATTTTAAGTATCCAATGCATAACATACATATTAAATATCTACCTGACACAAAAAAAATCTTTCTCTTTATCTTTCCTAACAATTTTTATTTTCTGAATATTCTGGACAATCCTTTCTCTTCATACAATGTATGAAAGGGACAGCAGTTTCTTAATCTTAAATAATTAGTAATATTTATTATATTTTCTCTTTGTAATGTAATAGTTAAATTTTCAATGTAAAGTTAAATACCTTCTTTTCGCGTAAAAAAAAAATTATCTGAGATATAAGTAGATATCTATATTATTTCATATCATTTCTCCTGGTTCAATTTCTCTATTTTCATATAACTGTTAGCAAATTTTTATTTTTTTATTATGTTAGACTGTATATTATATATATATATATATATATATATATATACACTGAAGTGCCACTGAATTAGGGATACCTACCTAGTAACGAGTTGGGCCTCCTCTGGCCTTGATATCAGCTGCCACACGACGAGGCATAGATTCAACAAGTTTCTGGAAACGTTCCACGGGAATGGCTTGCCAAATATTGGCTAAACCTGTCCATAATTCAGTAAGGATCTTTGGTGCTGTGTGATGGCCTTTCACGCCTTGTTCCAAAACATCCCAAAGATGCTCAGTAGGTTTTATGTCTGGACTTCTAGGTGGCCAATTCATGACAGAGAAGTCAGAGGAATGCTCATTCAACCAGCCAGTAGCCAACCGGGACTTGTGAGAGGTATAGTTGTCTTGCTGGAAAACGCCATTACCGTGCGGATAACAGAACAGCATAAACGGATGGAGGTGATCACCCAGCAACTCTACGTACCGAATTGCATTGAGGGAGGTTGGTACACGCACCAAAGATCCCGAACTGTGCCACGAAAAAACACCTCAGACCATGATTGAGCCACCATGCCCTTGTACAGTTCCAGCCAGGCATGCAGGATCCATGGCTTCATGAGCCCGACGACATATTCTCAGCCTCCCGTCGGCGTTAAGTAGTCGAAATTGAGACTCATCACTCCATGCTACTCGTTTCCAGTCCTCTACACTCCAGTCTCTGTGCTCTCTTGCCCAGGCAAGACATGCAGCCCGATGGCGAGCATAGAGCAATGGCACTCTCGTAGGTCGACGGCTCATGAAACCCATACGGTGAAGCGAGAGTTGCACAGTCCGTTTACTGACTGTACGACTTTCACCGTCATTAAACTGGGTAGTAATTTGAGCTAATGTTTGGCTTCGCTGGCTACGTACAATACGCCTGAGCCGTCTCTCACCACGCACTGTCAAGGCTAATTATCCTTTGCAGTTTGCCCGATCGCTAGTTTTTTTCCACTATCCATGTATTTTTGGTATACTCTTGACACTGTCGACCTTGAAAATCCTAGCTGTCTGACGATTTCGGAAATTGAATGGACCATGCGTCGCGCACCTACGATTTGTCCGCTATCGAAGGCGTCTAAATCAGGCAGTTTACCCATACTGGCAATTCCAACAACTAATTCAGAACAACCACAGTACGCGCTATATATGCAGTTACCACAGCTCCCTCACTTGCGCATACATGATGCACAGCGTTACACAATTTGCATAGGCTTTGCTATCCCTAATTCAGTGGCACTTCAGTGTATATACACACACGAATTCTGGCCAAAGGGATATTCATGTATTTAGGGTGGATTGGTTTTATTTCTCTCATTGTGTAGTGATCTCCCGGTAACCATACAATCATACAAATATTCCGAAACTAAACTTTCCAGGAATCATGAGCTAACCGTATGGTCTGGAAGAGGACCGCAAGAACCTTTTTTAAAAATATATACAAGAAAGCAAAATCATCACAACATGGGCGACATATATATATTAGTCTACTGCGGTAGCACTTTTCGTTAGACGTTCACCTTTTGTTAGGCACCGCTATTTTACTGGCTACTTTATGATAGGAAACCCATATAGGTGAGCAAACATTGCTGCCTATGAGGGAGACGACACAAAATCAACCAAGCCTTATTCGGGATTTGAACCCCAAGCTCACTGCGTGTGTATATGTGTGTGTATGTATATATAATATATATATATATATATATATATATATATATATATATATATATATATATATATATATATATATATATATACATATATACACTTTTTCGTTCCGTGACGGATTAAATCAGATTGAGCCCAAAGAAATATTTATTCTTAGGATTCAATCCGCTTGGGAACTTCATCCCAGTGATAACTTTTTTTTTTTTTTTTTTGAGGGGGGAATTCGGTTAGGATTGAAACCGTTTGATATCTGTTCTGCTTAGAGACATTTAAATAGAAGCGAAAAGGGTATCTTCCTCGGATATCTCCAAGTCCTGGTTACGAGTGAAATAGAGAATACATTGTGGGGTTTTCTGAAGTTTTTTTTTAATGTGTAATTTAGTATGATTCTATTTATAATTAATTCAATTTTAATTATTTCTACACTTATTTCTAAACACTAACTCTAAAAGGATTTTCTTATTCCAGGCAACAGAAAATTAAAATTTCTGACCAAACGGTACCGTCAATCTTGAGCAACACGCACAGTGAAATAGATTCTCTAGAAAACAAGAACTGCGAATCTGTACGTTCAGAAACTCTCCTAAACACTGACCCTCAGACAGACAGAAGTAAGCCTGATGTCACAGGAAGAAGAATTCTTGATATAAATTATTTTTTAAATGAACTTAAATAACTAAATAATAATAGTCCTCTTGGATGTGGATTGTCAGAAATGCATATCATATCTGAAAGGAGGCGCGGTCTCATCAGTAAATTTAAAATGAAATGCACTATGTGCAACTTGACGAAATTTATTGCTACTGAAAATATGGTTAAGGACGAAATTTGTTCTAACGCTGCAGCTGTAGCAGGAATTGTGAAAATTGGATGTGGGTGTTCAAATAGGGAAGAGTTTCTCTCAACTGTGAATATTCCTCCGATGTCTGGAAACACATATTTAAAACATAATCCATATCTGAAGCGTGGGAAACAACAGCGACTAAGGAAATGGAACTGGCTGCCAATGAAGAAAAAATGTCTGCTATCCAACGTGGATATCTTGATGCAGAGGGTGTACCTCTTGTCACGGTGGTTGTCGATGAAAGCTGCTCAAAACGGAAATACAGGACAAATTATGCATCACTCTCTGGTGTGGTAAGTGTTCTGAAACTCTTTGTTACTCTTTATCATAAAAAAGAGCCGCTTTAATTTAATTTTCTTTTATAACAGATTATTTTAAACTATTCAGTTGATAAAATCTTGTTTTACCTCAGTATATAATTCCATTTTGTGTCCCAACAGAGTTTGCAATATAAAAATTAATTATTATACATTAAACTTATTCAAATTTTTCTTGTGTAATTTTTGCATGTTTTAAACAGTTTCTAGCTTATTTATGCCATTGTTTACATATCTTGAACATCAAACTGTTTAATAACCACAATCTCTCTCTATTAGTGACATCGGCATAACTGATGACAATATAACTCTAAAAGGTTTTCTAATTGATTGTTTCTATCCTCTTTGTGACTGCAAGTCTTATCTTCTGTAAATCTATATTTTCTTATATAGATAACTTCTGTTTTATATATTCAGCTAAGAAGACTGTTTTTCCATTCTTCCAGATTCTGGAATTTCAAACATATTTCTACCCCTCTTCCCGTCGAAAACTGGTTCCTCGCACCACTCAGGCCCGGCGCGCGTGCTGGTGTTACAGGTTCGTCGCAACATCATAGAGCAGAGGTTCCCAACCGGTGGGTAGCGGAAAGTTACAGGTGAGTCTCGACTCGATCCTAAAACTATTAAAATTGTCTTTGTGTACTTTTATAAATGTAGTTTTTATCTTCACCTAGGAACATTTGTTAGTGAGTATGAAACCACTTGTTGCATATATTGCAAACGTATATCTATTGTTAAATAAATAACTGTTTTGTTACAAAGTGCTTATATTTTATCAACCATTTTTAAAATCAGAACACAAATTGTTTATCAATAATCAATCTGCATCTTCAAAAAAGCACATATATATATATATATATATATATATATATATATATATATATATATATATATATATATATATTTAATTTTGCAATATTTGATGGTAAATTATATATACATAAGGAAGGGATACGATACAAATAAGGTTTTTTACTCCACCATGGACCGAGGGACCGTGGAGGTATTTCGATAAGGAAAGGTGGGTCACCAGCTGAAAAAAGGTTGGGAACCACTGCCATAGAGAATTTATTTGCTGTCATGTCGCGATATTTGAGTTTCAAGGAAGAGACAAAGTGCAAACGGGCTATGTTGGCCGAAGTTTCAATGGATGAGTCTTTAGCTGAAGAATGTGAAGAAATAGATGACAATGAACAACATAGTGACCACCAATCGTCATCTGAAGAAGAAACTGATTTCAGTGATGAAGACGAATTCTCCCAAGAATATTTCATTCGTAAAGATGGACTCACAAAATGGAATAAGCAAAAATTCCGACAAAACGTAAGATCCCCATCTTGCAATATTATCACCAAGCTTCCATAAAATATTCGTATACCCAAAAATGTGTCTTCTCTACTAGATTCTTGACAGATTTTAGTTGATGATACAATTTTGCGCAACGTTGTAAATTGCACGAGTATCTACGCTGATAGCACAGCCAGTAACTGTCAAAGAGATCGCGGTGCTCAAAAAGCTACTCTGGCTGAAATCATAGATAGAAAATCAAAAACGATTTGTGCCGAATGTGAAAAAAATGTCTGCAACGGACATGATTTTACTGTATGTAAATTATTGTATTAAATGGGAGGTTAAAACTTTTTTCCTGAAACTCTTGTCTAAGATTTTATTATTTCTATTCATTTTCATTTGTAATATTTAAAACCTAAGTAAAATCCATTTTTAATGATAAAAAGTGCAAAATTGATTGACCGGGCCTCTTCGACCCGACGCGTGGCCTCGCGTCAGTTTTGTCTGGCCGCGTCCTGGCGGGTTAAGGAATAGAACAGAAAGGAAAACAGTAAAACCAATAATCATAATTTAATTTCATGGATGATTCTACCCTAGCTAAATGTGTCTATAACATAGAAACAGGAATTTGCAATGAAAACAGCCACTGCTAATTTAGAGTTCTTCTAGCGTCTGCAAGGCAGAGCTAGCAGACGCAGACGTAATTTTGTTTTGAAAGCCGAATGACTTGGTCGTGGCGACTTTATCTCCTGTAAGCAAGTTAAATGCTGTTGTTGTTGTTGACTTATTCCCCTGGGTCCAGCCGCAGGCTAGACCAAGTCCATGAGCTCAAATGACTTCACAAAATCATATACCAAAAGAGGACTGGAATAAATGTCAATTTTGGCCAAACTAGCACAGTGCAAAATGGGATCGAGAGAAGCTTGAGCAGAGTTACACTTAGTGAACGTTAGATAGGTCTTCTGCCCAAGTTCAAAAGAGAGACACCTGATGTGTCCACTTATGAGCCTACTTATGATGGACTGTATGGCTCTATCAGCCCTGATGGTAAGGGCACCACCAGGGGCCTGTTTATTAAACCAAGGGTGGGTCGGAGGGATATTCCATAGTCGCTGGTTTGAGGTTCTGATCTTGGAGCAAATCTCAGAGAAGGTCAAAAACCGATTTGAAATTGTGTAATCAGAAGAGCCTTTCTTGGCCAAAAGATCAGCATTTTCATTGCCAAAGAGGCCAATGTGAGAGGGTATCCATTGAATGAAGATTTTACGCCTATAAGAAAGTTGTTTAATTGTATTAAGTATGGAGACAGATGTCTTGTCGCCAACCTTATTCCAGTTACGTAAGTGCTGGATGGCACTACGACTATCGGATAAGATCCAGATATTAGCGGATGATGTTATAGACCCAATAGCGTTGAGTGCCTCCTCAATGGCAATTAGCTCAGATCTAAATGCAGAGCAGAAATCTGGATTCTTGATCTTAAGTCTACTTGAATAGTCAGGGACCTTAATGAAGATTCCGCTACCACAAGAGCAGCGATCGTCTTTGCTGCCATCAGTATAAATCAGAATATCTGTGGCTGGGATTTGGTTAATGATTTCCAGAGCAAGTTGGCGTAGGTAATCAGGCAAGTCTTGCTTTTTGTTAGTATGAGTTCCAAGATCAGGCTGGAAATGCTCTCCAGGAAAGCCCTCCAAGGGGTTAAAGATTGTTCTTAAGGAGTGTCTCTCAACATCCTGATTTAATAATTCCATTAAATGAATACGAGAAAAAAGGCTGTCTCTTTTTAATCTTTGTCTGCTTGTCCAATTACGGAGATAATTTGCTGTGCGGTTATAAATGCCAAAACTGTAAAGCTTGTTAAAATATTTAGCCAGTAACACGTTTCTTATCAACTTTAAAGGCTGGATATCGCATTAAAATAAAACCAAATCTGTGGGGCAGCTATTCTCATGCCAGTAATAATGCGAGCAGCACTTGATTGCACTCTCTCAAGTTTTGCTAAGTTAGTGGCTGATGCACAGAAATAAATTTGAGAGCCATATTCCAAACTTGGTCTTATCAAGGAAGTATATGTTAATCTAAGGGTATTGACATTTGCACCCCAATCTCTTCCAGCTATATATTTCAAAAGGTCTAGTCTCTTTCTGGATTTATTAATCAGATAATCTATATGTCTGTTACTCAGGATTTCTGGATCCACAGTGTATCCCAGATATTTTGGGTGTCTTTCATAGGGTAGAGATTTGCCATACATTGTAATATTCGGCTGATAGTTATATAAACGTCGGTTAGTCATGAAGAAGCTAGTAATTGATTTTGATACATTAAAACTCAGTTTATGATTCTCAGCCAAACTCTGGACTTCAGAGAGGGTGGCATTAACATCAGATTCTATTTGGCCAACATCGGAGCTGGATTTCCAGAGGACAATATCATCGGCAAAAAGACCAACCTCGCACCTCTTGGAGACAACCCTTTCAATGCCCACGATAAACAAGAAAAAAAGGAGAGGGCTCAACACTGAGCCTTGCGGGACAACCTGGCTCAGCTTAAAAGTTTTAGATAAAGAATCTCTAAATCTCACTCTGATATCTCGATCATTCATGAAGTCATAAATCCAGGAGAGGGCTTTGTCTTTTATACCAAAGGTGTTGAAAAGCTTAATAATTAAACCATTTCTCCAAACTCTGTCGAAGGCCTTTGTCAGGTCGAGAAAAACAGCAATAGTATGATGTGATGGTTTAAGATTCTGAGAGTCACAGACTCTCTATCCAAAGTATGAAATTTGATCCACAGTGGAGTGTCCCTTTCTAAAACCTTATTGTTCGGTTGGGAACAAGTTATTAGAATCAAGATAAAAAGTAAGCCTCTCCAAAATAAGTTTTTCCATAAGTTTGCAAGAACAATTTGTCAAAGCGATGGGTCTGTAACTTTCTGAAGAACTGGCTTTCTTGCTTGGTTTTCTAATAGGAATAATCAAGGCTTTTTTCCAATCGCGGAGAAGTCTTCCAAGTTTCCAAGACAGGTTGAATATTTCCAGCAGACTCTGCTTACCCCAATTGCTAAGTCTGGAAATCATCAGGTCATGGATGTTATCCGGCCCGGGAGATTTATTTGGATTTAAAGTGCCCAAAGCAAGATTAAGTTCTTCCATTGTAAAACCATCTCTAAAAATAGAGTTACCTCACTCAGAGCTGCGGCATCCATGGACTATTTTACTTGCACACGTTTCTTTATCTTTATCTAGCAGAGTAAAATTTAGCTTACTTATCTTTTGATAGTAAGAACCCGGTAAATTGGATGCAGCTTTGTTGTCTGTTAAGACCTGCCCATTTTCATCTAAGATGATATTGCAGTCCTCCTGTTGTGGCTGCGCAGTGCTTAAGTATTTCATAAGTTTATAAAGTTTGGTATTTGGGGTATAAGCGTCTAAAGATTTGGCATAGTTCAGACCATCTCTCTCTTTTGAGTAGAACAAACGCTCTTTTTATTTTTGCATTTACTTTGTTTAGGTTCGTTCTCAGGGTGGGATCATTTGACATTTTCATTTCCTGACGCAGCTGGTCCCTTTCCTTCAACAAAGGTTGAATTATAGGAGATCTCCGCATGAAAAAGGGAGTGAACCGCTTGTGATTGCCCCTAGGGATAGCCTGACCAGCGGCTTTAGAATCAATTTTCTTGAAAGAGAGCTAAGTTGCATCAAGATCAATAATGGACTTGTTTTCGGTGGTAGGTATTAAGAGAATGCCCTCATCTACTAGGTCTTTATATTTCTCCCAGTTGGCTTTCTTAAAATTACAATAGTGTTTCTTATTTAGCGTGGTCCTTTGTTTCCACTTAACTTCCACTAAATTTGGTAAATGGTCACTGCCAATATCTTGTAATACTGTCCACTTGCAGAAAGGGTAATAGACACGTCTAAAGCATCCGCAGTATTATAGCTGTAAGAGGAGTGGGTAGGTGAACCATCGTTAAGAATAAAATGAGCAATGTCATTTAACAAATCAAGTAATTCAGCTCCTCTACGATTGTCAACTACACTGCCCCAAGTGGAATGTTTGGCAATTAGGTCACCTAAAAGAATGTTGTTTTCATCGAACATGTCAAACAAATTAGTAGGTAAGCTTTTTTGGTTGGGAGGATGGTACATATTGAATATGTTTAGCTTCTTTCCATTCCAATTTAAACTTATTCACTGCATTTATAAATCCGAGTCAATAAACCGTGGTGTATCAATTTGACGATAATTTACGCCTCTTATCAAAAAAGCTAGGTCACCACCTCCCTTAACCTGTCTGTCAGAACGAAGAATGTGATAGCCTTTGATTTTTAGCTCGACATGTTCTTTTAATTTTGTCTCTTGAAGCGAGATGACTTGGATCTCCAGAGTTTCTGCAAGATCCAATATGGCATGGAGTTTAATCCTTGTGGCATAGGTTGATAAACCATTTATATTACATTGCAGGACTTTTAATGATCGATATTTAGTTGGAGACTGTCGAATACTTTTTCGAAGAGGGTCCTCTGCTTAAACCCCCAGCTCACCCCAGTTTAGTCTGCTCGACGGGTGAAGCAGCATGATCAATTGAAGAAGAAAAGCTCATGATGGAGAAACAGCTTCTGTAGATCAAAGATCCGGAGCACCGAAAGGCAAAAGTCTGATTTGGCCCCCGTACCTGCAAATCTTAGCTGAGCATAGTGGAATGGCCTTCACGCCTTGGGTGACCCTACCAGGAGATTACTCTCCCGAAGTACTTCACCCATTCCGCCCAGTGCCACCCCCTCGCCACGTTGAGGCGATCTGCAGGATTTGAGGGGGAAGTTAAATGTAAGCAAGAGAGTGCTCAGTAGTTAATATTTAAGTACATTATTAAAACATGAAGGTAAAAATAACGCAAATAAAGTAAAAAATAATTACTGTACGAAAATACTTAAAAGTTGAATTTAAGAGTGGGAACTAGAGTTTCAAGGTATTAAAAGTTGAGATGAAAAATTAGCATAGACTAATGATACACGAAGAAAAAGTAAATTTAGGTAAAAAAGGCCCATGAAAGCAGTTACACAAAGAATACAGAAATTTTTTTGTCATGTTTTTCTATTTTTATTTTTATTTTTTGATAGTTTTATGATTTTTTAAAAATTTTTAATATTTAAAAAAATTGAGGTCAATTTGAACTGCAATTAGAAAAAAAGGCCCTCCCAAGGACCATACACTTCGAGTTGAGATAATGACGGAGTTCTAAGGGAGAAAGGTAAAAATAGCAGTAGGGAAAATTTGGAAAAAGTACGACACCGGCTGGAATCGAACCCACAACGTGAGTGATTCCAGGACCGCGCATAAGAAAGGTGCTACGACGGCACGCAAAGAAGTAAGAAAAATTCGAAGAGTATCAAGGTAGGAGATTAACGTTAGCACTTAAGAAGACACGGCCTGGGGCGCTTACGATTGGCACGGAGGGAGAAGTCATAGTCTGGGAACTCTGCAATTATCTCATTACGAAGATTAGGCAAGTTATTATAAAATCTCTTAGAGATCTGTTGTGTGAAAGACAAAATTCGGAAGTCTCTCCTAATTGTTTTATTGGACATGTAGCTATAGGCTCGGCGAATTTGCCTGAGGGTTTTGTTTTGGACGACTTCCAGCTTGTTAATGTGGCTCTTAGCAGAAGAAAGCCACACATTGCTTAAAAAGGAGGACTTTTCATTGAGAGGTGACGACCATAGATGAGACTACGGAGTTGCATTACTGCAGCATTGTATTTCATAACAGTGTTCGATACTTGGGGATTTCAGGTTAATTTTCGGCTCAGAGTCATGCCAAGATACTTGACAGTGCTTTCTCATTCAAGTGGGGAGTTATGGAGATAAAGAAGAGGAGGATTGTGATAGCTATTACTGAAAAAGATCGCGTGACACTTCGAGGGATTGATTTTAATTTTCCAGCGCGTAAACCAATGCTCGAAAGTGTCGATGTGACGCTGAATTTGACTAGTCAGGTAGTTGATATTGTGAGAAGTGGAAAGAATAGCAGTATCGTCCACATAAAGAGCAAGGAGAGTATTACCTCCTCTGGGAATTGAATTTACATAGATATTGAACATGGTCGGTCCAAGGATCGATCCCTGTAAAATGCCTGACGAAATAAAATTACTTCGGGACATATCGTTGTGGGTGAAGACGGTGAAATTTCGAATAAGAAGATAGTTATGAATTAAATGAATGAGACTGTATGGCATGTGAATTTGGATAAGTTTAAAAATTCCAAACTTTGTCAAACGCTCATTTGACGCCGAGAAAAAGAGCAGTGGTAGGTCTCAGAACCTGGATCCCAACGCGGGCATATTCAACTACTCTTAAGAACTGAAACGTCGTATTATGCGAATACCCTAACTGTTCAGGAATAATAATATCATGCTGGTAGAGGTGATAGGAGATTATGTTAAGAATAACACGTTCCACCATCTTAAAAGGTTGCACAGCAAGATGATTGGACGGTAACTCTGGGGGTCATTGTGATCCCCACCTGGCTTGGGGATAGGGCAGATAATAGAGGTCTTCCATCACTCAGGGAAATAATTAAGTTTAAGAATTGCATTAACCCGGCAGAAGTCGCGCACCCAACACTGACATTCGAGATCGCGCGGGGTGACTGAGTCACCCCAATCAGTTTTATTAAAATATGTGCTATTAATTAAAAAAACACTTGATTCTACACAATAATTGCAATATATCATTAATAAACTATACTTCTTTACTCAAGGAAACTTTTTTTCTATTTAAAGTACAATTCTATTCAAAAGAATTACATTCCTTTTATCAGGGATCGGGAATTTACATACACTCCTGGCAAACATAGGAAGAGTGAATTTTACATGTAAAATTATCACATTTGTTGCAAGAAATTGTAGTTTTATTGTCCTTGGACCTTGGACATATAGCACATCGGCTTTTATCGGGTTTTGGTTTTTTTGATGGGCGTTCCTCTGATCCACCAGATGTGGCTTCATTGATGTTTTCACGAAGCACTTTAGGAAGCATTGGCATATTCTTTCTCATCTCTATGTGTGGCTGTATAAGAGATAATGCCAACATTTTTAGGAATTTTCTCCTATTTCTATATTGTAAGGGAGGGGTCTTTGTTGACATTAAGGTAACTCGGGCATTTATTGCAGCGACGTTCAACACGTAATAAAAAACGACCATCGGCCATCTGTTGGTTTTTCGAGCTGTCGAATATAATGATGACATTTCATCAACTTTGTTTACACCCCCATTTGTTGCATTATAATATTTAATTATTTCTGGTTTCTTCTTATCATCACTTTCATCAATGGCGTCATCGCGATGCATAGTAGATAACAAAACTACACATTTTGATTTCTTAGGCACATATGATACTAGTGTTGTGTTCTTTTGAAATCCAAATATAGAAGAATAAACTTTCCTAGTTTTTGTTTCGATGAACTCGTTGGGAATTTCAGCCTTGTTTCTCTTCAGGGTTCCTACAATTGTTAGTTTCTTTGATAAAAGTTCTTTCGCTAGAGGATAACTCGTATACCAATTATCCATTGTTATGTTTCTGCCTGATCCAAACAAAGGAGTGCACAGGTGTTTAGTAATTTCAAATGGCGAATTTGCATTTCTGAAGGGACCTTCCGGCTGTTGTCCTGCGTATATCTCCATACTATAGCTGTAAAAAGTCCTAGAATCTACTAAGGCAAAGATTTTGATTCCATACTTTGCTGGTTTGTTTGGTATATATTGACAAAAAGAACACCGCCCTCGAAACTTCTCTAATTTTTCGTCGATAGTAACATATTCACCAATACTATATGTCTTTTGACAATTTTCATTGAAATCGGCAAAAAAATCTCTCACAGCCGCCAGTTTGTCCACTTTTTTCCGAGCTTCACGATCGGTCACATTGTCTAACCGCAGGCATCTGAGAAGAAAAATAAATCTTCTGTATGACATTGTGTTCCTTAAAATTTCAATGCCTGATCCATCCGTAGACCACAAATCTTGTGCTTTTGTATGCGATGATTTATGCAAGCCGCACACATATAAAAGTCCGAAAAGGGCTCTGATTTCCACCTCATTTGTTCTCTTGGCATCCCGATCTCTGGTGTAATTTACCGATATTTTTTCAATATAAATATTTGTCCACTCTACTATGGATCGTATGATTTTAGTACTAAAAAACAATTCCCAACTTTCTAGAGGATCTGTTATATTGCGTGCAATTTTTTTACTCCTGGTAAATGAGTTATTATATTTTGAGAACACGTTTTCACTTTTTGATTTGGTTTTTCTTTATGCCAAACTGTTTTATTTTTGCTGACAAAAATGCTTTCTTCTAAATCAGTATTTTCGTCGTCTTCATCATTCTGCTCAAATTCACTTTCGAGACCTGTATATTTCTTCATCAGGTTCATTTTCGCTACCTTGATCAATTTCTTCTTCAGAAGACTCAATTTCATCCAACAGAGTTCTAAAACGTTCCATCTCTTTTTCATACTCCGTAAATTTACGTTTGTATGCCATTATCTATCAAATAACCGAGCAGAAAACAACTAAAACACTCCAGAGCACGAAGCTAAACTGCTTATAGTGAAAAATTTCGAAGCAATAACGGTCGCACGGGGAGACTGAGTCACCCCGTTATCACATGGATTCCAAGAAACGATTGCTTCTCGCAGAGAAAGGAATTGCACGTGCAAAATAACAATACCCATTCCAAGGGGAGGGTCAGACAGGAGGATACTAAAAGGGTGATTGATTAACAATAGAAATTTAACATCAGGTTTGTTGATTTTCTAAGCGTGGGGTGCCCCGCGCGACCTCTCCGGGGTTAACAATACCGGTGAAATACAAAGTGATATTATTTGGGAGAAGTTTAACCGTATAGATATTAATATTGTCATTTCCAGGAGACTTATTATTTTTAAGATTTTGGATCATATCGTTAACTTCTTTGGTAGGTTCGGAGGACGGGTAGATGGGAAGTTGTGGACGGTGTTATGGACTAAACGGTCATTATCCTCATCAAGCACGTCCGAGTTAGGGGAGAACTGCTCATTATACGTGTCGGCGATAGCATTGGCATTGTCTGAGTCAGGAAGTGCAACACTGTGGGGGCCATTAAAGGCGGAAATTGTACTTGCTGCGATTTGAGCCGTTTAACAAACTTTCAGATGGTATTATCTCCTGGAGAAAGACTATTAAGGAATTCAGCCCAGTTAGTATCATGGAAAACTCGAATAACACGTCGAACGTGAGAGCTCAGGAAGTGATAATTATTCCTGTGAGAGGGGAGACGGGAGAACTGAAAAAGTTTACGAGCCGCGTTAAGCTCTTTAATTAAGTTAACTATACTAGAAGATAGGTTATGGTAACGCGGTTTCTTCAAAGCATGATTGGTGTTAACCTTGGCGTTGGCTATTGCATTAGTTAAGGTGTTGGTGGCACGTTCTATATCCTCAGAGCTGCGAATGAAGGGGTAGATAAGGGGGGGATATTTTAGAATGTCCTGGAACTGCTTCCAGTTAGTACGGGTGAGGGGTTAGGGTTATGAATATCGACCTGCTGATCGAACGTAATTAAAACGGGTAAGTGGTCAGAGTCTAAAAGATCAAGAGTTTCAATAGTATAGGGATAGGGAATGTTTTTAGTTAGAGAAAGGTCGATGGTGCTAGAGCCCGTGGAATAAAAATGGGTAGGGGAGGGGGGGAAAAGAAGTTTAATGTTGGGATTGTCGGTGTCAAACTTAAGAAGGGCTCTGCCGGCAGCGTTAATATTACGACAGTTCTTAGCTGTATTGCGAGCTTTGAAGTCACCAGCCGCATTACAGAAGTTACAAGCGTTAAAAATTTTGGAGAAGTCCGCGTTGAGAAAATATTTAAAGGGGGGAAGCTAAACAGAGGAAATAAAAATTTTGGTAGGTCTGTCGGGGAGAAGCATTGTAGAAGTTTTCTCAACAGTGGTAGTAACAATATTGTTAATTTTGAAGTGATTAAGACCCCTACGGATATAAATAACAGTGCCGCTACCAGGATTCCTACCAGAATTAGGGGGGGGGCGGGCGGACGTTCCTATATAGAGTGAAGTTAGAGTTAATAAACCTCTAAGGTGCAGGCAGAGCTAGCAAAATTTTAAAAATTTAAAAAGGGAATTTTCCCCTAATTTTTACTGGTGACCTATGGATTGCAGTTACCTAACGCGCAGGAACAACAAAATGTTTCCTTTCTGTTATGTTGAAAAGTTTTAGTCTATAGAGGTGTTTCAAGTGCAAATACAGATAAGATGTGTTGAGACACCCATAATAACGGTGTCAGCAGAGTATGCTAAAAGTTCTTTCCTTTAAAATCATGCTCTCAAAGTGTTTGTGCTATCTCAGACCTATGTAATCTAACTACATAATAGGACTGTATTTATTTTCAAGAGTATTATCGTTGACCATTAGAAGTTCCCCGATTGATATACAGTGTGGTACATAAATGAATATCCCAACTTTGCAGGGCTGTTGAAAGAAAACTAAACAAAGTACAAACTTGCTGTTCATCGGAAATAAAAAATAACAGTTGAAAGTTTAAATTCGGCACAGTTATAAGTGTTCAATGTGGTCCCCTTTAGTAACACGAAAGATATCGAGGTGGTACGATAACCCATCCCACACTCTTCACACTTCACACACACACTTCACTCTTCACGTTTGTTCCAAACATCAGGTGTGGAACAAACAATTGATGTTTGATGTAGCCCCATTAAAAAAAGTTTGCACTTTGCTTAGTTTTCTTTCAATAGCTCTGCAACGTTGGAATATTCATTTATGTGCAAACTGTATTATAACTAGCAATAAATACATTGGAAGAATAGTTCTAGATAGCCTAGTGGTAACGAGCTGGATTTTACTGCTGAGGGTGCTCGTATCAAATCCCGAAGCGCGCCATTAAATACCTCTGTGTCTAGGCCGGATATTGGCACGTTAAATCCGTTGACCAGAAAGTCCCTCTATGAGGTGAAAGAGGGGGAGAGAGGGTACAATCCCTTAACATGTCACTCCTGGGGGTAATTCAGTCAAAATTGAGGTGGCAACTACTATAACGGGCTCCGACCCTTGCTCTGCTATATAAAACCTTAGCCTCAGACTTCCACCCGAAATATATATGGACCAGGTCTGGAAATTCCAACCAAGGGATATTTGAAACAACAACCACAACAACAACAATGTTGGAAGAAACCTAAAGACGAAACTCAGTGGTAAAAATAGTAAGTAATATGCAAAACTTGTCATCATAAGCTATATATTCTTTTCTAAACATGTAGTTTCTTAACATCCAAGTGTAGACTCCCTTCTAATAACTAAAACCAATATTAATAAATTGGGTGCTCCTATTTGAATCATCCACGGTCGTTTTGCTTTGTTTTGTTAATCTTTGAAATTAAAAGAAACGATTTAAAGGAAAAATGTTAATCTACTGACCATTTTTAAATGCAAATATAATTATGGCAATATAAAATTTCATTTGTAATATTAATGTCTATTCCATATAATTAATATATACAGCAGGAAAATATGCAGTGCTCAAATGTGATAAATATTATGTTGCCGGGAAGTGCATTATGCAAATATAAAATACGTGTGAACTATACTTTTAATGAAATGCATTTGCAAATTGCCGCTTACTTATATGTCTACCCTATTAAGATAGCAACATTTATTAGACATATTACGCATTAAATGTATTTAATTAAAGTGCAATGCAGTTGTGTAAAAGTTGCTAATTTAAAGTAAAGTTTATTTGCATTCATATGAGATTATCACATATCTACTTAAGTTTCAACGGCGGAATAAAATACAAACGCTCTGCTTCTTGGGGATTACATCAAAGCATAAGCTTAAATGAAGTTAAGAACACCTGTAAAATGACTTAATGTTAAGGATTTAAATTTAATCAGATTGTTTGAATTGCTACGTTGTCAGAATTTATTAAGATAACGTTAATTCAGTTACGGATTTTGCTTTAAGTTTAATATACTGTTCGCTGCTATATTTTAAACCGTATTTTAAATTCAGTGTCATAGTAGTGTACAGTTCATGATTAAGTGTACAAGATTTTTTGAATTATAATTCATCCATTCAATGCGTAAAGTCTATAATATGTATTTATTTCGTAAATCGTCACACAAATATTATACCACATAATATAATACCACATCTATATATTTAAGTTGCCAAGCCGACTTTTTGGGCAGTCCGTGAGAGAAAACTGCTGCATCCATTGACTTCATTTTGGTCTTAAACAAAAGATTGTAATCTGTAGATTTGTTAAATTTGGTTTTTGTAACTGCAATTTTTATTAATGAGCTATAATTTACAATTAAAATTTGATTTCTGCGCATGCTCAGTAACATGTTTCAATCTGGCTTTAGAAACTCACTGTTTCTGCGCATGCTCAGTGACATGTTTCAATGCCGAGGAGTCTCTCTAAGTCTCTCTCTGCCATACTTATTTTTATGATAATTATGTTTGTGAAATATAAGATTTAACCTGATGGAAATTGCTTATTTTGCGCTGTTTAATTAGCGATCATTTACAATTTAAAATTTGCTTTCTGCGCATGCTCAGTAACATTTTTTTTATTTGGCTTTAGATACTCGCTAAGCAGGAGGTCGCTTAAACACATCCATTTGTTTCTGCGCATTATTATGATTTTCAACATTTGGCAATGATGTGTTGAGTATGATTTGTGTATTAGTACATTTATTTACTATCTAACCGTCATGTTTTGATGGGAACCAACTAGTATACGATAAATACGGGTGAAATTTGTGTAAAGATAGCGGATTCATTCAATCTTTGGCCTAACCCATTTAGGACCGCTCCATGCTTCCTTTATTGGAAATGCACCAAACAGTTTTTTAACACTTCTTAGAGCATTAATTACACAAATAAGTTGTTTCCATAAAATTAAATTTATTTTTACGAGAGTTACAAAATATTGCGTTTTCTCAACATCAGTCCAAAGCGGTATAAAAAATTTAAAAATATAAAAATTTTAAATTATAAAAAATTAAAAATTTTTTTAAAATATTTGAAACATTTCGCATGAAGAGGTACATTACACTTATTACATACAGTAATTGTTTGACTTTTGCAGTATTTACATTTTTTGTTTATTTTCACTATTTTTAGTAATAATATAGCCCATACGGTCTTTCCGAGTTTCCTTGAGAATTAGATCTTGAATTGAAGATGGTCTTCCAATATGTGAAGTTTCAGGTAAATCAGAATTCATCTGCATTTTTGCAAGCCTTTTTATCAAAGATATGGCTCTCTCAAAGGTATAGATCTCTGAAACTCTAATAAACTTATTTTAGAATTCATTACATCCATGTAGAGTCTCAATTTTCCCCATACAATATGCTCCTTTTTCTTACTACATTGCTTACTTTCACATTTATTAGAAAAAAATGTCGATTTCACCTGCAATGTCTTTAGGTTTCTTTCTTCGACATTTTCACATAAAATATTATCATCAATAGCTTCTAGATCCGTCAAATCAAATGGATCTGGAGGGATAATGACGAATTATGGTTCCTCATTAGCTTCTGTTGAGGACGATTCTGAAATATCATCATCTAGCCCATGAAAATACTCCAATGTGTCGTCAAATGTCAAAAATCGCTTTTTTCTAGAGACAAACTTATCTGAAATGAAAAAAATACCAATCTACTGCATAAAAACTAAGCAGCACTAATAATACACATTGGAATTAAGTAATACACATTGGACTGATGTTGCGATTTCGCAACATTTTAAAAAATATGAATTCAGAAACATAAAAACAAAAATTATGCCTTACCTGCTGAAGCCATTTTGTTCTTTAGTCTCTGGTAAACTCGGAACAAGCATCAAATCGGAAATTTAACATGTGGTGCTATCTAAGGTTATTATTTGAAATTAGTCACTTTTTACCCTGTCAAATCACCAGAAAAAAACAATTTTTTGAAAGTGCTAAAAGCGAGCAAATGTGGAAACAAAAAGTTTATTATGATCAAATAAAGTATAGAGAATAAAATAAAAATGTTACTTCAGACGTCCAAAACTTATAACATGCCTTTAAAAAATACAGAAATTAATGTTTCGTTCTCGAAACGCCAGTCTTGAATGGGTTAATCTATAGGGTGAAACAAGGTATTTTTGTTTATGGCAAAACGTTTGACGATTGGGGATACGTCTTTACATAAGACAATTTATAAACAAATCACTCCTTGTAATTGTTACAAAAAGTAAATAATAGGGTGGGGTGAAAAAAGTTATTTTTTTATAATCAATTTCTAATAGCACGGAAAACGTGCGCATTAGATTCCTAATAATGGGAAAAAAATATAAAAAAATATAAATTGTTCTTGAAATCGCGCAAGAGCCCTAAAGTTTAGAGAAAAAAGAGAAAAATCTACACTTTTTAAAGACGTATAAAATTCGTTTAATAGTTTACTTTATTTCTAATAGTGAAAAACTACTCTTTGTAGTTACCTAAATGCGTGAAAAATACTTTTGGACACATTTACGTTCATTTGAATTCGCGCAAAAAGTCTTAAAATACCATCTATTTTTGTAAAAACCTCATATTGTAGCTCTTCGCCCATTTCAGCATGTTTTTCCTTTATGAGTTTGGTATTGCCTTCTACATCACAAATGCGTTAAAAGTTGTCGTATACTTCCTTACTAAGCGATAGGTACGGTGTTTCTGACAGGGCCACAGCAGCAATAGCTTCTGGTGTCCTGCATGATTTTGGAATGATCTCTGATTCAGATATGTCACGAGTGATTGACAAAAGTAAGATTAGAAGGGAAAAAGTGAAGATTCGAAAAGCAAAAAAGGAAAAAAAAGCACCAGCTAAAAGAAGTAAATGGAATCTACTTGGACAGTAGAAAAGATAATACATTAACAAAAGAAAAAGGAGCTAAATGGTACCTCAGAGTAAGAAAAGAAGAAAATATTAGCGTGATTAGTGAGCCTGGTGGCCAATACATTGGCAATGTTACACCAAAAACAGGAACCAGTAATGATATTGCTGAAAGTATTTTCGACTACATGAAAAAGAAAGATTTTGACATGAGTGCAGTGGTAGCCATCGGTTGTGATGGGACAGTCACAAACACCGGTTGGAAAAGTGGTACAGGACATTGAAGTTAGGTGTCAGCGACCACTGCAATGGTTTATTTGTTTCTTTCACTTTAATGAGCTACCTTATAACTATTTGTCTGAGCACTTCGACGGCACAACAAATGGGCCAGCTTCATTCAGTGGTTCAATTGGCAAGCAACTGCCTAGGTGTGAGAAAAATCCTGTTGTTGATTTTGTGCCGATTCAATCTGAATTTGTCATCAGAATAAATGAAACTGACCTCAGTAAAGATCAGCAGTATCTTCTAGACTCTTCCCAAATTAGAATCGGCACAAAATCAACTATAGGATTTTTCTCACAGCTAGGCAGTTGCTTGCCAATTGGACCACTGAATGAAGCTGGCCCACTTGTTGTCCCGTCAAAGTTCTCAGACAAATATTTATAAGGCAGCTCATTAAAGTGAAGCACACAAATAAACCACTGCAGTCGTCGCTGACACCTAACTTCTATGTCCTGTACCACTTTTCCAACCGGTGTTTGTGACTGTCCCATCACAACCGATGGATACCACTGCACTGGTGTCAAAATCAATCTTTTTCATGTAGTCGAAAAAACTTTCGGCAATATCATTTCCAGTTCCTATTTTTGGTGTAACATGGCCAATGTATTGGCCACCAAGCTCACTAATCACGCTAATATGTTCTTCTTTTCTTACTTTGTGGTACATTTTAGCTCCTATTTTTTCTTGTGTTCATGTATTACCTTTTCTACCGTCGAAATAGATTCCATGTACGTCTTTCAGCTGGTGCTCTTTTTCCTTTATTGCTTTTCGAATCTTCACTTTTCCCTAGTAATCTTACTTTTGTCAATCACTCGTGACATATCTGAATTAGAGATCATTCCAAGATCATGCAAGACACCAGAAGTCATTGCTGCTGTGGCCCTGTCATAAACACTATACCTAGCACTTAATACGGAAGTCTACGACAACTTTGAACGCATTTGCAATGAAGAAGGCAATACCAAACTCATAAAGGAAAAACATGCTGAAATGGTCGAAGAGCTGCAATATGAGGTTTTAAAAAAATAAATGGCAGTTTAAGGCTTTTTGCGCAAATTCAAGTGAACGGTAATGGGTCCAAAAGTATTTTTCACGCATTTAGATATCTACAAATAGTAGTTTTTACACTATTAGAAATAAAATAAAATATTAAAAAAATGTTATACGTCTTTAAAAAGTGCAGACTTTTTTCTTTTTTTCTACAGTTTAGAGCTCTTGCACGATTTTAAAACCAATTTATATTTTTTAATATTATTTTTCCCGTTATTAAGATGCCAATGCGCAAGTTTTCCGCGCTATTAGAAATTGATTATAAAAAATTATTTAGCCCCACCCTAGTAAATAAATCCGGCCTATGTGATTTGTAAGGAAGCTTTTTTGATATACATTTACTGATTTATGCTTTTGATATTACATCGTTTATTTTTAAACAAAAATAGATTCATGTACTGTTGCAGGTGTTACATGTACACTTCCGCATTATTTATCTCTGAACTCAAAGGATTAAACACAAAGAGGGCAGTTCTCCTCATTATCTGCTCTACATATGCTCACGCATTTATGATGCTTTCTGTCGCACAAGCATATATGCTTGTAGCATATATGCTTGTGCGACATATGTAGCATACATGCTTATGCATGTAGCATATATGCTTGTAGCATATATGCTTGTATGCACAAGCATATATGCACCGCTATTTGTGCCAATCTTTTTTAAGATTTTTTATGTCCTTATGATTTTATTTTTGTATTGTCCATATAATATGAAAATAAAAGGCGATGAAAATCTGATCTTGTGTCCTGCTTTATTCAACTATCTAGAATGTTGAATTGCGAGGCACATCTGCTACAGGTGCTTAGTAAAATCCTGGAGGAAACGATGTGACAGGTCGGCTATATAACAGATTTCCTTACGTTGGTAGTATATGAGCAAGTCTGCCAGACTGTTCTTTAAGCATTTATTCGACACTGTCTAATGTTCCACTGCGCTTGTGGCGAAGTTGCGAAATGGCGACTCAATGGCGTAGTTGTATGTGCAGAATTTATAAATGAAGACCTGTCAAGTCATAATCCCTGTTAGTGGAAATAATGGTCTTAGAGTTAGTAGTACGCCATTCGATTTAAGGATTTTCTCTAATATGAAGAACATTTTGAAAAGTTGAAGTATCAGGCTGAGTGAAAACATAGTAGTTTCTTGAATATTCCGGACTTGGTATTTTGGTTTCGTGTGATGCGATAATACTTGATGCAGGCTCTAGAAAGATATTTTTCTCTGGTGTGCCATGGATCGCTTTCGTCCGCAGAGAAATTTAATCTTCCAATAGTTACAAAATAAACATACTGTAAAATAGAACAAGGCTTAATTTCACTAATATTAAATTCAATTCGTAAATTGGGTCCAAAATGTATTCGATTTGAATCCAATCGGGAGCCTGTGGTGTGCTATGACGAAAGGGCCTCGTATAAACAACGAAGTAAGATCAGTAGAAAACAATTCTACTAGAATTAGGAACCAAATTTTCTTGAATTGAAAGTCTTAATAAATTTAAAACCATAAAAGGATTATTACTTGAGGAAGTTAATCCTATATTTATATCGTGTGACGTCATACTTTTTTACTCTACAATGTTTATAAAAGGGAAACAAATGTACTTTTTTTTGTCTAGAAACATGACGATGGAGAGCGAAATAATCCATTAAGCGACATAAACTTTTCGATCTAAAAATTTTTGATGTATAATAAAATGGTAATTTTTTTAGTGTTTGATTTAAGAGGATGTATATGACATTTATTCTACAGTTTCACAGAATATTTAATTTTTATTCCGACAGCTAATTTTTTTTTTGCAAATCCATGATTGACACTAATGTGTTTAGATCGAATAACAAATGTTTGAAATCAAATCTAAACCCTTCTTTTCCAAAACATTGAAACTGGAAAATAGGATTCAGAGCAAATGTCATATTTAAGCTTTATTTACGAACAGAATTGGAGTAGCATGTAATCTCGAAATGTATTGTTCTAATATTTTATAATTCATTCTCTGAAGCTTGGAAACGTTGCAAGATATAAAATAAGAAAATGAGTAAAAGGTTTTTATCCGTGTGTTGAAATTGTCCGTATAGAACAATATACATTTTTATCTTAGTCTAGACAAGTCAATCAATTGAGATTTCTTTGATATATTTTCATATTTACACAAGGAAATGTTAAAAAAAATATTGCATTGTTTTCTGCGTTTTTTTCATTCTTTTTGATATGCACCATAAATTCCTCAGTGTAAGAAGTAATCATACACGTTATTTAAAATTGTCTTTGCCTAAAGTGGAATAAGATTACCGCTTATGACATGTAATGTTACCATAATAACAAACTTCCAGACAAAGAAGGTGTTACTTAGATCGTTTAATTTTTTTGTCTGGATTTACTTTTCAAACTTTTCTGTTATTTCCCTTTTTTATGGTAGAATAGTCTGTATTCACCTGTTCCCATAGGAACAGTAAGCGTTTCTGGTAAAATAAAAGCATTACACTGTTACCATGGAAACTTGACATTGCATCTTCTAGCATTTAATTTGTCATAAATGTTATGTAATAAGATTTCCTTGCAAGGGGACTATATATTGCAAGAAAATATGTGTTGCAAGTGGAAAGACTTTCCTGATGACAAATGTAGTGGTTTATAGCGAGATTAATAATGGCCAAAAAATGTAAGCGAGTATTTGACTGAAAAAAAATCCTTTTCAATTTACTTTATAATTAATTTTTTTAACATAAATGTTTTATGAATGTTTATAAATTGCAACTATATTTAAAGTGGTATAATGTGATTTATACATTATTAATGGCATCTCTAGTGCTACGTTTTACTGAAAGATGCCGAAAAATCGATAAACTCGTACGGTGGTTTCGGTGACATCATAACTTTCACGATTAATTGGAGACCTGGGGCCCCGTGTTCGAGTTTGAGATGCATTTTCAAAGCATAGTTCTCTATGACTAAAAAAAGCTTTAGGAAGGTCTTTCATGAAGTCTCCAGAAGTATGACGTCATACGGTGAGATCGCTAGTTTCGCGAACGTGGAGGAGACTGTATCTCCTCGTTCTCCTCGGTATTTCAAAAATCTTGCAAATTCGAGTATCCTTGCAGCTCTGGGACAATATATTATTTCATGATGAACAATGACCAAATATGACCAAATATAGCTAAAGTAATCTAACTATCAGTTGAAATATTCGACCATTTCGTATCGCTGTTTTTAAGCATTCTCAAACATCCATGCCTCACATCCTCATTGCAAGTGTGTGATAAAAAGATGGAATATTTAAGTTTTGTTTCCATTATTTACAATTCTAATTCAGAGAAATCGTTTCTCTTCATTGTTTCCTTCATTTTTATTATCTTACGTAACTTTTTAATGAACAATAATTATTACCCTTTAACAATTTTCTATTTATAGTTGAAAGTTTTGTAAAAGCGTGTGTGATAATACACAAAAGCGGATTTAAGTAAATCCTTACATTTGAAATTAAAAGAGAATATAAAAGCGATTCCTCATTGCACATTCTTGAGGCTACAAATTTATAATATAACTAGCTGAAAACCCGCGCTTCGCTACGGAGTACGTTCAAATTAAATACAGCTGTCAACGTATGCAATTTATGCCAAAAAATAAATATATATATTTATAATAAATCCAATGATCAATGTATACAAATGATGTAAAATATATATCTATCTATATATATATATATATATTTATAAAAAAATCGTAAGGGATATGCATTTTTTTGGATAATATCCAATCGTCTGCTACATTAGAAAGAGAAAAAAATATTTTTTTTGTCTATTTAGTTGTTACGCACGTGACGATAAATTTATTGAAAGTACCAGAAAAAGAAATCACGTGATCAGCATTTAATAAATTAAATTCTGAAAATTAATCTTTAAAAATTCACCAAAAATCAGGAAATGCAGGTAAAAATTCGAAAAAATTTCATTACGAAGGAATTTTTATGATCTTTCTCATGATATAAATTTTATAACCCTCAATGTATTATTTTAAATGCAAACGTAAATAAAGTTTAAAAAACAGCTTAAAAATTTAATTTAAAAAACTCTAAGAAGAATTTTTGAAAAATCTTTCTTAGTGCACCCCTACACTATTAGAAGAATCGCCATGCAAAATTTCAGCCCTTTAGGTCCAGCGGTTTGGTCTGTGCGTTGTATGTCAGTCAGTCAGTCAGTCAGTGAATGAATGAGTCAGTTACGGAACTGTTTTATATATATAGACTAGCTGAAAACCCGCGCTTCGCTACGGAGTACATTCAAATTAAATACAACGGTCAATGTATGCAATTAATTCCAAAAAAAAATTAAATATATATCTAATATATAAAAATGAATGTTTGTATCTCTGTAATTGTATAGAAATCCACAGTTTAGGAGCAACGATCGTGAAATTTTACATACAGGCGTCTTTAAAAACAGCCGAGGGTCTGAAGAACTTCAAAAATCGAAATTAATTACCGTTGATTTTTAATTAATAAAAAACCAACAATTTGTAAGCTGTTGCACTTTGTGGAATCACCGCTATGAATATGGCGTCCATGTTAGGGTTAGCTGGCAAACAGCGAGCGAAAAGATAAAAATAAATAAAATCAAAAAGTTTCAAGTTATATATTAAACCAGAATAATAAATTAAAATAATAATCTTTCAAGTCAGATTTTATACTCTAAAATAAATCGGATCCAACGGCATATTGACACTCTCACACGCGATGGAAAATTCGAATCAACCACGCTAAGTGTCACGATCTTTTTTAATCGCTACTGCAATCCTCCTAGCTTATGTCTTTGTGTCTATTGAAGAGTTAAAGACTAAGCTTCTATCCTGCTAACTTATTTCTCACTTAAAACTCCTCTTACTCCATAAATGTATGTATATTCACCAACCCATAGCAACTTTCCAAAAAACTCATTGCGTATATTTTTTACTTTACTCATTAATGTTGTGCATAATCGTGGCGTAGTAGTTAAAGCGGTTCATTTGGTACCCCGTAAGTCTCGGGTTCGAGTATGGGATCGTGCAAATTTTGCTAAACCTGTATTTTCAGCTTTTTTATGAAGGCTTTTTTATTTCAGCTTTTATTTTATTATTTTTTTAATTATTATCTTTATTTTATTTTATTATTTTTTAAATTATTATTTTTATTTTATTTTATTATTTTTTTAAATTTTTTTTTCAGCTTTTTTATGATGAAAGACCGAATATAGCTGAAATCTGAGGAGTTTATTATACATTTATATATTTTTAATTGGTTTTCATATTATTAATGTGTATAACATTTCGTATGCTTTTTTTCTATGTTATTTATACTGTGTTTAGTTTTTTAATGGATTTTGGTAGGTTTATTATAAATAGATGGCGCCACTATTTTAAACTTTTAGTATTCCATAAACCAGGTGTTCCTAAACGAACGGTACATTCAAATTAAATACAATGTCAGTGTATGCAATTAATGCCAATATATATATATATATATATATATATATATATATATATATATATATATATATATATATATATATATATATATATATATATATATATATATATATATATAATAAATACGACGATCAATGTATACGATTGATGTAAAAAAAAAAAAAGAAATATATTAATAAAAAAATCGTAAGGGATATTTTTATAGACAAAATAATGTAGAAGAAAGTATTCAAATTAAATCTCATAGGACATACTAAAGAATATAGTACAGTTAATGTAGTACAGTTTGAGGAACATATCTTTTACATTATTTTAATATTTTTTTGAATAATGTCCAATCGTCTGCCGCATTAGCAAGAAAAAAATGTATTTTTTTGCCTATATCGTTGTTATGTGAAGATAAATTTATTTAAAGTAACAGAAAAAGGAATCACGTGATCAGCGTTTAATAAATTAACCTTTTACATGCCAATGTTCCTTTTTTGGAACACCATGTTTAATATTTTTTTAAAAAATAAAGTGTGATATCTGTCAGTTTGAAAAAATTAACGTATATTATAGAAGGCATGACTGATTTTTTGACTTTTTTTTTTCAAATATGAATATTTTAGCGTAGAAAAATTTCTAAAAATCAGCTTTTTTCACAATTTTTACAGTACGTAAGAAAAAAAATTCTATAAAATTCCTAAAAATTGAAATCCACCCAAAAATTTCCCCATCGTACTTGCAAAGGACAAGTTTAACGAGTTAATAAAATAAATTAAAATAATAACAAGAAATATTTCCTCAAGACTGCGTAAAAATGCAATGTTCCAAAAAAGGAACATTGGCATGTAACGATATACAAAAGCAGTGATATCACACGTGATCAGTGATTCTGCCGTCAATCAGTGATTCTGCCGTCTGATTACTTAGAAAATGCAGCCGAACTTACAAAGCTGTATGCCCTACAAAAAGGAAACTCTTTAGACGTCGACCCAAATGACATTCGGCAGTTTCTTGGATCTCTATTATCTTTTATTGACAATCCAGAGAAACGCAAAATATTTTTCCATAACTTTTTTTACATCGTACAGTCTGCTGACAGATTTATCTAACAAAGGCTTTAAGGCAATCGGCACCCCTGAAAAGGCGAACATAGGTCTCCAAAACCTCATCCCTATACCTCACACAAGTCACAGTGCCTCTTTCAAAGACATGGAGAGGTGTGCGGCCATCCAACATGATGTCTGCCCAGACCATTAACCTTCTCCGTCATAATGGTCGATTTCGCGGACATTGGATGGTAGGTAGCGGGTCCCTGGTTCTCTCCATATGAACGTACGGCGAGAATCGATGTTTTGGCTGAACCGGGACTCATCAGTGAAGAGAACGGTCGCCCATTGATCCCTACTCCAATATCTATGCTCTCTGCACCATGACAAACATATTATCCTGTTCGTAGAAGTGAGCGGGATGCAAACAGCACGTCTTCTTTCAAACAGCCCTTTCTCATGAAGTCTTTTGGAAACAGTCACCCTTGATACACGGGTTCCTGTGGCTGCATACAAGTCACGAGAGAGCTGAGAAGATGTAGCACTCCTGTTACTCCTCGCTATAATCGACAAATGGTGATCTTCTATGGCCGTCGTGGCTCTTGGACGACCTTGCCCAGATTTTCTCTCGATAGATCCAGTATCCTGGAACTGTTTCCATAAGTTACGCACGACGCTGAGCGTTAAATTGAACTCTCTACAAAATTGGACTTGAGATTGGCTTGCTTCTAGCCTCCCCACAATTCACCACCTTATTACATCATCTAAACGTTGGTGGTTACTCATTTTTGCTGTTACAATTTGAAATTAGCCGATTGCTGCAAAATAACACCATCTATTAACCCATTTCTTTGTTTATTATGCAACCGCTGTTTCATACCTTCCGACTCCAACGAGTGTTACGCACGAGCATGCGTGTATATTATAATTATTGAATGATTATTTGTTTTGCATTGTATCAATGTATGTACATATCAAATTTCATTAAAATCGGTACAGTGGTTCTAGAAATAATCGACCAAGTCTGCAAATTCTCTTAATTTCTTACACCAGTGTATAACAGGATATTTTATTTGAATATATTATGATTTCTCCTATGTGTTCGCAGTTGTCTTGAAATTTCCTAATTTAAGTTTAAATACTGGGTACGAGTTCTCTGTAAAATTTTCCCGTCATCAGTTTTTTAGGAAAATTATCTGAGATGTTATTAAACAACATAATTTACCATTTCTACTAAAAGAACGTGCATTAGAAGTCTACGGCATAGACTGAGAAAAAAACACCGTATATATAGTGCTGAGCGTGCAAGTGGAAAAATGAAACTAAAATGTTAATTAATAAACTGTTTCAATCAAAAGAGAAGCTAGATATCGCCCCTCCGATAAAATTTATATTTAAGTTCTATATTATTGTTTCTTGAAAACAGTATATCTATACTTTGTTCCTTAGTAGATGGTTATGGACTTTGGTATACTAAAATTGTGCTAAGTAATCTATTTTAGAGCCCATAGAAATCTCTGAAATGTGGCTGAATGATTGTACCTTATCCTTACACGTTCAAATTAATATATTATACCGTCAAAACTGAAAATTATTATAAAGAGAACGTTTTAAACCGAGGGATTATTTATTACTTATAAAAAAATCACACTAGACAAACTAAACACTTCCATCTAACACTTTTCTAAATTTTTATACCGGGGAAATATTATACATATATATATATATATATATATATATATATATATATATATATATATATATATATATATATATATATATATATTAGCTTTATAAGTAAACATCCCTTTATATCGCAATTTCCGTTCATAAATATGAAATATATAATTCATTGGGTAATTATATTGCCATTAAATTATAGTTATGTTAAATCTGATACTTGAAAATAACGTCCTAAACAGGGCTTCCATATCATATCGCCTTATATGGCTTCCATAAATCACATCATAACATATATCCGTATTCTTGCATTTAAATTCGCCATAACTTATCAACTGTTAGATACAAGAAACAATATATCCTTTGAACGCAGTCTCGGAAAGAAATATATTGTAGGAATTTAAAGGGAGTTTAAAAAATATGTATAAATATGGGAGATACAATTTATAGTAACTGATTGAAACTCTCCTAACAAAGCATCTACCAAGAATATATTACTATTGCTGAAATCAAATTACTTTTTATGTGAAAGGTATTTCTTTCATATGAGTGTTTTATTATATTTTATTTATTTTTCAGAATATTGCATTTTAAATATTGTTGTTTTTGTACTTAAAATAAGTTTAGAATTCACACTTCAATTAAAACCATATTAAACTTACAGTCTTTAACAGCATACGAGAGTAAATAAGAATCAATTAAATTAACCCATCATAATTTTCTGAAATAATCCAAGTTACAATTAAATTTATCTAATTTTAAGTTAATAAAATATATGTGCCACTCAATAGTGCTTTGAGATAATAAAAAGAGTTAATATTAGCTTTTAAGACAAAGAATTTAAATTTTTTTTCTTTTACGTATACATATAGGCATTAGCACAGTCTAAAAGTACTAACGCGTAATGTTTTAATCAGTTTATTACAGTTAACTAGAAATAGAAATAGTAAAGTTGTATTTTTGCATCATATTTATTAAGATTTTGTACTGCATACAGAATTTCTGCATACAAATGTGACATTTTGTGAGTTCTTACTCCTCCAGCTTTATCCACTTACTCCATCTCATAAATTCGCAAACTTAACTACCAAGTTAAGTCTATTGTAGAATTTATTTACTCCTAGCGGACGTGTTAACTGCTGATACTGTGAGATTACTAACAATATCTACGATAGACTTCAGACATTATCCGTTAGTAGTATAACTTGAGTAAAATGATCCCTATTGAACAAAAATATAACAAGATTAAGTAAAAAGCCACTGAAAGCTTGTCTACCTATTGATAAAATATTGAAAGAGCAAAACTAGATGCATTAGGTGCTATTTTTAATTCATAAATTACTATATTTTGTCAACCAACTGGAACGCAATGCTTTCTTTAAATCGTTTTCCAAGAAGTTATGAATAAACAAGCAAATAAGCACAAATTATCCCTTTTTCATCACGAAATTTAACAAGAACAGAATAAAAGAAAAGAAACAAAAGTGCAAAATAACCCCAAAATACATTTAGCACCTTTAGACTATGTAACTTCTATTCAATACCCGGAATGTACCGCGTTCTCCTCGTGTATTTTTAAGAAGCATCGTTGAAGAAAACGGATTAATTGATTCTAATTTAATTTCGCAATGTATAGATTAGTAAATATTTGTACGATAGCATACTTCATTTCTTATTTAGAGTTGAAATTGCATTAACATGTTATGTTAGCATATTTCTTGGACGTACTGACAAAGCATCGCAGATATTTTTATGTTAAGGTGACTTTCAATACAGTTTGCATTGCATGCATTGACAAGTCCAGACAGAAGTCTCCGGTTTCTTTTCAAGCAAGTAAGCGTTTCTCAAAATTCTTCTAGTCTCAACTTCTTTTCTAATTGCTCACTTTTGATTAATGTGTGCCTTTAAAGATTATTTTAATGATGCTGCTGCATTTATATGATGAAGACTTTTGTATATATATTGATGGGATGATTAAAGGTCCACCATGGCAGAAATTTGAGAACTTGAGAAACATTGATCATGGCAAAAAAATTAGTAAAATAAAAAATATGTAATATAGATATTTTAATATTTTAAATTTCCATTATGGAGAACCTAAACCGATTCTCACATTTATGAAAAATTAGCATATGCAAAAAAACGCATAAAAAAATTCGCATTATTTCTCATGTTATGAGAGTTTATGTAAAACTCACTCTGTTGCCATGGCCATGTATATTCCAACTTTAACTTCAGTTTTCTCAAATATGTAAATATTTGGATTACGCGCACTGTTACTCCCAAACTCTGTGTTCTAGACACACAACATTTTTATCAGATTTGTGTTTTAATCTACTTTACATACTAAAACCAAAAAAATTAAATTAAATTTGTAAAAAAAATATTACACTTGAAAATTATTTAAAAAAATTGTTAAATTCAAATTTTTCTGAATTTTGTGCAATTTTTTATTTAAACTATATTTTTTGTATACTTTTTGGTTTTACATTAAACTTGAGTATATTATTAATTTAATTTGACCAAAAAATAGTTTCTGTATGCTTATTTCTTAATTTTATAATAAACGAAACATCCAATGATTTTTTCCCTTTTTAGTAACGTGTACATTTAAAAATAAAATCATAAAATTATTCATCGATTTACAAGTTCTATTTTTGTATAAAATATAACTGAAGAATTGAAATTTTGATGTAAAACAAAAATATATATATATATATATATATATATATATATATATATATATATACTGCTGGCCACTGTAAATGCAACACCCTGAAAGAAACATGCAAATAACATGAAATTTACCACATGCATTAGCGGAGGTGAGATATGCAAATGATTAGAATTTCAGCGCAGACGCACATCACGCGCGCCTGTGGCCCCACTTCAAAGCGCTATTTAAGGCTTGGAGTTTTCGACGATTTCAAGTTCGGCAATTGTGTTTTTCTTGTGGTTTTTTCAAAAAAAAATCAATTATGCCTCGTTGAAAACAGCGATCATCTTTTGATCAAGTATCCGAGTTCGACAGAGGAAGGATTGTGGATTACAACCGAGATTGTGGATTATCTTTCAGGGAAATCGGTAGTCGTGTTGGACGAAACCAAACAACTGTAATGCGGATAGGTGATCGTTGGATGCAGGAGGGTACGACGGACCGACGTGTTCGATCGCAACCACCTCAGCGCACCACTTCACATGATGAAAGGCAAATCGTGCACATGGCAGTGACGGATCGCTCAGTCACATCTTGAACCATAGAACAGCACATGCAGTCTGTAACGCATCATCCAGTGTCTGCGCGTACCATTCGACGCCGTTTACAGCAGAGTGGTCTGTCCGCAAGACGTCCATTGCTTTGTTTACCCTTGACGCAGAACCACAGGCGTCTCCGCCGTCAATGGTGCGATGACAGAAGGATGTGGACGTTAGAATGGAATAAACTGTCTTTACTGACGAGTCACGCTTCTGTCTGCAACACCACGATGGTCGCATTCGAGTCTGGAGACACCGTGAAGAGAAGATGCTGAACAGCTGCGTTATGCACCGCCACACTGGTCCTGCACCAGGTATTATGGTATGGGGCGGTATTGGATATCACTCTCGCACACCTCTAGTACGCATTGCCGGTACTTTAAACAGCCAGCGCTACATCTCCGAGGTGTTGGAGCCAGTTGTCCTTCCTTACCTTCAGGGCTTGCCCACAGCCATATTTCAACAGGATAATGCGCGACCACACGTGGCACGCATTATCCAACGGTTCTTCGTCAATCGCCAGATTGAATTGATTCCCTGGCCGCCTCGCTCTCCGGATCTTTCGCCGATAGAAAACATATGGTCCATGGTTGCTCTACGATTGACCCAGATTCCATCCCCAGCTGCCACAGCAGATCAACTTTGGCAACGTGTGGAAGCTGCTTGGTCTGCTGTACCCCAAGAACTCATCCAAAGTCTCTTTGGATGAATGCCGAGGCATGTGGCAGCGGTGATCTCCAGCAATGGCGGCTACTGATTTTGGCAGGAACCACACTTCACAGAAGTCTATAAATTTAATCATTTGATACTTGGTCAACATGTTATGTACAAAATAAATTTTGTTGTGATATCTCTTGTCTTTAATGGTGTTGCAATTTGGGTGGCCAGCAGTGTACAAATAGATACACCTCGTATGTACCATACAGCCTGGGATCAAAGTTTCGTCCTTCTTATGAGTACCTCCCCAAGGGTTGTTCGAGGAGTACGCTGTAGAAAAAGGAATTTCAAATCCAAGAATTTTCTAAATTTTTCTGATGACTGAAGAAGTGAAGTCACTTCTGAAAGAACCATCGTATATCATGAGTTGTGGTACAGACTTTTAGTGTGTTTGTAGATAACAAAAAGCAAAGATCACGTCCCGCTGAGCGGAGCCAATTGCAAGTACATATCGCACCCCGGCATGAAATGTGACACAACTCAAAAATGCAGCATGAGAAAAATCAACTTAAAGAATACTATTCAGCTTGAACTAGTAGTATTACAATAAAGCTGATACAACTGCCCTCAGGTTGACGAATTGCGAGATAGAGATGTGTCGCTTTTAGTGCACGATGGGACACTTGAAACACATTTTTCAATGACATGACTTCAAAATTGCCATTTTTTGACTTCAGTCACTTTTTTTGCCCGCGTACGATATGCACACCTTCACCGTACCAGCTAATCTATGAAATAATTTTATTTCGATTCCAGGTAATACTTACATTTCATTCTTCATGACTTAATATTTCTCCTCGAAGTGGTCTGCGAAGTTTAATAGAAAATTAAACATCCCGAATAAAGAAATTCGGTTTACCGAATAACTGATGTCTCTAATAATTTATATATATATATATATATATATATATATATATATATATATATATATATATATATATATACGTATTTATATATAAACTCATGGCGCAACAATCCGATGTGGAACAAGGCCGGCGGTGCCCATCTCCGCTTTCTTGACCGTGGGCTTGGGGTTGTAACAGCTTGGCCAGTTGGCTCACTATTATTTAAATCCACTGTGTAAGGCGAAAAGTACTAAGTATGGACGATTAACATCACACGCATTTTCCATGCGCGCGGAGCTGAGATACAAAAATCTCGGCGTGCGGAAAAAACACCCAGCGCGTGGAAAGAACTCCCAGCGTGTGAAAAAACTCCCAACGCCGTTGTAAATAAACAATCTTTGTCTACTGTCAGCGCATCTAATCGCGAGGTATGGCTTTCAATGTTCAAGTCTTGCGTTGTCACAAAGTACTCCCCTCTCCAGTGTTGAACTTGTCCGAACTCAGGATAAGTTCATGCTTGTTACTAGTTCAGATGTTCAAGGCAACAGATGTCTCGGTTCCATAATGTTCAGAAAATTAGCTCCCAATTTGCGATAGACAAAGACATCTCTTTTCCTAATGCGGTACTGTGCCAAGTCCCTATTTAAATTTTACCTCAAGCTATTACGTCCCTAACAATTTAGACTACCCTCAATAGCACTTCACAATGTACAACATAATTCGATTCTTTGCAATCATATACAATTTAAACAAATTCAAGCAATTTTAAACAAAATACTTCAAAATACTATACATAAAGAATTACTGAAACATGAGACACGAAATTACTACAGTTAAATATATATATTCCGGCAACTTATAACTATTACAAAACAAATTTGTTTATACAAGGGATCAAATTTTTATATACATTACAAAGTCACATGGTTTAATAGAAACAATTTAGGATATGGGTGCCGGATGAAAATGTCTGCATTGAAGTGATTTTTCCCTTTCTTGTGTTGAATTTTGTAATTGAATGGTTGTAACGCCAGGGCCCATCGCAAAAGTCTCTGGTTGTTCCCGGCATGAGTTTTGAGCCACACCAGTCGGTTGTGGTCGGCCTGTATTATGAACGGTAAATGACCATCCAAATAACACTATAACTTTTTCACTGCATACACTATAGCAGCACACTCTTTTTCCGTCGTACAATATTTCCACTCTGATGGCTTGAGTTTTCTACTCATTATAGAATCGGATGTTCTTCTCCCTGGTCGTCGATCTGTGCTAAAATTATGCCTAGACCGGTGTCGGATGTATCAGTTTGGAACAAGAAATCTTTTTGGTAGTTATGATCATAAAGCACTGGTTTGCTTGACAATCTTTCTTTTAATATACGGAAAGCATCTTCACAAGCTTTATTCCATTTTATATTCCCTTTTTGTTCTTTTCCCTTGAGGGTCTTCGTCAAAGGGGCGGCGATAGCTGAAAACATGGGAATATACTGTCGATAGTACCCCGCTAAGCCAAAGAAAGCTCGAACCTCTATTTTGCAAGTCGGAGTCAGAAATTCTAGGACTGCTTGTACTTTTAACTCTGCTGGCGATCTTTTCCCTTCCCTAATAAGGTGTCTCTGGTACTGGACTTCTTTTTGAGCAAATTTACATTTCTTGGGCTTGATGGTTAATTGAGCACTGTTTATTTTGTCAAGATCCCTCTTCAGATGTTCTAAGTGTTTTCCCAAGTTTTAGAGAATATAGCAATGTCGTCTAAATAAGGCATTGCGAAGTTTTCACAATCATGTAGCAAGTCTGACATCATTTTGCTAAAGTAATAAGGGTCATTTTTCAGACCAAACGGCATTATCAACGGGCGGTAGACCCCAAAGTTGGTTGTGAATTCAGCTATTTTCTAAGCCTTCTTACTTAAAGGAATCTGCCCATGCATTTCGTTAGATCTAACAAATTGATGTACTCTGTTGAAGCAACTGTTTCGACTCTTTGCTCTATGTTAGGCAATGGAAAGTATTGGGTCTTAGTAACTTCATTTATTTTCCTGTAATCTATACAAGGTCGAGGATCTCGTCCTGGTGACTCAACTAGTATCATGGGTGATGTATAATCTGATTCACCCGATTCAATGATTTTGTATTGCAACATCTTCTGGACCTCTAACTGCAATATTTCGTTTTGTCTAGGTGACATACGATAGGGATTCATACGAATCGACTTATCACTCATTAGCTCTATGTCATGTTCGACGACGTTTGTTTTCCCTGGGATATTAGAAAACAATTTGGTTTATTCTACCAATATTTTCTGCAAGTTTTCTTGCTGTTTTTCATTTAAAAGTTTATCTATAGCACTACTATCTCTTATTTCATTGAAATCGAATATGTTAGGATCCGATTCAATCTTCGGAAAATCCTCTTCAATTTCCGCAGGTTCGTTGTCATATAAACTCCATAAGGTGTTCACAAGCTCTGGCCGTGTGTAATACGGTTTTAGCATGTTAATGAGATAAACTTGATTTTTCTCTTGTCTTCCTTCTGAGCTAACAACATAATTTGTTTCTGACAACTTCTTAACAATTTTTCCAGGTCCTTTCCACTGAGCTGCCTGCTTATTTGGTCTACAAGATCAACACCAAGTCTCCCTCTTGAAATACTCGTTTAACAGCATTTCGATCATACCATTCTTTTCGTTTGTCTCTCATTTCTTCCATTTTTTCTTCAGCTAACTCCTGACTTCTCTTCATTAGCTGAAACACATATTCAACTACTCCATTTCCTTCTTCATCTGGCTACAACCATTTTTCGTACAATAGGGTAACCGGTGACCTTATATTTCTTCCATGTTCTAACTCAGCAGGACTGAATCCAGTACTTTCATGTGTAACAGTCCCTAAGGCAAATAGGGCTGCTGGAACATGTCTTTCCCATTCAGGAGCAGCTTCAATGCATAACACCCTCAAAATTATTTTGATGGTCCTATGAAATCGCTCGACTGGATTAGTCTGAGGATGGTGTACAGAGCCTCTAATGGTTTTTCTTCCAAATAGCTGGAAAAATTCTACAGTTAAGTTACTGATAAATGAGGTCCATTGATCAGTTTGTATTTCCTTCAGAAAACCCATACGACTGAATATCTGCAATAATGCATCAATTACAGACGTTGATCCAATATCTGCTACCGCTACTGTATCTGGATATGTGGATGCCATGCACATAGCTGTAATCAGATAAATATTTCTTTTGGTGTAGTGGGCAAGGGCCCACAAGCATCTACATTTAGTTTTCTGAAGATCTCAGATATGACAGGTACCAAAGTTAATGCGGATTTCTTCTTGTCATTACATTTGCCGGCTCGTTGACAAGAATCCAGGTTTTGACAAACTCCTCTATTTCTTTGTAACAATACGGCCAGAAGAAATATTTCACCATTCGGTCCTCTGTTTTGGCGACTCCTAAGTGAGCCGACGTTCCTTCGTGGCACATGCTTTTGACTTGCTCCCTGAAACATTCAGGAACCACAAGTATATGAACTTCTTTCCCCATCCTGTCGACTTTCTTCTTAACCAGTAATTTATCTTTAACTATTCTGAAATCTTTTGATTCTGTCGAGGTCTTTTTGGCTAATGTAAACAACGGAGCCAGATCTTTGCTCTTCTGTTGTTCTTCAGCAACCTTCTCTGAATTGACTTCTATCAAGTCCAAAGTAACTTCAGTTTCATCAATTTCTGGCAAGAGTTGAACTTCTGTACTTCGAAGATCATTTTCTTCCTCTTTCTCTAACTTTTTCCTTTTGGACATTTCAAGTTTCTCTTCTTGGGATTTTGACAAGCTTCCTTCTTCAGCAAAATATTTTCTCTCTTGCGCTCTCGTAAGTACTGCGTTCATAGTTTCCTTTTTCTTCTTACTGTCAACTTTAATTTCTTCTAACAGTGAGGCGGTTTTATTTCCAAGAATGTACCTCCCTTGGACCAAGTTATCTCTGAGAACGACTGCCTTAGTGGTGACATGGAGCAATTCGCCTTCAATTTCAATTTTGGCCATAGGCAAGCAAGACATCGGCTCGGTCAGTAAATGTTACACCCATACATGTTCCCCTGTCATTCTTTGAGGCGAAACATATTTCTGGCACACTACATCTACAGTTGCTCCAGTATCTCTAAGTATAGGAATGCTAGTCCCTTTATTTTACCAGGAATGGTGTATGGAGCTAATAGGTCTTCATCAACTTTATTCTTAATATAGTTTACGCTGCCTATGCATTTTTTTCTTTTTGAATTTAGGGCAATAAGGCCTGTTATGTGTGGTATTCCCACATTCAAAACAATGAAACTGTTTCCTCTTATCCAAGTTGGGATCTGGTTTCTTAACCTTGTAGAAGTTTTCCATTTCTTTTACTCCATGCGTATGTTCATTTTTCTGGCTATTTCTCTTCCAAGGTTTCGATTGCCATGGTTTTTTTATTACTTTGATCCTTGTAACCCATCGAAGGAGTTTAGCCCCGTATGCACTTTCTCATATCCACAAATTCGTCAATATTGGTTACAAGTTCAACTGGGGAAGTAATGGATGTCCAATGATCCAAAAAGTTTTCTTTAAATTCATTCGGTGCCCTTTACTTTATCTGATCAACGATCATCAATTCTTTTAACTGTTCATAGGTTTATATCTTCAATCCATTTAGCCAGCCTTCTAGATAATTTTTCATCTCGTAGTAAAAATCCTGCCAAGTACAGTCTGGTGATTTTTGCAGTTTCACAAAAATTTAGCGAAACTTCTCTGGGCTCATCTTAAAACGCTTAAGTAATAATGTCTTAACATATGGATACTCACTAGCCTGTTCTTCAGGTTCACGAGCTATCAAGTGAGCAATTTCTAATTGCAGAACACCAATTAATTTAGTGACCCACTTTTCTTGGGGTACCTTAAAAACTTTTGCTTGTCGTTCGAAAAGCTCTAAGAAAAAACTTATCTCACCCCCTTTTTCATCAAATTTGGGCATTAGCTTTTGAAGTTCAATTTTTGAACTAAAATCCGTACTAGATTTAACAGAATCCTCAGAGTTTTTGTTTTCCTTTAACTGTAACTCTAATCTTAGTTTTTCAAATTGAAAGTCCCATTCTTCTTACTTTTTTCTTTCTTCTTCTTACCTTTTTCTTTCTTCTTCTTTCTATTTTCTTTCTTCTTCTTTCTCTTTTCTTTCTTCTTCTTTCTCTTTTCTTTCACTGATCACAGTTGAAAGAAGTTCTTTTATATACTCTTCCTCATAATTACTACTTTTCAGAATTAAGCTACGCAGATCAATTACCTTTAAGTCTTCTGTCACATTTTCCCTTAATTCTATCACAATCACCTTCAAGTCCTCCTTCCGGCTATGGCCAAGATAAGCCATCTTAAATTCCGAATCTAAGAACACTACTATATTCTAAATTGCACAAATAAATTCTAATACACAGTTAATATCTGCCAGTTTGGCTTTAGCAGTATTCACTACAAAATAAAATGTTCTTTATCTTTACAAAACAAAAATACAAATTACTTAAAAATCAGTTCGATTTGTAATACATGAATCATTATTCATTTAATTATTTCAGCCAGTTTGGCATTACGCAATATCTCAACTATCTTAAGTTTTAAGAAATTTAAATAGCCAGTTTGGCATTAAAAGATATGTCAACTATCTTAACTTTTAAGATTTTAAATCGCCAGTTTGGTATTACACAATATCTCAACTATCTTAAGTTTTAAGATTTTAAATAGCCAATTTGGCGTTACACAAAATCACAATTATCTTAAGTTTTAAGATTTTAAATAGACAGTTTGGCATTAGATACACTCGACACACGAACACACTTTGTGTAATTCGAAGTAACAAAGGATACACAATTTAATTATTACACGTACGAAACCAAATCTAGAGTTTCTAGATAAAAATAAGTCAGTCTGTTACTTGTGAACGGCCATTTTAAACCGATGAATATAAGCCTGTTTGGCCCCCCAATATACATCCAAAACTTTCAGCTAGTTTAGCCTAATAACAATCACTAAGTTCCAAACTTTGCCAAGGCGGCAACATAATCTCAGGCATGTCCTGTACTAAATAAAAAAGAAATATATCCTTTTCGTTCCTCCACGCAATATTTCTTATCGCTGGATTCCGCATTCAAATCTCGGTTGAAACCTCCATTTTTAAATATATATAGACTGTAACAGCTTGGCCGGTTGGCTCACTATTATTTAAATCCACTGTGTAAGGCGAAAAGCACAAAGCATGGACGATTAACATCCCACGCAATTTTTTAACCAAAAAAAATTACAACATTTTAAATATATGTTACAATCACATCTCAGCGCGTGGAGCTGAGATACAAAAATCTCGGTGCGCGGAAAAAACTCCCAACGCCGTTGTAAACAATCTTCGTCTACTGTCCCGTCATCTAGTAGCGAGATTTCGCTTTCAATTTCCAAGTCTTGCGTTGTCACAGGGTGCCATAAAACATATTTCTCAGTCAGGTGGTCAACCTGACATGAGACCCCCAGTTTAGTTCCTAAGTCCTCATTTTATCGACCCACTCAAGGGATGAAAGGCTCAGTAGACCTTGCCCAGTTGCAGGGTTGAACCCTGGACCTGTGGCGTGGCAGCTTGACGCTTTTAACCACTACGCCACTGGGTGTCATATATATATATATATATATATATATATATATATATATATATATATATCACTCCATCGGGTGCGTTGATCTGACAGATACAAGCGTGTTAACAGTATCTGTCCATAAGACCACCTCATCCTTTGGAATTGAGTAACGACCAGTTCCGTGTAGGAGTATTTCCTGTTCTGAAGATTGTTTGAAGTTTTGTATCTGTTAGATACAGGCGCCAGATAACGTTTTTCTCTTGAAGATTTACGGAAGTATCAAGATTCCCTGTACATTTTTTTATTTATCTTTTCCCATGATGAGTGCTAAACAATTTTTAGATATGAATAATCAAAAAGACCTTGAGCTAGTTCATAGTATTCTATTAAGTAATGGAAATGAGGAATTAAATGCTGAAGAATTTGATGAAAGGGATGATGACAAAGTAGATATTTTAGAAACATGTGAAGTTGATTCTGATAGCGGTGAAAGTGATTATAATGACTCAGAACTCGATGAGGATTCTAATAATGATGATTTTTATGTAGGAAGAGACAAAGTACGAAATGGGCAAAAATCGGAAGAAAAAATGTCAAAGGTAGATCGCTGTATATTATCACAAAATTACCTGGGGTGATCGGAAGTGCGAACGGTATAAAATCTATATACGGCTCTTGGAACTGTTTTTTTTCTGTCGAAATATTGGAAGTTATTGTATATATATTAAATAACGAAGATGCTTTATAACGCCTTTTATATATCTTACATAATGCTCTTTCTACAGTAATGTGTCATTTATTGTAGAATGGGTGAAATAGCCGTAAACAGCCATGACTTCTTTTTCGAATTAAATACAAATTTAGTATATAAGATTTCATTTCATTGTCTGAAATTTACAGTAATAATCAGTTCTACGTATAAATTCATTAAACATGACAACAGAAAGGATTATATACATGGGAAATTTCATTATTAAGCTGAACATATTATCCACCATTTTATACCATAACCGTCTTAAAATCATGTCTTTTTGGGTAACAACACAATTGTAATACAGATCTACGCACACTTTTTCAAAATACTAGTTGCCTAATATGATTTTAAGATGCTTAGCTGCACATAAAAATTCAACACGAAGACAATCTGAGAATAGAAGTAAATGCATTCATTCCGGGTTTATTGACATATATATTTCGTAAATCTTCATAAAATTGTTCCTTTGTGATTCTTTGCAAAACAGTGCCGCTTTTTAGGTCGACCACATAAATTCTTTTCCGAGTATGTTAGACGTACCATTAATCTTATCTTAGTAGAACTAATCTTTTCTTTTGAGGTAAACAAATGTCTTGCTCCGATTTCGCTTCCCGTGGCCTGGCATTTATTATCTTTAATGAAGATTATGCACATTTGTCACGCTACCATTATAGAAATTACAATACTCTATAAAATATATAAACATCTGGTCAATGTTCTGTTTTAGAAGCAAATATGAGCTTATAAGCGTGATATTTTTAATATGTTTGGTTACTGGTTATAAAAATTTGTTTCATAAGATAACGTTCTTTTAATCATGTAATATTTTAGCTAGAGCAAAAAATTAAACTGATGGTTTTAATATATTATTGCTGTAAGGAAAAAATATTTCACTGCATTTAAAAAAATTCTATTTTTAGATAAAAAGTTTTCGAAGTATTGAACCTCCAAAAATAGGTGTTTGGTTCACTCGTAAGATGGCCAAGAATGGAAAATTCATGTTGGCCTTTGGCTAGATGAATTCATATTGACAATTTGTGTCAAAATTCACAATCACAAACTCGCTGAAAAAATTGACAAAATTACTGGACAGTAATAGTTAAGAGAATTTGGCGACTCCACTAGCCATGAGTTAACAATTACTATGTCGTGTTGAAATTAATCACTTACTATTTTACCATTTGATATAGTTATTCTTATTAACATTTCTTTCAAGGTTTTTAGTTTTAGTATTGATATTTTGCAATAAAAATGACTACTTATTGAGAATGATTTTAATTTTTTTTTCATAAAGAGAGCAAAAAGTCATCATTTAATAGGAAAACGTTTTGGAATTTTCATTTCTTTCTCTAGTGATTACTTTCTGTCAGTCTAAATTTACCTCAAAAGAATATTTTCCCAATTCTTGTAAGCATTACATACAAATATATTTGGAGGCCTCTTCACAAATAGTCAGTTATTTCGAAATGTACCGTTACACGAGGTTTGTAAAAAGGTCATGAATAGGACTTTAATAGATAGGTCCACACTGAGAAAAACCTTTAACCAACAATTTGACCCTTATTTTCTCGAATAGGGAAGTATGCCCAGAGGGTCACATCACACCCATTTATGAAGAACTGTCATATTGTCTGATCCCGATTCATCCAAAAGGGTATTAAACGAGAAATCTAAGGTTGTTGGGGAGGGGGGGGGTAAGGATTCAAAATATAACACCGTCCTCAGCGGGTAGTTTATACGGCAAAGATCAACTACCGATTCTGGTCGTGATGGCAACCAGCTCAACATCGAAGCCACAGGACCATACCCCAGGTCCTGCTCTAAGCCTCCTGAAACCAGCAAGTCCGAGTCCTTCATTCTAGTCATACTTCAGCTTGACGAAACCAGTCGCTCAAAGCCTAAGACTCAGAACCATTCCTAACAAGTTGAACTTTCCTACAATTTTTCCAATTTTTAATGGCAGCTACCACACTACCATCTACATCGTTGTCCGTTTGAATCGTTATTTGAATAATTACTTTTACAATTTAAGCATAAAAATTTTTAACAAACAATAATAAGGTCTGTACCGCCCGTACAGACTACACAAGATTCAAACATATTAAGCAAACATATCGCCAGATTTGCTACAGCACAGTGTTACAATTAAAAATAACAGTCAAAACACCGGGCAAGACAATAAAGCTAGTACAATACTTCTGTACAACAAAAAATAAACATAAAGTAGCACCCCTGTGCTACAAAATATAAATAGGAAACCAAGTTTATAAAGATAGAACAGTTCAAGAACATATCTAAACATGTAGTAATCATATCCTGTTACACGCCAATGTTAATAATGTAGCAAACGCTATTTACAAATAAACAACGCTGTTCTCAAAAACAAAACTCAAAGCACAGAAAGCGCTAGCTCAAAAGGCTCACATTATAGTGTTCCGCACACCGTAATCGGTTCTCTCACTCAAATTTTTCTATTTGCACCTTGTAGCGAGGACAGCTTGGATCCATGGGGAGATGACCCCTCCGCGTGGGGATCTTTTCTTCGTTATCAACTTCAATTAAGTAGTTTTCACAGTTCATACACTTTATACGATCCTCGCACTCTCCTTTTTGTGCTCTCTCTGCACACTTCTTGCAAGACTTGTCCATCTCACAATGTTTTGCAACATACCCGAAACACCAGCAGTTGTAGCAAACGAGTGGTTTCAGGTACTCCTTGTAGTTATATAGCTCCCATTCCAACTTCCACTTCTTAGTTTTTCCAAATTCTTATAAACTTCTCCTTTCATACTTATGATCTAGTTGAACCAATTTGTTTCCTCTTTAACTGGTGATTACATTAATATTTTCTTCCGCTAATTCATTGTTCTGTGCAGCTAGCTTCTTTCTAAACTCATCATTCTTATATTCTTCATTAACTCCAATTATTATAATTATGTGGATAACGTTTTGTCACCTTTTTAATGTCACAATTTTCTTTTAGTTCGTTAAATTTCCTACATTCAGCAATGTATTTATCTATATCATCCTCTTTACTAGTTTCAACCAATAATCTTCCTTTAGAGATTTTTCTACAAGCTAGTATACCCATTTTCAGCTTTCCGGGCTTTATAAGCTTTTGAACATCATCTATAGTTTTACTAGATAGTTGTACCTTCTTTTGTGCTATAGTTACAACATGCAAGCCTTCACCTCTGCTCTATGCATTCGTCACTGGTTTCCGAGCACTACTTTTCTTACCTATCTCAGCGTAGGTCTGCTTCCCTTTCATCTTTTCCTAGATATTTAACTGTCCAAGAAAATAACAGATCAGCTACTGTTGGTCTTCAGTTACTTTAATTATCTCTTGGATATCATCGTTCATATTTCTCTTAGCATCGGCGCTCCATTTGGAGACTCTGATAGCATTGTTCGGTTTTCGATATCGCTCATCCTCTGTGCTCTCGAGTCTTGCACGAGAAACATAAATATCATCAAGTTTCTTTTCCATCAATAATGGCAATTCTAACTTCCCCTCCTCTAACGTTTGCGGATGAGCCATTGCTCAATCCCCAGGTCCCACCGCGAGGAGGTATCGGTAGGAAATTTGGAATAGATTATAACTAAATTTTAACGCTATATAAATTTATCGCACACGATAAACTCTAGGTTCTTGTCGTGTGTATATAAAAATAATATTTTAAACAATAATGACATGGGGAGGACCCCTTCTTGAGGGGGTCAATGAAATATTATAATTTAAATTTAATAATGTATTATTATGAACAATTTGGAATTTAAAGAGTCGCCTACAATGAGGTCCCGTTGTGAAACATTACTTAGATCAGGTTGGACAAGAAGTTGTTTCTTTTTTATGGCTAGAATTTCATAACGGTGATAATTTGCGACAGACGATTTCATCGTGCTATTTAAAATAATTGGATTAACATTTACTTGTAATGTTATTTGGAATATTACCATACTCAATGTACCGTAATTTTTCTAAGTAAAGACATCAAAGACAAAGTAAAATAAAAACAAGAAAGAATAAAAATCGTATAAATCCCGAGTTAAAGCGATTATGTTCCTCCAACTAAAAGTTGAAACCGTAAAACGATTCTTCATCGTCAGTTAGTTGCGTTGGAAAACTGAAGGTAATGACATTGCAAAACAAAATAATCTTAAAACATCTCGTGATTTTTTCGACGTTATGGAATTAATCCCAATTGAATTAAACTAAATATTCATTATGTCTATGAACATTGGACTCATTATGTCTATGAACATTGGAACGATTACTATTAGCAAAATGTAATGTCCATAAGCATATAGATTTGATAAGAATAACGTTTTAGTTTACTGGATTGTTATGTTGAAGGAATAAAGGCCTATTCACATACAATTCGGAGAGTTAGCGAATTTTTTAAACCAATCATATAATCAATCAGCGCCAACGCAAACATTAACACTTATGTTGATAGATTCTATGTGAACAGGCCCTTAGTGTTTTATGCTATATAAAAACGAGGGTCGTTTGATTATTTCTTTTTCTTAGTCAAATTGAACAGTGTCAGAAACGGGGAATTTTTATATATTTACGTAACCATTGTTACAAAAGCACCATCAACTTAAATGCCAGGACTTGATTTTCCTAATATAATTCGGATATTGCTTAAGATGAATCTCTCGGACGACACTCAACTGTTTAGCATCAACAGCAGCGTTCTGTGTGCGTTATAAATCCATTTCTCATATTCAGTCATATTATTAATATAAATTGGGGGACATTTCAGGTAGATCAGCAGCGGTAATTCATCAAATTGTTCACATCCATGCTTATGTAGAGTCCATTCTTGTCCAGTTTACAGTTTATGCATCATCATAAATAACGGAGCAGAACAAATAATCGCGATATATATTAACATTCATTAATTTTGCAAAAGCTTCTGTCTAATACCAAAATGCTGATTGAATGTATTTGAAGCTGGACACTGCTGCAAATAAATTGCAAGCAATTGCTCAAAAGAAAATCTGCTTTGTAGTATATTTTTCTGCCTTTTGAGGAACGATACTAAGTACAAATGTAACTCAAAGATTGTGGATGAGCTAGAATATTTATATTAATTTAATGGCAGTGTGCCGTTGTTCATTTTACAATGTCCTGCGTCATAAGGGATATATGTTTTTACTGCTTATGCATTGAAGTAAAACGCAGAAAAAAGAAATATTTAGATTTAGAAGTCAGGAGGTTTTTCAGTCAATTTTTTAGGGATTGTATTATCCTGTTTAAATATTTTAAAATTAAATTTTAGACTTCCCTCCTAAAAATAGCCACTAGTTTCTCAAGAGGAAATTTTGCTTATACATTGCTAATAAATGTGTATTTTTTCTATAATAAACTCAATGTTTCCACTATTATTTCGAAACATAAAATCAGAAAGTACTTAACACAGTGGAATGAAATATAAGATTCGGAAATATTGCCCATTACGAATTTATATATATATATATATATATATATATATATATATATATATATATATATATATATATATATATATATATATATATATTACTCGTATCTGGCATCCATAAGCGAGTTATCACAAGAGGCTATATATTTTGGGCTACAAATCCAAAACGGATGCAGGAGAAAAAACTGAAAATTATTATAAATAAATATTTGGAATACTAGCTGAAAACCCGCACTTCGCTACGAAGTATATTCAAATTAAATACAACGGTCAATGTATGCAATTAATGCCAATATATATATATATACACTCATGGACAAAAAAATTAGCGCACGAAGAAGGAGTCGTCAAAATGAAACGAAATTTTACATACGTAATGACTACTTTGATATAAGTAAATGATAAGAAAATCAAAGAAAAAGGATAATTTATTTCAGAGAAAAAGGAAAAAGAACGGAGGAGTTAATACTCCGTTGGACCCCATCTAGCGCGAATGCACGATGCGATACGATCGGGCATTGAGTCATACAAGTTCTGTATGATGTCTTGAGACATTTCGTTCCATATTTGCTGTAACCTTGCCTCTAGTTCGTTCAAACTCGTGGGATGCCCAACTCGTCGTCCCAAATGATCCCAGATATGCTCGATTGGAGACAAATCTGGGGATCGGGCAGGCCAAGGAAGGGTAGTAACAGTGCGGAGATAGTCTTGTGACACCCTTCCCGAATGAGGCCGAGCATTGTCTTGTTGAAAAATGGCTCCTGGGAGCCGTTGCATGAGTGGCAACACATGTGGTTGCAGGATTTCATGAACATACCGCTGGGCTGTCATGGTGCCACGGAACGATACTAGGGGTGACCGTGTATTGTAGGCAATGGCACCCCATACCATCACACCAGCTGTGGGAGCGATGTGTCGATGTACAGCAAAGGCAGGATTGAAGCGTTCACCACGGGCTCTCCACACACGAACACGATTGTCATCACTGCCGAGATTGAATCTGGATTCGTCGCTAAAGACGACCTGGTTCCATTCCGCTGCAGTCCAGTTTCCTCTTGCGCGGCAAAACTCCAAACGGAGGCGTCGATGGGTGGGCGTCAAGGGCAGCACACGTAATGGGCGCCGCGATACCAACTGTCCTTCAGCCAGGCGCCTTCGTATGGTTCGAGAAGACACAGAGGCCCCTAGTGAAGGTGCTACCTGTGCCCGGATGGCGGCCGATGAAGCAGTTGGCTGTACGCCTGCATTTCTTACGATGTGGCGGTCTTCTCGACGACTGGTCTGTCGAGGACGTCCTGAGCCTGGTCTTCGTGTACATGACATCTCTCGGGTCCACTGGTCCCAACACCTCCTCACAACACAATCAGAGCGGCCTAATTGACGAGCTACTCGCCTAGTTGACCACCCAACTTCCATCATCCCGACGATTCTCCCCCTCTCAAACTGCGACAACTGCTTATATTGTCTTCGAACACGGCGTAATGGCATGTCTATCTCAGCTCTTCCTTTGTAAATGATTCAGCACACTCAAACAAGCTTTGGTTACCTGTTTTATACTCCACAGAGTACGATGTTCAACGCCCTTTACCGGCTATACGTAATGCGCAATCACGCTGCATTTCTAATCATTTGCATATCTTCCCGACATGTACCTTCATTGCAAGTTTCGTTACGATCCCGCAATTATTTCTTGGTGCGCTAATGTTTTTGTCCATGAGTGTATATATATAATAAATACGACGATCAATGTGTACAATTGATGTAAAAAAAAATAAAAAATATATATTTATAAAAAAATCGCAAGAGATATTTTTATAGACAAAATAATGTAGAATAAAATATTCAAATTAAATCTAATAGGACATACTAAAGAATATAGTACATTTAATATAGTACAGTTTGAGGAACATAATATCTTTTACTGCATTTTAATTTTTTTTTGGTTAATGTCCAATCGTCTGCCTCATTAGCAAGGGGAAAAATATTTTTTTGTCTATTTCATTGTTATGGACGTGACGATAAATTTATTTAAAATACCAGAAAAAGATATCATGTGATCAGAGTTTAATAAATTAAATTCTAATATTTAATATTTAAAAATTCACCAAAAATTAGAAAATGGAAGTAAAGATTCGAAAAAGATTTCATTTTAAAGGAATTTATATGATCTTTCTTGTGATATAAATTTCATAACCCTCAAATTATTATTTTAAATGCAAACCGAAAAAAAGTTATTAAAACAGCTTAAAAATTTTATTTTCAAAAATCTAAGAATAATTTTTCCAAAATCTTTCTTAGTGCACCCCTAGACTATAAGAAAAATCGCCAAATTTCAGTACTTTAGGTCCAGCAGTTTGGTCTGTGCGTTGTATGTCAGTCAGTCAATCAATCAGTCAGTGACTCAGTGAGTTACGGAACTGTTATATATATAGATTATTAATAGACAATGTTTATAAATGTTGTTTAACACAAGAAAGATGTCAATCCACTATAATTCTGAAATCCATTTATCTTTGTTAACCATACATGTCCTGGTTAGAAAAAGAGGTTGTTACAATTTCATATTCACACACTCACTGCTAAAAGTGGAAGCTTTTTTAACTGGAATATTGTTAGAATTATTAACGGCATATTTCAAAATATAACATCATGTTTCAAAATATAATTTCCTCATGACTTTAGAAAATAACCCTGTACTCATAAAAATATATACAAATATTTTTTTTAGAAATAGCAACTGCTTTGAAAATTTCTATATTGCATTGAACATGCTGCGATATTGAAAGAAAAAAAATATTATAATTTATAAATAAGTCTTAAAACTTAAAAAGAAAGATATAAGAAAAATGAGAAGTTTTCTTTGGCTCAAAATGCGCATTAAGTACAAGGAAAAAGTTTCGTAACATGAGAAATGTTTATTATTTTAAATAGAACGTTATCTATTATAGAATAGAAGTAAATATTTTGAGAAAACTATTCATACGAGCACAGTTGGTTAACAAATACACTGCTTCTGAAAACCGAGAATAAAAAATATTTTAACTGTATATTTTAACAGAGATCTCTTTGTTTAAGAGTCCGTAACAAATTTTGTGTAGGTAATACCTGTGTAGAAAAAACTTGTGGATAATTTAGGACATGATGCTAAAGTTGTTTATAATTGTTATTACAGTTTAACCGTCTGATACATATGCTTTAATCCTATTTTCCTGATTAAAATAACATAAATTCTACATTTTCTTTTTAACAATTTACGCTATTGAACTAAACATTTAACGTTTGTTAAGCTATTCACGAAACTTCCATAATTGATGATGTTTTATTTAATCATATTTAATGATAAAGTTTATATATACATTTAAAAAGGAAAGTTTATTGCACTCAAGTAGTTAATTGGAATATAGTTAAATTATGATATATAGAAATAGTGTAGAGCCTTGAACAGAACGGCTGTTCAATACAATCTTTTTTCTTACATGTGGTTTATTACATGCATCAGTTACTCTGATTAATTGCCATTTAATTTTTGTTGAGTACTGTTCGATCAATAACTCTAAATAAGATACTGGTTTAGTAGTTAGCTGAGTTAAGTAGTTTATATACTTAAGTATAAACATTTTCTAAAAGTTCAAAATTGAAATTCGTGTCGCTTCACAAGTTTTATTTCTAACATAGATCATCTTTTTTTATATCATGTAAGTAGTTACACATTCTTGGATTTTATGTTTTAATCATATCGTATGAAATTAAATCTTAAATTTTTAGCACACATTAACCAAGAAGCTTGAACTAAAAGTAGCTAAAAATAGTTCTGATATAGACACTGAAAAATGTCCAATACTACTCAAAGAGTTAAAAAAAATTATATCACAGATATTTAAGAAATTCCATGGAAAATATTATCCTGTTGAACAGTTCTAATAATTGGAATGCAAATAAATTAATCATGTAACGTAAGTTTTAAATAAGACTGCTTGCTATTTTCATTTGAGGAGAAATTAATGTGAAACAACTGATAGAAAATAACTGTTAAAGGTGATATTGCATGTTTAGTTGTAAATGTAAAATAAAAAAGGTTAGAATAATTATATCATACTGGTTTTTTGATATAGGAAAATCTAAATGAACTAGTTATGAAAATCAACATTAAAGCATATATAAATTTAACGGATGTATCTGAGTTTATCTCAGATACTAGAGGCTATTTTTAACTGAAACCTCAACAATAACCTTTGGATTCATGCGAAAAGACTAGGCTTAAAGAAATTTTAATCAAAAAATTTAATGTTATCGTGATCCGGGTTCCATTACAGTTACCTGCCTTTCCATAAAAATGTTAATTGTCAGAGAATGAAATTTGTCACACTTAAAATATGAATAAAATAAATTATATTATGAGTATCTTCTCTATATTTCAGGTAAATGATCCAGAAAATTTAAAAATCTCCAAAAATGTTATTTGGATCATTAAGAGCAATGTTCTAGTTTCAAAGTTAAGGCCGTTGTAGAAAAGGTGAAAGAAAGATGACAAGTACAAACAAGTTAACTTAATTAAATATAATATATTTCTGAACAGGAGAGTTTAGTTACATTTTTACCTGATTTAAAGTCCTTTTAGATAGTGAGTTAAACAATGAACATATCTAAATGTGAATCAATTACATTAAAAATTTCCTATGTATAACATCTTATTTGCTTGGCATTTTAATCCGTAAATTTACGTTTAAATTGCAAAGTTACTATTTACTAAACTTAAATATAAACAAAGTCGTACAGAAAATGCTTTTGTAATTTACAATATAGAGTAAAATTGGGTTACCATACAACCTAACGCATAAAATTAAGTGTGTGGTAATATCGAACAGAAAGTCACAGTTTAGAAGTTTATTAGGAAATTAATTTTATTATATTTTAACTATTTTTACCTCACAAGAGAAATGCTGATTACATCGCCTGTTTAGAAAAATATTTTTCAAGAAAGTGATTTTTTTTACAATAACAATAATACATGTCTCAAAATAATGATGACATTTCAAATTCGCATTATACCTCTTGTATCTGTGCGTTCACATAATCCACAGTTTTTTGTATGTGCCATTCCCTACAACATGCCAATCTTTAATTGCATCCTACATTTAGTTGGCAACATAGGTTTTTCTACCACGCTATACTTAAACTAAACACCAAAATATGTTTCGAACTTTCTATCAAATACGTATTTCCGACAGATATCCATTCCATGAGATAAGAAGACATTTCCAGAAAAGAAAATTTCCTCCGCATGTGCAATAAATTTAAAGCCATTTGACTTTGATGGGAAGGCCTTCGTTTCTGGATATTCGTCGGAGAGAACATCCCCAAAAACCAGGAAAAAGAAAAACTACTCCATTTATCTAGTGAGTTGCTGACATGCAGTGACTATCCGCTGCATATCTGTTCAGATTGGACAATGTATTGTTGTTATTTGTTTTCCAATAGTTCTTGATACTATAAAAATTGCTTTACGATAGATACAATGCCAAAATAGGAACAATTGACGAGGAAAGTCTAAATTAAAATTGCATTAAAACAAGTACGCACGCACACACACACACATACACCCAATTTTTGGTGGAAGTGCGTAACTAGCAATTACTCTATTTATCTATTCGAAAAAGAATTGGACTTATATTTTTTGCAATTAACATAACCAGTACAACAAAGGAAAATTAAAGTGATTTACCTTCAGATACAGACTTTTTATGTGTTTTTTTGTTTGTCTTTTAAGAAATCTACGATTCATGGGTTATTTTAATAAAATTGATTTTGTAATTAATTAACCATGTATACAAGATTATATACGTTTTTATCCGCTTCAATTTTTTGATGTTATTAGATTTAGATAACAATGTTGTTTCGTGTTCAGTTACTTCTTTAACCATGAAAGGCATGGCATTGTCATTTAGATGAAAAAAAAATTTTATTATGATATTCATCAATGCTATCAAATGTATAAAGAACTGTTTAGTGTTCATGTTTTCGAGTGTAATTGAAACTGATTTTTACTTTTGTTTAATATTTTTCTCGTTTTCTATATAAAAATGAAATTTTAACAAAAAATTAAAATAAAATACTTTGCCATAATATAAATTTTAAACTGGATAACGGAGAAAAATGTCATAACCCATTTAACGCGTTTTATATGAAGATGTAAAATAATTACTTGATTCTTAATAGATCAATATTTACCATGGATATAATAATATTTTAATAGGAGATCTATGTTTGGTAGACTTTCAATGACTTCCAGAAATGCAACCTTATGATACTTTACTTTTACATACGCCCTTATTACTTAAATTTTTATTACATCGTTACAGGTTTGATTACAGGTACAGTACTTAAATAATACTTAATATTCTATTCGTTAATAATTTAAAAACATAATAAATTTGTAATGTAATATATATATATATATATATATATATATATGTATATATATATATATATATATATATATATATATATATATATATATATATATATATATATATATATAATGATGATACACTTTAACCTTAAACCATGTAGAGGAGACTATGTATGTGACTTTGTGTACACGACAGTGTAGACGAAGTCAGAGTGACGACATGAACACTATTTCAGAAAAATTGTAATAAATACATAAGGGAGGAAAAACCACAGAGAGGATAGGCATTGATGATCACTCACAATACTGATGAGACCCACATTATTTTATTTATTAACTAGCGGCCCGTCCCGACTTTGTCCGGGTTGAACAATTATCTACCTTAAATAGATATTAGTTAGGTATAATTTATTTTAAAACTTCATGGTATACCACATTTTTTGTTTTTCTGAGGTTTTAAAATAAATTGATTCTCCGCATTTTCCGACCTAGAGAGACCAACATATAATTGTCCATGAGTAAACCAATCTTACCGTAAGTCAAGTCCAATATATTTATACGTTTGACCTTCGGTTTGTTGATGGTGATGGCAAAAGAAATTTTTATTGGAAACTGTAATCAGGCACTGAATTGTGTACGGGGGCCACCCGCATGCTGATTTTGATACGATTCGTCCCCATAGCCAATCGGCTACAGAGTCCACACACAAAAAACACGAAAAAAGCACCAAAAATGGCACGAAAAATTTAATTTTTTTTAAATAAAAAATAAAAAAATCGGCTACGTCAGGCACTGAATCGTGTCACCCGCGTGCCGATTTTGGTAAGATTCGGCCCCATAGTCTCGCTGTCAGCGAGGTCAGCAGCAGAATATGTCGAAATAAGCAATTTTTAGAGGCAAAATCCTTAAAACATTAATTTAAAACACTCCGGGGCCTGATTTTCAAAAAATAATATTCTTATATTTTAATCTGAACTTACAACTATATCTATACAAAATTTCAGTTCAATTGAAGCAATTTTGTTTCACTTACAAAGGGACAAACATAGACCTATTCGAAATAATCAATAAATTTCACAGTTTCAATGAAACACACTGATTTTTTAATAAAGTTCAATAATTCAAGTTCGATTTAAGCAAATTGTGCATAAAAATGTACATAAATTCAAAAATATAAATTTTATAAGTTAAATAAAGTTGTGTAATATTATACCAATAAACTTCCAGTTGATAGCCAATAAATTGTAAATATGTTTTTACCTTAAATGCCGAATAAAGAGCGTAGTTCCAAATGTAATTTTCTTCAATAAACCCTTAAAAGTTGCCAATTTCAAAAATCCTTTTTGTATTTATCAGTACCTCCTCCACTTGTATCTTTAAAATATTAAATGTTTTACTGATAATAAATGAAAATGTAGTTTGATGTGTTGCTATGGTTACTTGACTATGGTTGACAAAGAAAATTTAAATGTTAAATGTTTTACTGACAATAAACGAAAATATCGTTTGATGTGTTGCTATGGATACTTGACGATGGTTGACCAAGGAAAAGTTGTAAAGGTGAACCACCAGCTAAATATTTACACCCCTAACTTTCTTTCTACTGATCAGATATACATAATATATAGCCTATGTCCATCTGGAATAATATACCTTTCAATTTGTGAAAGAATTTTTCAAATAGGTGCAGTGGTTCCAGATATTACCCTCCACTTACAAAATCCGCTCTCTCTCTTTATATAATAGTATATATTTCGGATAACGAAGATATTCCACAGGACACACACACAGAAGGTTTAAGATATCGAAGAAGGTACAAGGCAATGCATTGTTGTACGGCATGATATTTCACAATAACGGAATAGGACAGCGGCGGGTTATATGTTGAAGAGATGAGCGAAAGCACACAAAACAAGAGAAAAGCAGGTCACAGACATGAGAGCAAGGCAAAGAAGAGAGGAAGATCGCGAAAGTCTTTGTTCAATCTTTATATGCTGTGAGGACGCTAACTGTTTAGAATTATTTTAATTGATGAGGAACTGACATCTTACTGACCATGTGGTATATGAGTCAAAGGCGGATGATTTTTAGAAAGGGCATCGCGATCAAGAGATTCTGAATCATGTCTAAAAATAACTTTACCGTGCGTGCTTTGAAGAGAAGAGAAATGTTGGTTATTTCGTTTTTGAAATAGGAATTTAGAATACGAGTCAGCTTTTGAAAGGCAATTAATAATGGTGGGGCGTTTTTATTACTTACACGCACACGCACACCCACGCACGCACGCACGCACACCCACCCACCCACCCACACACACACACACACACACACAGATATATATATATATATATATATATATATATATATATATATATATATATATATATATATATATATATATATATATATATATATATGATTATTTCTTCGATTTATTATGCTCCAAATAATATAATATCACAAAGCTATGCAATCCGCAGTCGTCCGTAGTCTGACCTAAACATATGATATGTTTCAAACAGTAATAAATTTAGAAGTCCTTAACGTTGCCCCAAACCCCATTTGAAACAGGACATAATATTACCTAACAGTAAGTTTATTTGCATTTTGTATTATGCATTCGATACGGTTAAAACGGGATGCTATAAATTCGCTGCCAGCGATTTCACGTTTTCCATGTCCATATATCACATGGATACTCCTCTGTGAGCGTTTCATGTAATAATACTATATTCTACATTTGTATCCATGGCGTGTGAAATGCATGAATATCACTTCATATTAAATGGTGACCATAGTAATTGCTTTTAGCGATAATGTTACGCTGTAGCAAACGTCTTGTTTCGCAGTCAGTGACTGCTCGTGCTTTGATTGAAAAGTCTCAAATTATTTCGAACATTGTAGAAAATGAAACCAAATTCATTTATTATTAGACGAAAAGGTGAATTATCAAAGTTTTAAAACTATAATCAGACTGCATTTTGGTTGTATAGGATGAGAATCTTTTTGATATTTTTAACAAATCCAGTTATAATGTTATAACAAATGCAGTTCAAATACAGTTATAATTTTTTGATAATTTGTTCTACAATTTTCTTTTAAGTGCTTATTTTCTGTTAAAGGACAAGAAACGCTCTAATAGATATTGATATAGAAAGGAAATTATAGTATTCTCTGCCTATTTGTTTGTTAAAAGAAGAAACTTGTCGAAAACATCTTATTGATTTAATGCCATTAAATCAAATAGAAGTATCTCTTTTGTTTGTGCTATTTCATGTCGTCACTTGAATAAGAATAAAATGTATCCATTTGAAGATATAATACCCTCAAAGAATTTCAAACGACTATATTTTCAATTTAATAGATACATATGGGTTAGAAATGATCTAAGGAAATGATAGAACGTTTAAATTTTGTCTCTAACTTAAATAATCCATTCACTTAGTCACACGAATGACGAAAGTACTAGAGTAGAATTTTCTGCATTCAGCTACTGCCAAGAGTGCTGTAAGTGACTCCAAACCAGAAAGAAGGTTATTAATAGTTCCATATAATGGTCTCTTTCTGTTACTAATAAACAATGTCTTTAACGTCCACCAATACGTTGATATCGTGACCTATGGATCCAATTATAAAACAAAGTCATTGGGTCCTCAAAGGAAATCAAAAAATTAGGGAAAGCAGGATTGAAATAGTAGAAAAAATTCGAAACTGTTATTAAAGATACTGTGTTTGTCGAAAAGTCATGTTTTCTGGAACCGATGAAGCCACCAATTAATGCGATAGTGAAATAATTCAAAAACACGTATTGCGACAGACAGGAAATTGAATAAAACAGAGTGAAAGCTCTATATCATGTGATTTCCCGTGTTTTATGCACTATCCTTCTATGAGGTCAGATAGGGTGGGACAGGTGACAATCCCCTAGATGTCCCTGGAGGTGCTCTGTCAAATTTCACGTGCATCTGGCTAAATCGGACTCCGACCCTTGTGGTGTCATTATAAACCGGAGCCACACCCTTAAGCCCGATATTCTGTATGGATCTGTTTTAGAACATATTCCGGCTAGAGCACATTAGAAACAACAACACTATCTAACACACAGCTATATGGTGAGAACATTTTAAACAATACTAAATTCTTATCTGTTGGTACGTGCGTAGTGAAAATATGTTCACTAGATACTTTTGTACCTAAGAGCAATTAGATTCTGTTTGAAATGGAATGGATGTTAAAAGAGCTCAACATTTGCAGTTTGTTCTTTTACATCACAATAGAATGTGCTCAGTAAATTTCCTCTAACCGAGTCAACCTGCACTATTGCATATGTTCGTAATTTATCGTAATACAAAGGCCTTTCCTATTTTACCATCTTAATGTGTGGTTATCTCGTGAACAAAATGAACGATAAGTCCATTATAAACAGGGTAAATAACTATTACACCTGTACAAAATAAATTAGATCATTTTTCATTGCAAAATTTTGGAAAGAAACAGTGCCTTGTAAAAGTGCACAAAAGTTTAAATTGCTAAAGTTTTAATATTTCAACGGCGACATATTTTTACCAGAATAATATGTTAAAACAGTCGCATTTTACAGTGAATAATTTTCATGCGATTTTCCTGAGTACAATGAGCATAAATCAAACAAACGACCTCCGTAAATATTATCCTTTACAAGAATAGTACATGTACTTTCCAATTATTGAAGGAAAGAAACTTTATTTAGTTGTATATACAAGATAATAATGCTATTATTGTATTCAATATTTGGCAGGAAGTTTTATAAAAAAAATATATGAGTTTGTTAACTTGATAGTTTATAGAATAGTTACGTCGTAATTTTAAATGACATCAGCCTTAGCAAATAAAGAAGAGTTTTAATTTTTAGGAACTACAAACGTAGGATTCAAAAACAGCATCAATTATTATGTTGAATTCATGAAAATTAATTCATCATAATTCATTTTATTTTATTTCATATATTTATAATTCATTCACCTTACATTATTGAATTCATGAAAATGAATTCCTCATAATTCATTTTACTTTATTTTAAAATTTCTAATTAGTTCACTTTGCTTTATTTCATAAATTTCTAATTCATTCATTTAACTTTAGTTCATAAATTTCTAATTAACTCACATTAAGTATTAAAACCCTTTCAGGGGCGCCATTCAAACAGTGCGAACGCCTAAATCTAGTCTTCTTTTCACTTTCACTCAATGTATTACATTTAAATGATCAGAAAAATGACTAGTTCTGCCATCTGTTAACAGTTTAAACAAGTAAAATCATTTTTCAAGCTTTATTCTGAAAATTTTTCAAGATTTTTTAGGTTAAATAAAAACGGAAAAAAATTTACACCATGCAAACAGTGGAGATTGTTGCTCCTGAAAGGGCCAACAAATTCAAACAGTTTTTTTTTCTAAATAATATGTGCTCTATCATATACGGTGAAGTTTCTTTAGACGGCCACCCCTATTCTATGACCATATTTTGTTCAGAACCAGTTAAATACACAATAGAGTAAATGCTAGGACATGAACCTATTTTCAACTGGCACACTTCAAAACAGCCACTTTTATTCGTAACCATTACCGGCCGCCATTGAGATATTTCACTGTACCGCAATAAATCGCCAAGCGCATCTCCTCTTTCAAGGTTTTAAAAAAAAGTTCATCACTTAAACACGCCAAACCTTAATCAACGGTACAAATAACAAATGCGTGATTTGTATCACCCATTTTTTTTCAGATATCTTCCAAAATTTTCAAAAGTATTTAAATGAAGATTTTGATAAAAGAAATTCCGAGGCTACTATTTAAAACTTTCGTGGTCCTTGGAGAAACATAGTTAAGTAAGCTTCATGAAAACGTCAGAATTCCTATATTGAGATACAAATCATTAATTTTATTTAGAATATTAATATTTCTAATTTTCAAAACGTTTTCAATATATGTTAAGAACGCTTATTAGACACTTGCTTCTGGACATAAAATGCATATAGTATGTGGAAACAAAAGAATCTACGCAATTTTTGAACACTTTAATCATAACATTTTATCTTTTCTATTTATGATACATTTGTTTCGCGTGAAGAAATGTACGTAGAATAGAAATTATTAAAGCAATAAAATGGCTTCCACTCATATTTTTACATTTGATGATAAAAAGGGGATTGTTTTAATTTTATACATTAAGTAAACCTACTTTGTTTTGTTCTTTCGGCTTAATAACACTCTGGAGGAGTGATCAAACCAAATTTTCATTTTGTATAAGATAAGATAATATTATTTACTTGAGTTGGCTACTACATAAAAAAATATTCCATGATAAAAAAATCCCCTGAATTAATAGATCGGGTCTTTTGTTGGCTGCCCATTCTCTTGGACTTTGGAGAATGCTCTTTTATTTCGCCTCCTAAAGCAGACTCGTTTCTTCTGAAATCTGACACTCTAGCGATACTTTCTTCGATACAATATGTCATGTCTATTTAACTACATAACGCACACGCCTGGCGATTTACTGTAGTATAAGGTTCTAAAGAAATTTCCAAGAAGGTCTATATTTATTATTAGTTTTTCTTTTCCATCTCATTTATTTTGTTTCAAGAAAACAAAAACAAAAAAACCTAGATTTGAATTATATTGTTTTAGTTAAAATATCAACCCAAAAATATTTAATATATAATGTTATAAAATTGTATACATATAATTAATGAAATTTAAGTCATTTTCATAATCATTTTAATTGAATCACGTAATGTAATAAAAACACCAAGTCTATTTGTAGATAAAAATATTAAACAGAAACTTATTGTTTTATGACAAAGAATATCGAGTGTGTACAGGTTAAGTAAACTTTTAAACGTCAAAGTTTACCCTTCCTTTTAAATATAAATTCAGAATGTGAAAGAAAGCATGAGGTATTAGTCTCAACATAATGTGACAGAAAACATAAGGGATTAGTCTCAAGACCTAGAATTGAATTATATTGTTTAAGTTCAAATACCAACCTAAAAATATTTATCATAGAATGTTGTTAAATTATACACTTAATATTTATTAAATTGAAATCATTTTCATAATTATTTTAATAATAACACATAAAGTCACCTAGTCTATTTGTAGATAAAAATATTTTTTAAAAATTTATTGTTTTATGGCAAAGAAAGTCCAGTGTGTACAAGTTAAGAAATCTTTTGAACGTCAAAGTTTACCCTTCCTTTTAAATATCAATTCTGGATGTGAAAGAAAGCACAAATCATTAGTCTCAAGACCTAGAATTGTATTATATTGTTTCAGTTCAAATATCAACTTTAAAATACTTATTATAGAATGTTGTAAAATTGTATAGATAAAATTAATGAAATTTAAGTCATTTCCCTAATTATTTTAATAAAAACACGTAATGTTATAAAGACACCTAGTCTATTTGTAGATAAAAATTGTTAAAAAAAACAAAACTTATTGCTTTATGGCAAAGAAAGTCGAGTGTTTAATGCATGCAGATTAAGTAAACTTTTGTACGTCAAAGTTTAACCCTTCCTTTTAAATACGAATTTAGAATGGAAAAGAAAGCATAAGGCACTAGTCTCAACATTATTGTCATGAGATTTTACATGCAGCATGTGAAAATTTATACCAAGACCAACACCCTTTGAAGCGTTTGAGATAGATTTCTTCGTTACATACTGTCAGCTTGAATTGCATTTCTGAGAAAACGTTCTATTAAAGTTCCTGACTGAAACTGATTCAATGACTTAGCTTTGCTGTCATATAACTACTGGTTACCTGTCTTCGTGGTGGAATTTTTCGATTTTCAGACTGCTGAGTAAAATTCGCCTCTCGGTGTACTCGTTTACTGCCGCAATTACGTATTTGAAATACAGTATGTAGACATCATAGAAAATGGAAAAGGAAAATCGATCAGTATGTTTAAAAATTTCATAAAAGAATCAACGTGTCCATCACTGTATTAAATATATCCTGTCTTAATTACAGGTGCGTGAATTACGTATTATTCTTTAACCCTTTGAGGGGCGCCGTTTGCACAGCGTAAACGCCTAAAACTAGTCTTTCTTTCACTTGCATTCAATGTATTCCAGTTAAATTAGCAGAAAATGGTTAGTACTGACATCTGTTATCAGTTTAAAGAAGTAAAAACATTTCGAAACCTTTAATTGGAAAATTTTTCAAGATCCTTTAAGATAAAAAAAAATCAGAAAAAATCTGCACTGTGAAAAAGGGGGAGATTGTTGCCTCTGAAAGGGTTAATTTTGATATTTTAATCTAAATCTATTCCTCAGACTCTTTGAAAATTTTACCATATTTAGTTGAAGAAAATAATTTCTTCTTAGATGATGCATGAGCTGTCTTCAAAAGTCTTGCCATAACATGAAATAATTCCTATTTTCCCCGATATTACAATAAGTCTTCGGAAAAGCAAAATACCATCATGATATCTATCAGAAACATATACAATCGGAAGGTTGTTTCAATTTTATTTTCCAGAAATACTGCCTGACTATGACATTTCATTGATATACGTTTCATATTTATTGTATTTTTTATAAATTTTAAAATATGATTTCGAGTTTCATATGACATTTCAGCATTGTGTTTATAACAAATGTCTTTTTCTTGTATCTTATATCGAGTGAAAGTGCGTGGTGTCTCCCTGCCTTTTTCCGACGAAACGGAATTTTGAAAACAGTGTCTGTAAAATGATTTTGTAACGGAATTGTTCTACTGACATCTTCGATGTCCTGGTTTAATACGTTTATAAATTCTTGGATATTTCCTGTAGTATTAGCAATTTTCCGAGTACAGTACTTATGGAATGGAATGTCGCATAGCGAGGAACATTCAGTAAAGTCATTCTATTCGTATGTGAATACAGATCAAAATTCATGTATAAGACTCAACTAGAATATTTTTTTGGTATTGATTTAAAATTGCTTTTAATTATCCTTTTTGGTCAATCTGAAAACTCTACAAAAAATGAAATTAATATGAATTTGAAGCATGGTGTTTGATTTAAAATTGTAATTGCTATTTTTTTAAATAGCAGAATCTACTTAAATAATTTTAAAAATTGACTTAAAACTAGGCATTAAGTTTTAAATTTTACCCCAAAAAAGTAATAAGAAAAGAAATGTTAGAGGAAATTGCGTCTCACATAAAATGAAGCTACTTTATTAATGAAAGATGATATTAAAGTAAAATACAGCTAAAAATTGAATAAAAATTTATTATATTTTAGATTTAACAAACCTTTATAACATTTTAGTTTTAACAAGCCTTTTTAACTTGCCTTCATGACTTATGTTTTTAATGCATTTTATAAGACTGATTTATTGAGTTAATTTAAGGTATTTTAATTTTTTTCTGGAAATTTTGTGGTTAGTTACAAATTTAAAATTAAATGAATATTAAATTCCTTTTTTTGCAAGGAAAAAAAAACATATGTGAGTTATGTATTGAAAATTTTTGGGCGCTATGAATGATAAGGTTCAAATTCCCGGAGAAATATTCATTCGAATTTCATAAAAAGTTTGCATGTGTATACGATATAATAAATAATGATTTGCTATAGAGTTTGATATATTAAAGACTATGTGAGTTTAATGTATATAAAAGATTAATGATTCCAGATATTTTGTTTCAAATAATCTATGGAGAATAAGATTTAAAATGAATGTGCACATTACTAAACCTATTAATAACGAACAATTGTGTGGGGGGGTCAACTATAAATTTTACATGAATTTATTATATCTAGATATTAGGCCTCTAAAACAATTTATAAAAAATAATATATAATTATTTGTCATAGATTTAATCATAAGGCATAGATACTCCATAGATATAGAATCATTATATCATTCGCAGAAGTATAAAACAGTTGAAGGTAGGATTATTTGTATTGTTAAAATATCACATGATCAAAAAATACACTAAAGAGCTAGAAAAACTGGTACACCTTCCTAATATCATGTAGGGCCCCAATAGGACGCAGAAGTGCTGCAAAACGGCATGGCATGGACTCGACTAATGTCTGAAGGTATCCTGGAGACAATTCACACCATGAATCCTGCAGGGAAGTCCATAAATACATAGGTGTGCAAGGGGTTGGAGATCTCTTCTGAACAGCACGTCGGAAGTCATCCCATATATGCTCAATTATGTTCATGTGTGGGTATTTAGGTGGCCAATGGAAGCGTCTAAATTCATAAGAAGGATCCTGGAGTCACTCGGTAGCAACTATTGACGTGTGGGGTGTCGCATTGGCCTGCTGGAATTGTCCAAGTCCGTCGGAAATCACAATGTACATGAATGGTTGTAGATGATCGGGCAGGATGTTTATCTACCCATCATCTGTCAGAGTCATCTCTAGACGTATCAGGGATCCCATATCATGCCAACTGCACACGATCCATATCATCACAGAGGCTCCATCAGCTTGAACAGTCCCCTGTATACATATACGGTCCATGGATTCATGAGCTTGTCTCGATACCCGTACACGTCAATCCGTCCGATACAATTGGAAACAATCCTCGTCAGGTCAGGTAACGTGTTTGCAGGCATCAACAGTCCAATGGAGGTGTTGGCTGGCCCACGCGAAGCATAATGCTTTGTGCCGGGCAGTCAACAACGGTACAAGAGTGGGCTTTCGGCTGCGAAAGCACATATCCGTTGAACCGTTCGCTAGCTGACACTTGTGTATGTCCCGCATTGAAATCAGCAGCAATTTGAGGACGTGTTGCACGTTAAGTTCGTTTAAAGATTCTCGTCAGTCGTCGACGGTCCCGTTCATTCAAGGACATTTTCCGGCCGCACAGAAGTCGGAGATTTGATGTTTTACCGGATACCTGATATTCACGGTAAACTCGTGATATGGCCGGGCGCGAAAATCCAAATGTCATCGCTGCCTCGGAGATGCTATGTCCCATCTCTCGTGCGTGACTACAACGCCACGTTAAAAGTCACATAAATCGTGATTAACTGCCATTGTAGCAGCAGGAACAGGTCTAACAGCTTCGCCAGACACCTGTTGTCTTATATAGGCACTCCCGACCACATCGTTTTACGCTGATTGCTTGCATATCTCCGTTATTTGCATACGCATGCATGTATAAGCTTTTCTTGCCCTTCCGTGTAGCTCTGATTCCACAAAATGGATAGTTTATGGGATTTTGTGAATACATATTCGGTATCCCATGATATTTAGATAAATATCATATCGGGCAAATATTTCTGTACTAAATCCTACGAGGAATATATTTATCGTCTTTCGGTAGATAAAAATAAGACCTCCGTTTTCCAAAATAAAAATAAGGCCAAATATGGGATTGTAACTGACATCTTGTGTTTATGTCTAAGCACTTTCGAACATAAAGATATTGGAGAAGAATTCGATGAAAGAGATAATAAGAAACATATTTTCTACAAGAAGAAGCGTTATTGAAAACTATCACTCACAATACAATTCTTAGATATAAGTTGAAGAGTTATACTTTTACAGGAAACAAATAGTTTTACTACATGACATTATGAATTTAGGTCATAACTTATCAGATATTTCGTCCTGTGGAGGAGATATATCATCTATTATGTGTAATCAGTGCGCTCTCTATAATGCATAATCTATTACTACGTGAATACGTAATCTAGCAAAACTTGTAAAAGATTGATTTACGTCATTAGATATAGAAATATTCTTTACGCATGTGTTAAGATAAAAAAGTTTATTCCAAAACAGATCTATTTCTAGCCTCTGATTTATTTAAGTGGCATTTGCTATATTAACACCCGTCAAACCAATGTATCATTGCACAGTTGTAGAAGACATGCCTTGATTTTGTGATGAATGTTGAAAAAAAACCCCGTTAATTACTCTTATCGATCATAATTATTATTATAATTTTTCTCTGTGAATTTTATAGTGTGTAAAGTTCTCGAACCAAAAAGTGCTGTTTAAATAATTTTCTAAACAGGATAGCCTTTTCGTAGGTGAGAAAAGTACACTGGAGGTAATTTTGATTCTGCTCTTCAGAATCATTTCAGAATCATATTCGTAGAAATTTACATATAAATGCCTCTTTTAGTCTATAGGTTCGGTTCCCGCGTCTGGCGAATTTTATCATTGTATCGCTCGGAATCGGTTTATAACTGCTGGACCCCATCTAATTACGCTTTGGCTACCTTATACATAAACTGTAACATACTGTATGGGAATTTTCCATTAAATTCTAGGCTTATTTTAATGAGACAATTATATCACAGAGCCAAAGAAATTGCTTAAATTTTTAATGAAGGCAGTGTCTAAAAACTTTGATTTAGCACCTTTTCCAACAAATTCTTCAGTAATTATTGCTACAGAAAAATACAGTAAAAAATCATTAATTAGTAGATTATGCTACAGTGAATTCCCTAAAAAATAGCAATTTCTCCAAAACAAAGTTAATTTTCAAAAAGAAGTAAATTTGAAAGTTAATTTTCAAGTTAATACAGATAATCCTACATCTGGCTTAGGAATTCATTGAGAGAGACATTAAAAGCAAGTGTGCTCAAATGTTAGTTTTTTCCCTCATATGTCTCTTTTAAAAACTACTAATCAAATGTAACTCTTTCTTTCTTGCAGTAATCTTAGGATTCTAATTCAAATTTAAACTGTAGATATTATGGATATTTATTTTTCTCTCTGTTCCTGAAAAATACACACAAGTGGCCAAAGTGTTTATATTAAAATAAATTCCGTGTTTTGTAGTTTCTAGAAAATATATACGAGTTGCGCTTTTATCAGCATAAAAAATACATAAAATTTCGTAAAAAAATCATTAAATATATGGAATAAATCCGAATATAATTTTCACTAAAAATGGAAAAATTGATATTTACTTTACCGAATTTATTACTCAAATATATTCTAGGCTCTCTGACACGCGCATTTTATTTCCGCTGACACATCATAATCACTTGAGAACGTGGCCTCTGTTGTTTCTATGTTTCACTTACGTCGTTTTAACGTTGCGGAAGTATATTTGTGATGCATTTTTAAGCATTACTTTGTACTTCAAATAACAATGATCATAAACATTTTATAGATCTAGAATAACATTAGAATTAATTTGTATTGCATAAACAATTTTTAGTGCGTGTTGATATACATATATACATACATATATATATATATATATATATATATATATATATATATATATAATCATATATATATATACTAGCTGTACCCGTCCCGGCGTTGCTCGGGTAATGTAATTACCAATTTTTTAGTAGCCTTAACCCTTTGTTAATGGGAGTCGCTGTCATCCTTTTCCTCACCACGATACATTATTTTACCCATATAAATTTAATCCTTTCTGGCACATTTTGGCAAAATTTTTGACATAGGATTACTAATCGAATATCACTGCAATAGTAATCGATTTCCTTGAAAGCGAATATATCACATCCTCCACATGCTGAAATTCTTTGAAATCTTCATAGATTTTTTCCACAAATACACCACAAATTATATGATATTAACTAAGTACTGGCCAAAAAAATTACGGCATTACTAAATGTGATTTTTTAATCGATTATCACTGCAATAGTAATCGATTTCCTTTAACCACCGAATCCCTCATAGAAAACAAACACCCCAACACATCACGTGCATGACGTCGAAAAACTGGTTTTTCTCCTATTTTACCTTCGTCCGGAAATGAAGAACGAAATCTCCAAAATGAGATTTCTCGCAAGAGTTTCCGAATCATAAAATAAATTATTAAAAAATAACTACAATTTGTAAATTAATTTTGGTTCTGGCTTTCGAAACTGTGATGTCTAGGGTCTCTGAGATAAAAATTTCGTAAAAATGTAACGACATTTACGTATCGATTCGACAATTTGGAAAAAAGGGTCACGGACAAAATCGCGTTTTTTTCCGTAAAACGGGTGCGTACAGGCGATCGAAAAAAAATCACAATTAATCGATAAATTAAGACAGACAATTTTAATTGTGATTTCCGTATAGTGTCATCTTTCCCGTATAGGCTCGTCCGAAAAAAAAAATTCTTGGACGGATACGTTAGGATTTACGGGGCTTTTACTCGTCCGGGAGTTCCAAATCGCGACTAAATATTTAATTACGGAAAATCTAATTAAAAAATCGAAAAAAAGGGCTTCGAGGTGCATAATGAGACCTCGGGAGGCATCTTCGTGTCGAATCTCAAGACTGTCCGACCTACCGTCTTTGCGCTGCGCCGCGAGCAGACAAAAACTCGGTCACACACACACAGACTTTGCCTTTTATATATAAAGATATATATATAATCTGTGTTTACAGTAAAAAGAGTGTCAAGTCCAAAATCGTAGTTTTGAGAAAAAACGGATTGTAAAAAAAAACGGATTTTGTACAGTCAGATTGTTTAATTTTTCACACACACACACACACACACACACACACACACACATATATATATATATATATATATATATATATATATATATATATATATATATATATATATATATATATATATATATATATATATATATGTATATATATATCAACCGAAGATGGTTTTCATTGAAAGAAAAATTTATTACCGAAATAATTATTCAAAAGAAATCTTGGCTCTTTGACAGACGCATGTAAGCTTACACTTACATATCATAAGCACTTGTACGCACGGCTTATTTTGTTTCTAAGTCTCCCTTTCATCATTTTTATATTGTGTAAGTATATTGTTAATGCATTTTTAAACATAATATTTCGGGTAATAATGTTCTTGGACATTTTTATAACTTTAAAATAACATTAGACTTAAATTTGTATTGCATAAACAAATTTTAAATTCTTTAATTAAGGGACATTCAATATTCTGAAGAAAAGAGCAAAATAATATATGATTAAAAACTTAAAAGGTCAAAGTATTTTTCTCAATACCCTAAAGACCGTTCCGGGCATAGTTCTAATGAACAGTACGCTCGTGTTATTGTTATAACAAAATGAGAAGCATCGATTCTATTATTAATTTCAGTTTCTAATCTGCTGTTGTAGTAATTAATTCCTTTCTTCCAAATTCTTTCATTTAATAATTTGATATATTTATAATAGATCTCGATAAATAAGATAATCAAAACAACATTGTTTTCTGTTATTTAAACCTTAAGCTCTGGAACGTATTTTCTCCATTGTTTCTCCAGTAACTTAACAACTCGATGGAATTCATTACCTGAGTTCTTCTCAGCGTTTTAAGTCGTACAAGATATTGCTTTGCAATTGGTAATTAGAAAAGATTCCCTGTTTTCGTGAGCTGTAAGATTAATGACTTTTCACTTCTTTTTAGCTCTGCGATGCCTCGGAATTGATCATCATTTATTCAAATTTCTGCCTCAATATTTTATTCCTCTAAAGCTCAAGTGAAATTTAGTTACTTGAGAATTCGTTAGGCAATAGATGTGTGTAGAAGTGACGGAGAAAAAAACAAAATTAATCTACTTGAAGTCTATATAATTAAAAAATTTAATCTTTAATATTTAACTTGAATATTTTCGGAAGTATGAGTTGTTTTCTTATAGGGTAAAATATTTCAGATTATAATATAAGATGCAATAAAGTCCTACATAAATATTCCAAATCATTTATATCTATGAAGTATACTGGAAATAACTTAAAAGTTCATATAATGGTTGGAAAAATTGTTATATCCAGTCTGAGTAAAAAAGCTAGCCTTTTTTCACTTAATAGAGAAATGATAATGTTACGAATTTTTCATTTTATTCTTAAGTTACTTCTTAAATTTTTATAAGACCTTTAAAATGAATTTGAGTTGCTAAATTGTGCTGATACTAATTTTTTTTCAGAGGTTAAACCCTTTTAATAATTTATTATAAATATATATAATGGTAAGTTATTAAATGATAGTTCAATAAAAGTAATTTTTTTAATTTATCATAAATATTAATAATAATTTTTTTAATGAAAATTGTGTAAATGTATTGCTGTTCTGCCACTTTTCAGAAGCTGCAACTCGTAAAGGTGAATGTAAATAATTATTGACTTATTAACTTTTAACTTTTATAATATATTAACTTCTCATATAATGTATTGTCTTTGCGTATGAAAGTTAAACTTATGAGAGTTCAATGAGAAAGTAAAAGCCTCCTACTGCAGAATGACTGAAGAAACTAATTTTTTTTTTCAGAATTAACTAATATTGGAGAATATTTATTTTTTAAAACTTAACAAATTGTGTTTTATTTTTATTTCAACGGTCTTTTACAGTAAATTCTGAAATTACAAAACCGCTTTTTTAAAGCACTGTATAGAGAATTTGCACTTCTACCCTAAATTTGGGTACGTATATCTTGAAGTGACACTCTAAATAATTTCATTCAAACACAGTTCTTACATAACAACAATATTTATTTAAATATTTGCACATATATATTTTCTTTCCAACGTAAGTAATGCGTACTACTAGTACAATCAATATATATATATATATATATATATATATAACATTCATGCAAGGGAAATACTATTCAAGATATTCACTTGAGTAACTACTCATTCAAGAAAAATACACTTTGCAATACTCACAGATACTTTGAAAGTCAACCAGAAGTGCTGCCACGTAAACTTTGGGCCTAAGAAAAATTCGCGTAGGTTTGAAGCAACCTAGCTATGCCTCGAGCGGCTGCTCGCAAAACTCAACTATTAATAAACCAGACTCTAAGCCTATCTCCAGCTCGATACTTCGTTTCGTCAACACTCCTCCTCCTTTCACTTCCTCTCACTTCCTTTCGCTTCGTCGAACGCATATCCTAGCTCCTTCCTCAACACTTCGTTTCTTTAAACTAGCTGCTTGGTATTTATACCAACCGCGTATGCCGCAATTAGCATATCTTAAGCGGCTTCTTTAACTTCATTCACCTAAAAGTTCGATTATTGTGAATCGAATCTTATGTAAACCTTACAACTGTATTTTTTTTTACGTTTCATAAATTGATATTCACCAAATTATCTGTTTTTAGGGACTAAAATAATCACGCAGAATTTTGCATAACTTTAAATTTTTAACTTTGTGTATAAATTTCCTAGATGGGTATTTCTTAACTCCAAAGAATGACCATTATAGATTTCACTGCATCTCATTTCACCGCGATGTTGTATTTCCTATTCCTCTGCGTTATTTTATTGGTGCCATAAAGCGAACTTCCATCCAAAGAAAATTTTGGCTGTGATTCACTCATCTGTTCTTCAAGAATATAAAATTTGCAAACTTCAGAGAAACTCACGTTTTTCTTTTAAAAAAAAGTCTGCGTCTCTGTATTTACGCCGTAGTACCGTTTTAAAACAAATGAGCATTTTGACTACTAGTCAAGGATCTGCTCTTGGCGATAACAAAGGTGTCAAGTTTCGAAACATTTTACGCTTCTTTTTTCGTAAAATACGGAAGTTGGACAAACTTGAAGTTGATTTGAAGTTCAACAAAACACCTAAGAACGTTCTGCATAGCGCAACCACTTAGTTCTTTCCGCTAAAATCTCTCTCTCACTCAACTCAGCCATAAACTCTACGGACTAAGGTTGAAAAACACATTCAAATTTTATTTTACACCTTTCCAACAATTCATGGATTCACTTCTTAGTTTAAATCCAAGGTGAAAAGTTTAACACTCGAGAGGTATGGAAATTTAATTCTTTATGAATTGCCTAGAGACATACAGAAATAATGGCTGTGTTGTTTCCAATGCCCGTCTGGCCGGAAATGTTCTAGACCAATTCCGGAGAGGTGTTACCGGCTAAGGAGTGCGGTTCCGGTTTACAATAGCACTGTTGTGTACTTAAATATCTATCGGTTCGAGAAAGAAATCCATCCGGTAGTCACCACTACAGCAAATTTTATTTGCACGTTACAGGAGAGGGCCGAGCACACAGACGGGCCATGTAGCTGTACAGTAGGGTGGTTCGAAAAAAATCGATTTTTTTATTTCGGAATCGCGTTATCTCTCAAAATTTGTAGTTTGGTATCCTCAATTGGGGAAAAATAAAAAAAAATTCTAAGTTGACATCTTCAGTTCGACCATGAGGCTGAAAGTTTAAAAAAATATGTTAAAAATTGAAATTTAAAAAAAATAACAAAATTAGTTTTTTGTAATTTTGTATAATGCATCAGCCATAAATTGTCAGTATATAGCGTAGTTTGAACGTAAAAAATATTTTATAGCTTTTACATAATATCTTTAGTTTGCGCATACGCCTTAAATTGGGCTAAAATCGCCTAAAATTTGAGATTTTCGTGTTTAATATACAGTAATACATACATGACATATTTACGTTTCAAAAGTATTTTAAAAATTCTAAATTTGTTGAATATAACCTTTTATTACAGTATTATAAGTACAAGTATAGTTACACACACATTTATATGTATATAATAACATTGCATGTCATAGCTAATTACAGAATGATTTATATATTTTACCTATTTTTTGTGTCTTTAAGATTCCTCAGATGTGTTGAGCATTGTTTTAAATTGAGATTTAAAGTCAAATCATGGCATAGTTGACCTTGAGAGCAAAGTTGTCCTTATGAAACCATCCCTGTTCTCTTCTCCACATACTTTAGTACAAGATTCTGTTACGAGCAATACAATTCTTTCGACACTTTGCGTGTGGCAAGGAAACTTAATTAGCTCGAACTCTGGGAGAACATTAGTATTAATAAGTTCTTCTAGGTTTGCGTTGACACATTGCTCGTTATTGGAGGAGGTGTAAGTTTGAACTTGGACCAATCAATAAATTCAATGTAATTTGAAGCTGCAAAATTGATGGTTGGTGGTTTAAAAGTCCGCACCGATTTCCCTTTTGGTTCTTGTTTTCTTGCTTTTAGCAATCTTCGAAAAGCTAGCTGTCTTACGTGCACTCTCTCATCTAGTACCATTGAAATTAAAATATTTTCGTGATGACACAAATACGCATTCCTCTGAATGACAGGATCAATTATTTTACGTACCCTGTCGGGAAGCTGTCTTGTCTTCTGTACTAATTTAACACGTGAACTGCTCCAAACTTTACATAGGGATGCATTTTAATTCAAACCATACTGGAGCGTATATCTTCATAATATAGCTGACCAGCGGTTTAATTTCGTCTGAAGGTTTTACTTCAGAAATATATAGTCTTAAGATCCTATTTGCACAAGTTAGCCACCTAGAGTTACTAAGAGGACCAGGATCTTTCACAGCGAGATCTGGCGCACTTTCTCCTGTCTTGACTGTTCGATAAATATTAAGTAAATACTGTTGATCCTTGCCTAAGTCAGTTTTGGTCACATTTATCTCCTCACTATTAATCGTTTCAAAATTAGCAACAGGGAGTTTTTCACAGTCAGTAAACTTCTTGCCAATTTGTCCTGGGAAACTTGTGGGTCCTGTAGTATCACAATCTACACTCTCAAACAAATTTCTGAACGGAAGTTCGTTGAAAATTAATAAACATATAAACCATTGTGAAGGACGAGCAAGTTTAAACTCAAGGTTACGAATAACACCGTTTTTCCATCCTGTGTTAGTCGCTGTTCCGTCACATCCAATTGCAACAAGCTTAACATAATCAAAGTTATTGTTTTCTAAATAGCAAAAGATGCTATTAGCTATTTCACTTCCAGTGGCCCTTGTTAAATGTCCCAGATGTCAAATGTCCCACATAGTTTCCTTCAGGCTCTTGAACGAAGCTGATGTGATCCTCTTTCTTTAGTTTGCGATACATTTTGTTACCATTCTTTTCCTGATAATAAGTGTTATCTTTTCTCCCGTCAAAATACAGTCCATGTAACTCTACATTTGGAGAGTCTGATTGTAAAGAGTATAAAATTTTATTTTTTTCTCGTCTGATCTTACTCTTACCTATTACTAGAGACATATCTCCTTCATTTATCATGCCTACATCTTGCAAAACACAGGAAGCAATAGCAGCAGTGGCTCTCTCGGATATCCCATATCTATCGCTTATTAATGCTGTTGCAGGAAGCTTAATTCGCATTTGCGATGTTGACGGCAAACTGTCACATTTTGCTTCGTGACTCTCAAACTGGCTATTTTGGGCAGAATTTATAAGAGTATCTCTTTTGCTAGCTTTAATATCAGGTTCAGCAATCTCGTTTTTCTTTTCACTTTGCATTCTTTTATTTCTTTTTGCGATATTATTAGTATCTACTCTATCCAAAGTGCCAATAAACTTTAAACGGCCATTTCACTGGTCGTACAAAAACTCTCTCTCAATAATAGGGATCTTATTTCCTTTATCACATTCACAATCCATTATTACTCTACAGCTACAAGATATTGGCTTCTTACCACACAAACAAGCAAAATTCATTAAATTTTTGACATATTTTTCAAATTTTAAGCCTCATGCGCGAACAGAATATATCATCTAAAAGTTATAATTTTTTTTAGGTTGAAACTACGCTATATACTAACAATTTATGGCTATTTCATTATAAAAAATTACATAAAATAACTAATTTTATTACTTTTTTAAAATTTCAATTTTTAACATATTTTTTCAAACTTTCAGCCTCATGCGCGAACTGAAGATGTCAACTTAGGATTTTTTCCCCAATTGAGGATACCAAACTACAACTTTTGAGGGATAACGTGATTCCGAAATAAAAAAAAATCGATTTTTTCGAACCACCCTACTGTACAGATCTTTTATAGCAGCATAGCTGACTTACATTTGCTTATGCGCAAGCAGAATGGACTTTGCGTAAGGCGTGATCTCTTCTGCCACATACACTCCCACCTTTTGAGTGGGTAACTAAACATTCAAAATAAACATTATACATAGAATTATACATAGCTTGTAGTACTTATACAAATAAAATACATTTGAACACATAATAAAGAGAAGTGAAACTGAGTAAAGTGAATTTTGAAATAGTCGGAATACAAAATTACTTCAGAGCTGTTTTAACAATTCTGCCACTACTAGTTGTTAAAGGCGTGGGCTCATCATTATCCTCTGTTATTGCATTTTTTAGTTCTAATCTGAACAATATTTGAACTGGTCGTAATAACTCAGAATTATAAGTTTTTATAAGCGCAAGTCTAATTTGGCCATCTCGACCAGGTATAACTTTTAAAACACGAGCCAGATTTTAATAAGAGCGTTTTTTATTAGTATCTTCAAGCAGGAAAATTTCTCCCACCTTAAGTGGTTTGATTTTATAGCATTTTAAGGAATGCTGCCGTAACTGCCCTAAATACTCTGAACGGAATCTAACTCTTAATGTTTCTCTTAGTCTTTGCAGATACTTTGTTCTTTTACTCAATTTCACTTTATCCACATTATCAATATCTGGAACACCTGACTGCGGAGTTTCGTGCAAGAATTTTTCAGGGGTTAAAGGAAAGTCATCATCAATGTCCTCAGATACATATGTAAGAGGTCTGGAATTAACAACTTTCTCACAGTCGCACAATACAATAAGTAATTCCTCGTAATCAAGGGAAGCATGACCCAATATTTTTCGTAAGATTTGTTTTACAATTTGAATTAAACGTTCCCACCATTCGCCCCACCAGGCTGCGTATGGAGAATTAAATTTTCCGTTCAATTTTTTGTTCTGCAGCTTTAAAAAGGAGACTATCCGAGTCAATAGCTTGCAAAAATTTATCCGCACCTTTGAAATATTTTCCATTATCTGAGTATGTGGTTGAAGGTCGCCCTGGAAGAGCGATAAAACGCCTTAAAGATTGAAAAAGGGTTTCAGTGGATAACGAGGTTATTAATTCTATGTGGTCGGCACGATAGACAGCACAAGTAAAAAAGTACAATATATGATTTTCAACCATCATTAAAATACAATAGACCAGCAAGATCACATCCTACTATTTCAAACATACATGCATCGCGAACCCTATCACTTGGTAAAATTCCTGGGATTGTCTCATATTTCTTAGCTTTGAATTTTTGACATTTTACACATTTTCTGCAACTGTCTTATGCGTATTGTCTTACGTGATTTTAAAATTCAGAATTTTTCTCGTAAATTTGAGATTAACAATTAAGTACCAGCATGTATTAAATCATTATATGCACTTATTATTAACAATTTTACAACAGATGAAATGGACAAGAAAAACCACAGATTGTGTACGTATACGAAGTCGAAGAGTCGAATGGAGTATGGGCGGGGTGCACAAGGAACGGAATTTTCATGCATTAAGGCTGATGTGTACTATTCCTATTAGATTCGCTCACCTCAATGTTAACAAATGGAGAAAATTTGTCTACTATTAAGAGCTATATAAATGCTGATAATTCAATAAAAAGGACGTTTAAAAATAGACTGAAATTTTCAGTACTTTGCAGCAGGATTCATTTTATAAATTACGTCCACCAAAGAATGCGTGTTTAAAACTGTAAGGACTTTGCCTAAAATGAGACTGACAGCCTTTAAAATTAACCAACACATTTATATGGTCTTCTTGGCGAAATAAGCCAACTGTACACTGTACAAAATAATAATAAAATTACAAAAACATTAGGATTCGTGATGTCATGATGAGTTGGCTGGACTCTCCGTTCTGGCGAGGCATGCGTCCGTTGCAGGGACCTTCTAATCAGGCTCACCTATTCTCTGAAAAGTAAACGAACGATTACCCACTCCCGCTCGAGTGTCGACTATATCTTCTAGTATTTCCTTCTGGGGGAATCGAGTGTTGAACACACCACTCTCCTTTACGGTTCGCCACCCAATTAGTCCCGCAGCTCCAGACGGCCTGGCAGACAATTGTCAGTGGATCGTCCTAGAAGGGGATGTCATCCTTTGAGAGAAAATATCTCAAAGGAAGTTCCTTTCGTGGAAATACTTAGTGGGGCTTCTCTCCTAGACCTTTGTACATAAAACGGTAAGGTGACCGACCTGTCGGCGCTGATGAAACGCGATAGATAAAATGGAAATGTGAGCTCTTTTAAAAATCCATGCAAGAAATGTCAGGTCGTTAGCGAAGAATGTCGAAATCATTACAAAATTCACTATACCAGATTTTTTCTCGAATAATTTAAATTTTAAAACATAACTTGCAATTTTCTCAAGCGAATCCAATAGGATTAGTACAGAGTAGCCTTAAAATACCAAAAAATATAATTCGTGAGGTTTTTCAGAATTCCCAAAAAAACTCCTAAAGAAATAACGAAAAGTCCATGTAAGCCCTGTTTCATTGCCCATTAAAAGTCATACAGCCAACTATTTTAGAGTGTTATGTTTTATAAAGTATAACTGTATCTTGTTGATATTTTTACGCTATTTTTGTTTCTCTTTCTCTCTCTCTCTCTCTCTCTTTGTCTTGTAGAACAATATTACACTGGTTTTTGTTCTTCCATAAATCGATTAATGCAATATTCTAAAAATGAATAATCTATAATAATTCTGGAAAGTATTCTAAACTTTCTGCTACCACATGTCGTTGTTTACCAAATTTTCTTTGCCTTCTTAAAAATGACAAATTTTCTTATTACCATGTTTTTATTAACTTGGTTTCTTGTGTATGTGTTTGTCTAGTACAAATCTTGCAATCGATTTTTAACTAACTTCCCGACTAGCTAGATATTTGAAACTTTTAGAATAGTTCAGAACACGATGACAATGCATTTTAAAAATAATTTTAGTCCTCTTTAAGCAGAATTAAATTAACTTTCATTTATTTTTAGTTAATTTTGTTTTGTATACTGGTACAGCCATCTATTGGCCGAGAAGGGAACGAAAAGTTAAATGCAAGTTAACTTCCAATTAACTTCATTTTCTTTCAAGTTGATGGGATAATTCATAAAAAAAACTTTAAAAAAGTATTTATTAATACATAGAATTGTCAAGTTTATATGATTCAACAGAAAATTTAAAATCATGGTATATAAAAAAAAATCTTTTTATCTTGTAATTATTTTTTCAGAATTTCTTTTTATGTTCTAAGAAATGTCTAAAATATATTTACTATCACAGTATCAAGTGAAATTCTAAAAAAAAAAAATTGGTATAAAATTAAGTAATAATCTAATAATGGAATCTTTTATTTTGAACCCGAAAAAAAACAGATTATTTATTTTGTAATATATGTCAAATTATATGAAAAGCTAGATATGATTAAAGATCATTTATTGTAAAATTAACATAAATACTGTGACTACTTAATTTTTTGTAAAATTAGTGGAAAACTACTAAGACACTAATGCGCTATAGTGAACAGTAGTATTAAATTTTTATCGGGAGCTGATAAACAGAATCTACTTTGTCAGAGAAGATTCTACACTGTTATTAAATAAATAAAAATAGTTTACAAACTTTCTGCTTTTTGCAATATTATATAAATGTAGGATATAATCTCTATTACCAAAGAGTGAAAAAAAGACAAAATAAATGTTAAGCTTCTTACAGGAGAAATAAAACCAAACGTCTACTGGAACCAAAATTTTGAAAACTAGTACTACATCACCCGGCTATTGAAACGGAAGTTTACTTGGTCTGTCGGAAACTTTTCACTTGTAAGCAGCTGCAACTGACAGCATGAAATCAATCTGTACTGAGGAAGGACAAACAAGTGTTTTGTATATATATATATATATATATATATATATATATATATATATATATATATATATATATATATATATATATATATATATATATATATATATATATATATATATATATATATATATAAATATATATATATATATATAAATATATATATATATAATTTGAGGATAATTTTTTATGCTAAATTATTTTCTATTTTACAATGATTACGATGTCAATTTTATGATTTTTTCATATATAGTGGAGAAGAAAGGGCTTGTGTCATCAAAGATTTTGCGCAGTCCACATCAATTGCACTTATATCAGGCTTTCCTGTTCAGATTTTACCTCTTATTTCCGGAATGGTAATGCCAGTATCATGAAAGTTCTTGAACATTAATCAGATCCTCCATCTTATTAAGCGTAGAACGCTGTCCACATGGTATTGTGGTTAGCGTCGTGCTCCTCTAGTCATTACCGTTGTCCACTGATAGGGAGCAATGGTAACTTATGTAAATGGTGCTCCTATAAGAATGCAGCCTACAAGACTGCAGTGAATAACAAAAGGTGAATATCTCACGACACGTGCCTCCATATTTAAGGAGCAGAATACTCACAGAAAAGTATTTTTGAATTTTGAATTATAAATTGTGATTTATCAACTTCACGATTTGGGTAGATTTTGTTTTATTATAACGAAGAATGAAATTTTACTAAATATGTCTTGTACCTTGATAAAATTTTCTTTCTGCTACCAAGAACGTTTAGTCACTGTTGTCGAATATTTTACAGAAACATGGACTATGGTTTAAAGTCAGTTCCAAATGATGCTAACACGCATTCAAACCTATAGATTTCTGTACGAAATGCTAATGATCCAGTCGTCAGTAAAGAAATTTTTTTGTTATCGGTTCAATCTACTATTATATACAACAGAGGTTCCTTCGAAGTTTATACACAATAGGTTATAATTAAAAAATATTAAAAGGCTAAGTTTATCTGGCTTATAAACTTTGAAAAATAGATTTCGAGAATCCTGTGGATCATCCCAATATAAATATCAAGATATAAATGTATTGTTTGTATTATTTTTGTCTTTGTAAACATGAAAATTATTTAATTGAGTAATTTTAGTATTACGTCAGTTTAATACGGGATAATTTCATGCAAGATATTTTGTCAATAAAACGCACTCGTAATACAGTCAATAATTGTTTCAGTTTTTACCCCTAGATACTGTTTTCTGTGGTAATTAGATGAGGTTTTAAATTGTTAATGATAAAATTTCACCCATGAACTCACTCTACCCCCAATACATACACATTAAAAGGAAGTAATAGAAAGAAACTGGAAGTTTTAAAACTCTTAGTCATAAGTTGAATAGAGTTTACAAGCCAAAAAGTTTCTAACTGAAAAAAACATGTCTCATGCTCATCTAAGTAAGAAACCTTTTAGTCAAATTTGATGTAAAATAAATTTATATAAATGAAAACTTGCAGCAGATACAAAAAATTTAAACTAAGAAAAATCATTCTATATTCAGATTTCAATATTAAAATAAAGCCATTGTTATAGCAAGCAGGTATAGGTTCTGGTGGGGTAATTGTAAACAGTATAAGAATGATCAAAACATTTAAAACTTGCAGAAAAAAAAGTTTTGGGTATAATGTTAGAAATACTGTCAGTAATATTTATGTTAAACTCTTACATTATGTTGCATAAAAAAATGCGATAAAATATGAATATCAAAGAGCTCTAAAATACAATTTACAATCAGCCCTTCATTTAAAAATATCCCAACACATGGGTATAATAAGGTGCCGATAGAACGATAAACTCGTGCGGTGGATTTGTTGACGTCATCACTTTCACGAGTAGCTTGAAACTTGCGCCCTCGTGTTTGTTTATGGGATGAATTTGGCAGACCATAGTTGCCTAGAACTAAAAGAAGCTTTACGAAAGACTTTCAGGATGTCCTCAGCTGTATGGCTTCAAACGGCATGATCGCTAACCCCGATCTCCACGGGATTTTAAAAATCTCGGAAATTCGAGTACCTTAGCAGTTCTGGGACTCCCCATTAGCCCAGTCAAAATAGGTTTTATGGCTAAAAAAAATATGAAAGTTTTGAAAATTGGTGGAGATGTTTGTTTAGGCATGCTAATGAACATACTAAAAGTCCCCACCGATCAGACTTGAGCTTTCGCCGCCATCTTGGAAAATGTGTATACTTTTTTGGTTTTTTGGAAATATCTTTAAAAATATTGCTTTTATAAAAAATAATTAAATACAAAAATTAAAGAGCATTAAATTATGAACAAAAATCATTCATAACATTTTTTTATATATCTAACAGGAGCAAAGATAATTGACTTTGAAAAGAGCGCAATATCACACCTGGGACGCGCAAGCGCGGTTCCCATCGCGGTGGGGGGAAATACCCGCGCATGTGCATACCATATTTAGCCAAATCAGTTTTACACTAAATGGGAAGGGTTTTTGTATTTTTCCAAATAACTAGGGAAATAATAACTTTACGTAAAAAAATTTATTTCAAAAATTAAAAAACATTAAATTATGTACAAAAACGATTTTATACATTTTTGTCGTAAACCTAACAGGAACGAAGATATTGACTATAAAATGCGCGTTGATAATGGAGGTAGCTTCAAAGTCTCGTTGCAGGCGCTCTTCTTTGAATTTCTAACCTCTCCCACTTTTCGGTATTCTTTAAACACAAGAAAATAGACCTTAATGTTTTTGGCTATGTAGATAATTAATCATTATTAATTTTATACATGAATGTAGTAAACTTGGGGGTATTCACTATCAGATTTCCATTGCCAATAATTGTTCAAGCTTACCTACTTGAGGATTTACGTGCTTTTTTCGGTACGGGATTCTCCCCTTCGTCAGGCATGTATAGATCGTCTATGGATCCGCTAGCATCGGCCCATTCGTCAACTTCTTTCATTCGATCGTCATCATCAACAGGGCTGATGCCATTCTGACATACCACATTGCTATTATTGCAGGCCGTTGTGCAGTTGATGCCTGCTTTCCGACATCCGCATCTTACTCCACAGTCAGTCTTACAGTTGCAAAACACCATGTTTAAAGCTGAATCGGGAGCTACTACATCCATAGTTGTGATGGGCACAAGAATTTTCTCTTGACGCTTCCAGCCCCACAGGCAGTTGGGCCTTTCTTTTTCAGGTGCTCCAGAGTCTTCCTCATTTTAATTTTGATGGCTCGTATTTGAGTGTGTGCGTTTAAGGTTCCTTGCGATGGTGGTTCAGTAGCAAAATCTTGAAACAACTCACGGAGATTTTTACATTCCAAATCCGATATGTCCATGCCGTCAAAAATTATTTTTGCTAAAGCTGTTTGGGTCAATAAATGAGCTCGGACGGCCCTAGCGTATGCATGGCCAGGCAACATTTTTTCTACTGACGTAGGTGCATAAATCAAAGTGAGTATTTCTTTTAACCCACTTCCAGCCATTATGTACCCAATGCAGCATAAGAATGACATTAAAAGATGGAATCCACCAAGCCTCACAATATAACTTGATAATAATGGATTGGATGTTGCTGCGACTATCTCTCGAGCTTTAATATACAGTGGTTGGTCAAACGTAAGTATGCAATACTTTTGGTGCGTTTTAACACACTGCTGGGCAGCATATTTCAGCACAGTGAAAATGGTATCATACTTGCTTGGTGGTGAATTAACAAAAGGAAGGGGTATTACTTTGGTCTTTTCACAAAGCTGGTTTCTGGTTATACAATGGAAACATCCTTTCCATTCAAGTATCTGTGGAAGACCTAACCACTTAGCACACATCCAGGATATATCAGATGGCTTAGGCAATGGTAAAGGTCTTCCGCTAAAGGATTTAAGACATTCAAATCTTCGATAGTAATTCTTTTTAACCCAGGCCCTCGAAAATTTTCAAACGTTTCCGGAGGAATGATTCCCATTTAGTCTACGGTCGATACGGATGTAAGTTCGGTCAATTTTTTTTTATCTTCGTCCCGGGTTCCACTGCTGACGCTGGAGTAAAACAAGCAATGCCCCCCATGCTATGAAACGTATTCAGGCCATTGACTTTCGACACATTGAAATCTGCATTGTCAAATACGAATTGGCAGAATGATCCCTCGAGCATTTGGGGTTTCGGATGATTTATGGCTGACATCTCAAATGTTTGGGCTTCATAGTAAGAAGAACAAAATCCCAAATTCGAGAGCATTGTTATTAAATTCTTGGAACAGAACTTTTTGTACAAAAATAAAGCAAGACCATTCAGCAGAGGAGACATAAATGATCGTGGCCTTAGCGCTGATATAATGACGTGAGTATTGAAGTGACTTTTTTTTTAATAATCAAGTGCTCCAAAAAGATTTTAAGCTTTCTGAAATGCCCTTGTTCACATCTCTGAAAAAGTTATCACTTGGAGAGTAGCAACAAGTGTCATAAACTGGTGTCTGGATATCTTCTTTTATTATGGCTGCAGCAGTTTGTACTATTCGTAGACGCCCCTCGCGATCATTTCGTATCCTTTTGAAGTACCAAGAGTCTGATAAGACTTTCATTCCAGTATTACGTAAACATATGACAGTAACTGTTCTAGAGTTTGAAGCAAAAATAATGCCATCCCCGTATATTTGTTTCAACTTATTTCTCAAAGTGATGTCGTCTGGAACTAGCCCTGTAATTTGAGATTTGAGTTCGGGTTGTGAGAATTGACAGTCGTCATTATTATCAAGGAAGAAGGGTATTTCGTCAACATCTGCTGAGATGTAATCCGACTCAGGCCGCCCTCTCTTTCTGATTGGTACAGTGTGTAGAAAAAAAAGTCATGAAGCAATCTTGGTGATAAATCGCATCAGCTGCAACTAAATCAGCAACGTTTATTATACGACATTGAACTTCCTCTCCCCACTGGTCATGTCTATTCTCTGCAGCTTCAAGAACTTTGTTTTTCATTTCGAGACTCCTAACTTCGTATATAGTTCTTCGCTTGTCAGTTGGTTTTTACTTTTGTCTTGCTTTGAATTCTTCGTCTATCACTGCCGTACAAAAGAAACATTTTGTTCCAAAATCGAACTGAGGTAAAAAAGATCGTAAACTTACAGCGCGCTCATCACTTTGGGATGTTGACGCGATTTCTGCATTTCTTTTTAAATAAACTTTTATACTTCCTGGTCTGGTGGAATTTCTCCGACACAACGAATGAACCGAAACAGATTTTAAATGTTCCAAGTGTTCATGCTTATTGTCTTTTCTTTGGACACTAGCTCTCTTTAAAGCGTCGATCCCCTTTTCTCCTACATTCACGAAATCATCATTTGACATTAATTTTTTACATATAAAACATAGTTCCGTATCAGCCATTGTTCACAGACGCACACGGAACGGTGACTAACTATTAACTGGCTAGGAAAATACTAGGGTAAGACCGATTTGGCGCCTTACGGTATGCACATGCGCGTGTCTTCCAGCCATCGCGATGGGCACCCACGCATGCGCGTCCCTGGTGTGATAGTGCGCTCTTTCCAAAGTCAATTATCTTTGTTCGTGTTAGACTTATAAAAAAATATAATACATGTTTTTTGTGCATTGTTTTTTGTAGCAGCTACGTCCATTATCAACGCGCATTTTATAGTCAATATCTTCGTTCCTGTTAGGTTTACGACAAGAATGTATAAAATCGTTTTTGTACATAATTTAATGTTTTTTAATTTTTGAAATAAACTTTTTTTACGTAAAGTTAATATTTCCCTAGTTATTTGAAAAAATACAAAAAACCTTCCCATTTAGTGTAAAACTAATTTGGCTAATTATGGTATGCACATGCACGGGTATCTCCCCCCACCGCGATGGGGAACAGCGCTTGCGCGTCCCAGGTGTAAAATTGCGTTCTTTTCAAAGTCAATTATCTTTGTTCCTGTTAGATATATTAAAAAATGTTATGAATGATTTTTGTTCATAATTTAATGCTCTTTAATTTTTGTATTTAATTATTTTTTATAAAATCAATATTTTTAAAGGTATTTCCAAAAAACCAAGAAAGTGTACACATTTTCCAAGATGGCGGCGAAAGCTCAAGTCTGACGGGTGGGGACTTTTAGTATGTTCATTAGTATGCCTAAACAAACATCTCCATCAAATTTCAAAACTTTCATATTTTTTTTAGCCATTCGTCAAAATCGGGTCTATTTTGACTGGGGTACATGCGTGCTTCCTTCATCCGTAACGATGAAATCGGAAATTTCGATAATATGATATCACCGATTTCACGGTTAATACGGAGTCGGCGCCAACGCTGTATTTTAGACTCTCTGAGAGGAGGTCATTTTTCAGTAATAAACCTTTAGCAGGAATTAGGAGCGTCTCTAGTGCTACTTTTTGCCAGTAAAGTGCCAAAAAAAAACAATAAATGCATACGGCTAAAATGGTGTCACCAATTTCAGAAGTATATCTAAACCTCAGCCAACGTGCTCGTATTTGGGTTGCATTTGGCAGAGCATAGTTAGTTCTCTAGGACTAAAAAAAGCCTTAGAAAAGAGTTTCATGAACTATTCAACAGTATGATGTTATACGGCGGGATCGATACCTTCGCGGACGTGGCGGAGACCGTATCAACCCGATTGCCTCGGTAATTTAAAAACTCGCATATTCGAGTACCCTTGCGGCTCATTCGAGTACCCTTGCGGCGTGACACCCCATGAGCGAGGGGCATATAGGATCGTCCCAAAAGTTCCGTGTTTTTTCGATCGGGGATGGGAATATCGGTACTTTCTACACTCTAACGTCGCTGATCTCATGGTTGATTCGGAATCGGTATTTTTGGGTATCTGGGCAGAGAACTTTCAGAGTAATATGCTATCGGGGTGAGGCGGCCATCTGGCAGACATTTGGAGGAAAAAAATCTCAGAAACCTTATGGATATTAACATGGCCTCTGTTTTGCGGAGACTTTTGCTCTAAACCTATTAATACTAAACATAATTCCTACTACGTAAACCTTAGTGTATTTAATATCTGCTATTTTTGATAAAAATCATTCCTGGAAATGCCATTTTTAATGAGAAAAATAATAATTATTATCTGTGCCAAACTCTGCGTAGTAGGCAATAAGCTTATTAAAATAGAAAAGTATAACTCTTGTATGGTAACCTTGTAAATTAGAGGTTCCCAACCATATTTGTCCTACCGACCCCTTTTCAAAAGCAAAATTTCCCAGCGCCACCCCCTGCAAATTTTCCTTCCCAAGCTAACAAACAGTTACGCAGTGACAAATTTACGTCCTTCTAAGTATATATATATATATATATATATATATATATATATATATATATATTTCTGGCTATGCCCTTCAACATAGTAAAGAGAGATGTTGTAAATAAGACACCTTGAAGCTTAAAACTATAAGGTTATTTTTTAATACCAACCATACAAAAATTCGCTTTACACACACAAAATTAAGATAACGAAGGATACTATTAAAACAAAAATAAAGAAAAACTTAAAACCTAATTCTAACGAAAAGGATGAACTTGGTGCACTGCTATAAGTTAATTAACGTTCAGCACTATTTTTGTCAATAGAGTTTTTAAATAATCGTGATTAGCTATTTGTAGTTGGTTTCTGTGTTTAGAAAGTAGATTTGTGACTACTGTGAACTAGGGTGGTTTGAAAAAAATCGATTTTTTTATTTAGGAATCACGTTACCTCTCAAAATTTGTAGTTTGGTATCCTCAATGGGGAAAAAATAGAAAAAAAATTCTAAGTTGATATTTTCAGTTCGCGCATGAGGCTGAAAGTGTGAAAAAATATGTTAAAAATTGAAATTTTCAAAAATTCACAAAATTAGTTTTTTTGTAATTTTGTATAATGCTACAGCCATAAATTGTCAGTATATAGCGTAGTTTGAACCTAAAAAAATATTTTATAGCTTTTACATCGTATCTTTAGTTCGCGCATACGCCTTAAATTGGGCTAAAATCGCCTAAAATTTGAAATTTACGTGTTTAATGTACAATAATACATACATGACATATTTACGTTTCAAAATTATTTTAAAAATTCTAAATTTGTTGAATATAGCCTTTTATTACAGTATTATACATACAAGTATAGTTACACACACATTTATATGTATATAATAACATTTCATGTCATAGCTAATTACAGAATGATTTATAGATTTTACCTATTTTTTGTGTCTTTAAGATTCCTCAGATGTGTTACGCATTGTTTTAAATTGAGATTTATAGTCAAATGATGGCATAGTTGACCTTGAGAGCAAAGTTGTCCTAAAATTTGAAATTTTCGTGTTTAATATACAGTAATACATACATGACATATTTACGTTTCAAAAGTATTTTAAAAATTCTAAATTTGTTGAATATAACCTTTTATTACAGTATTATAAGTACAAGTATAGTTACACACACATTTATATGTATATAATAACATTGCATGTCAGCTAATTACAGAATGATTTATATATTTTACCTATTTTTTGTGTCTTTAAGAATCCTCAGATGTGTTGAGCATTGTTTTAAATTGAGATTTAAAGTCAAATCATGGCATAGTTGACCTTGAGAGCAAAGTTGTCCTTATGAAACCATCCCTGTTCTCTTCTCCACATACTTTAGTACAAGATTCTGTTACGAGCTTTACAATTCTTTCGACACTTTGCGTGTGGCAAGGAAATTTAATTAGCTCGAACTCTGGGAGAACATTAGTATAAATAAATTCTTCTAGTCTTTGCGTTGACACATTGCTCATTATTGGATGAGATGTAAGTTTGCACTTGGACCAATCAATAAGTTGATTGTAATTTGAAGCTGCAAAATGGAGGGTCGGTGGTTGAAAAGTTCGCACCGATTTCCCTTTTGGTTCTTGTTTTCTTGCTTTTAGCAATCTTCAAAAAGCTAGCTGTCTTACGTGCACTCTCTCATCTAGTACCATTGAAATTAAAATATTTTCGTGATGACACAAATACGCCTTTCTCTGAATGACAGGATCAATTATTTTACGTATCGTGTCGGGAAGCTGTCTTGTTTTCTGTACTAATTTAAACACGTGAACTGCTCCAAACTTTACAGAGGGATGCATTTGAATTCCAAACCTTACTGGAGCGTATATCTTCATAATATAGCTGACCAGCAGTTTAATTTCGTCCGAAGGTTTTACTTCAGAAATATGTAGTCTTAAGATCCTATTTGCACAAGTTAACCACCTAGAGTTACTAAGAGGACCAGGATCTTTCACAGCGAGATCTGGCGCACACTCTCCTGTCTTGACTGTTCGATAAATATTAAGTAAATACTGTTGGTCCTTGCCTAAGTCAGTTTTGGTCACATTTATCTCCTCACTATTAATCGTTTCAAAATTAGCAACAAGGAGTTTTTCACAGTCAGTCAACTTCTTGCCAATTTGTCCTGAGAAACTTGTGGGTCCTGTAGTATCACCATCTACACTTTCAAACAAATGTCGGAACGGAAGTTCGTTTAAATGTAATAAACATATAAACCATTGTAAAGGACGACCAAGTTTAAGCTCAAGGTTACGAATAACACCGTTTTTCCATCCTGTGTTAGTCGCTGTTCCGTCACATCCAATTGCAACAAGCTTAACGTAACCAAGTTATTGTTTTCTAAATAGCAAAAGATGTTATTATCTATTTCACTTCCAGTGGCCCTTGGAGGTGTCAAATGTCTCAGATACTTTCCACCAGGCTCTTGAACCAAGCTGATGTGCTCCTCTTTCTTTAATCTGCGATACATTTTGTTACCATTCTTTTCCTGATAATAAGTTGTAAGGTATACATAAGATTCGATTCACAAGAATCGAACTTTTGAGTGAATGAATTAAAGAAGCTGCTTGAGATATGCTAATTTCGACATACGCGCTTGGTATAAATACCAAGCAGCTTGCTTAATATAGCGGTTGAAGGAAGGTTGTTGTTAAGGTTGATAGATAACCGAGTTAGTTGAGCTACGAGGAAAGCAGCTCCAGGTGCTATCCTGCGCCAGTGCTTAGGGGGCCCAAAGTTTACGTGGCAGTACTGCTGGTTTGACTCTCTGCTGGTTTGTGAGTATTTGCAAATTGTATTTCTATTGAATGTTAATATATATTCCGTACAAGTAGTACGTATGCTTATTGCTGTAAAAGCAAATTCTATATGTGCATCGAATTCAATAAACATTGTTTCATGTATAAACTGTGTTTGTATCAAATTCAAATAGAGTGCCCCTGAAGAAATCTCTACAGTGGCACCCGAAAGTTTATATGTACCCTGGTTGTTCTCGTTACATTTATAACGAACCACATAATTAAAGTTAAACTGTGTACTGTGTATTTATATTGATAAAATTGTTGCAAGTACTTATATGCTATTTGAAAATGAGTGTTGTAGAAAAAGGTCAGTTACTGTTGTTCAATTTTTGACATTTTTTTCAAATTTTTAGACTCATGCACGAACAGAATATATCATCTAAAAGTTATAATTTCTTTTAGGTCGAAACTACGCTATATACTAGCAATTTATGGCTGTTGCATTATAAAAAATTACAAAAAAACTAATTTTATTATTTTTTGAAATTTTCAATTTTTAACATATTTTTTCAAACTTTCAGCCTCATGCGCGAGCTGAAGATGTCAACTTAGAATTTTATTTTTATTTTTCCCCAATTGTTGATACCAAACTACAACTTTTGAGAGGTAACGTGATTCCGAAATAAAAAAATCGATTTTTTCGAACCACCCTACTATGAACCTATGTTCCACTATATAGAATGAAGGAAATGCAATTAAAAACTGTTGTACTATAGCCTATAATCCAGGATAAAGTATCGGTATTTAAGTTGATTTTGCAGCCAGAACTGTTGGTAGCCAAATTTGAGCGCCCCTCTATTTTATCTTGGACCAGCAATGGCCCCCTTGATCTTCTCAGCGTCCATCAGGGGGCGGTGCCGCTCCAGTAGGGAACTACTGATCTACAGGTATAGATTTAGGGAGGAGAAAATTTATAAAACAATAGGGATTCTATTTTAAAGCATCAAATGATTTCTAAGGTTATAAGACACAGAACGTGTGTATTACAACCTTAGAAACACAGAACGCGTTGTGTTTTGACTGAATTCTACTTGAAAAGCCGAATCTTCCGCTATCATTAATTTCATCATCTGCAGTTGTTTCGATGGGAACAGCAAATGTTTTTCATGAACCGAAGAGTGACGCATAAAAATTACCCTGCAGAAACGTATTGGAATCAGAGTATCTGAAATGTCAGCGCCATTTTCAGATATCGACATCGACGCAGTTTACTTCACTCGAAGTGAAGACCTTTGCGGTAGCTAATTTCATTTTCCAGATATTAACGGTTCCGCTTCCCTGCAGCAATGCATACGCACAACTGAGACAAATTCAAACATTAGTTATTTTTTCATGATTATGCTGTCTTTGAGCAGGAAGGATGTATATTTTCAGGAAAAATATGTTCCTATGGCCATTGGTATAGGAAATTAAGAAGAAAAAAATAGGATTATTCTAACAAAGCTAAAATTTCTCGGCAGAGGAACAATTATGTGAAGATACTGACGACAAGAAATTCAATATAAGGAAAATGAAACCAAAATGAATAATTCATTTGAAGCATTCAAGGTATTGGATGGTCTGAAAGTGATTTCATTTAAATTGAATAATACAAATTTATATATAACATCATAATTCAAAAGAAATTTCAAAGGCTAAACGTTAAAAGGAAATTAAAATAAATGTGCAGTCAGAAACATTTTTACCGGTTTAAGTAATTTCAAATCATTATAAAATTTATTTTCCTGCGTTCAATATCTATATTTTCCCGTAACTGTAAATTTGATTATTCCCTTTGGAAATACGTTAAATTTTTAAAACATTAAGTTTATGTGTTAGAGTACTAAAGCGGGCATCCTTTTTTTCGGTTTCTTCTCTTTTACGAACATAATTATCTTATCTATAGATTTCTGTTATTGAAGTTTTTTCGGTATTTTTTACTTGGAACCGTTTCCTAATACTGAAACACAATATTTAAAAACATCCAGTTATAAAGAAACGGTTTCGAAATTTTATTCTGTTACACGAAATATTTCCAACGTAGTAACGAGGTTTAACAATTCCCTCTGTGAATTAAAGACGATTAACGTTTACCTATAACTATTTATAGAACAGTTAACAGTGCATCAGTTAACAGAACAGTTTAAGGCCGTTCAAGCTACGTAACAGAATTACGCTCTCACTACAGACATTTGGTAATATTAATTAATGACAAATGTACAATCGCATTAACTATTCTTCCCGTTTGAAGTTGTTCATCAGTTACTTTCTAAATGCGATTAAAATCTCACTTGAAACGTACTACTTAATTTTCTGCCAAGAACTTAACTTCTTTAATTTTCGGAACTTCGCAATTAGCATAGATACCCAGTGACAGCGCCGAAAGAATAATTAGGACACCAAAGGATCAAAAATAATTATCTGAATCGAGCACATCGCATTCTCGGGAGCTTTTAAATTTCCTATGAGAATTTTCCGGATGTACCAACAATTTCACCATAAAGAGGAAACTACGATTCCATGAAACTTAATTGACATGTTGGTTGTGTTGTGCTATTAAATAGCAATTAAAATTATTTAAATGAACTGCGACGATAAAAATTTAATACAAGCCGGAATATACCAGTAAGAATGATAAAATATTTACAATATTTCCAAATGTGGATTGATAAATCAATAAAAATGACGTAATGAATTTTTTATTAAAAGGAAATTTTATTATAAAATTCCTGCAGTATAAAACAAATTTTAGATATACGTTTGACTATTTTATAATATGGATCACGTTATTTAATTATTATAGTTATTAAATTTTATATTAATATTCAACTTATTTTATAATTTTTTTGATAAATAGCAAGAAATGTTAATTTGTTATTTTAATTTTTGAAACTCTCTGATCATTTTAAGGGGGGACACCACCTTTAAAACTTCAAAAAATCGATTTTTGGTTTTTACTATATTCTGATTTTTGGGACATTTCTGAACAATATGCAAAAAAAAAACGCATAAAAAAATTCGCAATATTTCTCATGTTATGAGAGTTTATGTAAAGCTCACTCTGTTGCCATGGCCATGTATATTCCAACTTTAACTTCAGTTTTCTCAAATATGTAAATATTTGGATTACGCGCACTGTTACTCCCAAAGTCTGTGTTCTAGACAAACAACATATTTATCACATTTGTGTTTTAAGTTACTTTACATACTAAAACCAAAAAAATTAAATTAAATTTGTTAAAAAAATATTTACACTTGAAAATTATTTTTAAAAAATTCTAAATTCAAATTTTTCTGAATTTTGTGTAATTTTTTTATTTAAACTATATTTTTTGTATATTTTTTGGTTTTACATTAAACTTGAGTATATTATTAATTTAATTTGAGCAAAAAATAGTTTCTGTATGCTTATTTCTTAATTTTATGATGAGCGAAACATCCAATGATTTTTTTCCCTTTTTAGTAATGTGTAAATTTAAAAATAAAATCTTAAAATTATTCAAGGATTTACAAGTTCTATTTTTGTATAAAATATAACTGAAGAATTGAAATTTTGATATAAAACAAAAAAAGTTATATATATATATATATTAATATTATTGGAGATTCAGTCCCTCGAATTTGATCACGTTTACGGTCATTTCAGTGTAGTCAAAGGTAGTGTGTCCCCTTAAATTATTTTATTATTTTTATCTATGCAAATGTAATAAATCAGTGAAATTTATACATAATAATTTTCTGCTAATTTTCTTTTTGACACAATAAAAATTTTTGCAGTTTTAGTTTATATTATTTTATGTTGGATAAACTTTGCTATTTATACACTTTGTGAGATTATTTTTTTTTGTTACTATAACTTTCAAGAGATTTTTTTCTCGAAAGGTGATTTATTTTTGTCACTTGAGTTTTGCTAATTATGTAATCGAACCTTTTTTTTGTACAAATATTTATAAAGTATTTTATCTGTTAAAATCAGCGTGTATAACCAACAACAATTGTTTCAGTACATCATAATTTAATAAACTAAATTGTACCCACACTATTTTCTGGTTGTTTAATTCTTGAAATAATTAATTAGTTTGGGAATGTTGCCATGAATGGCTAATATAATGATTAATATCGGGAAAAAATAAATCAGCTTTGTGAAAATAAATTTGATACATGTGGCGTGGGAAAATAATTCAAGTACTGTAACATGATCCCTTTGCCGGAAATTAGATTTCACTTTCTGACAGTCTTTTCAATCCCCAACCACTTGAGGGGTGAGAAAATTTTGATTCTTTTATTTTGTAATTCAAGGGAAGAGAAATATAAATTGCATTTGCAAGTTTTATAGATTTTAAGAATATTATTCATAATTATGAACAAAATCACGGAATATCCGTCTTTATTCTACGTAAGCAGTCAAAAAATTAAAAACATAATTCTTAAATTTAAAAATAGCAAATATTTTTTTAATGAACCTGAGGTGTTATCGACACTTCCAGAGAGCATAATATACGTTTATAAGTTAACAGAATTTAAACGTATGTTGTTAACTTATAAAATGTACATAAGTTAACAATATACGTTGAAATGCTGTTAACTTATATGATAAATGAGTAAAACTATCAGTCCAATTCTTAGTTTTACTCATTATCGTTCCAAAATGACTACTGCAATGAGTAAAACTGTCAGTCTGTGAAGGAGTATCAACATATGTTTCAGATGTATGGAAAAAAGACCACACCAAACTTGTAACTAGTAGTGTAGCACTTTCCTGCTGGTTTGAAGAAGAATTCTTCTCCATTATAATCCACACCAGTTTGGTATCCACTGCCGCAAGTCCAGAGGGAAGGTGCTTGTATCCGCCAGTCATTAACTTGCCTGCAATATCTGCTCCGAGAAGAATTTCTATCGGACTTGCTTCAGATCATGTATGCAGATGTTGAATTTCTCTAGTTCTTGCGTACAGCCACCATTTCCTACCACTGGCATATTATCACATATAATTTCTTGCCTAAGTGCTCTAAAATGGCAATTATAACTTCCATCAATTTTGGAGATAGCTACAGTGAAAACTTTATGATTTATATCAGCATGACTTCCACTAAAAAAGGAGTGTTGAAATTGTTCTCTTTGGCAGGATACATATCCAACTTTGTATGCAGTGCTCTTTAAAACATATGACCGCTGAGATGCAGAATCGATTATTGCACGAGATGTGCGTTTCTTCTTGGGACCTTTAATAATGACAGTCAAAGTCTGCAGAATTACATTAGGAGATTTCTTTATGTTTACCAGGGCTTTAACTTGATTAGTAAGAAATTCGTCACCTTTAACAACTGAACTCGTGTCTGAAGTATTTGAAAGATTTGTACATAGGAGCTGATGATGCCTTTTGCCTCAAAGGAGGCAATTCGCTCTAGCCCTGCATTTGGAAATCACATGTCCCGACTTTAAGAACAGAAAACAAGTACATGACTTTCCCACAGCCACTTTCCTGTCATTTAGCAACATATTCCTAGCTTTACAGCAATCTGAGGATACATGAGTTCCAGAACAAAAAACACAAAATTGTGTTTATCTCTAGCAGTAGTAATTAAATTAGATGCTGAGTGTATTGGTGGTGAATGTACACTGCTCTTAAAACCTCTTCGTTTGGCATTCCAGAGTTTGGAAGGCTACTTTTATCAAAACATTTGCTTGTTATAGATAATCGTTCTTCTCCTTCAATTTCATCGTGCAAAAATGAAAGTAGCCCATCTAAATCCATGAGATTTGTCGATTCTTTCTCCTTACTATAAATTCTGTAACCAGATTCATTTTCTTTATAACTGCGATTAACAGCTCGAAATCTCTTCCATGCCCGAAGTGTGTCATCTGGTAAAGATGATTCTACCAGAGGATACAACATAGCTGCATATTTGTCTATAGAAACCCCAAGTACTTCTAATGCATGAAGTTTTGATTCTAAGTTATCATATAATTTCCCCAAGGAAAATTTCTTATTCGAATTTTTTGACAAGAACAGTTAAAGGAGATCCCTTACATAGACCTCTATAAGTAGATCCTTTTTACCAAAACGTGCTTGAAGTTGTTGTAAAGCCCTGCTATAACGTATCCCACCAGGCGGAAAACCTTTAACTAATTCTTCGGCCTATGATCCCTTCTCCATTGATTGCAATAAATATGCAAATTTATCAAGAGCATCTAAATTTGGATCGCTGACAATCTTTTTAAATTGACCCTCAAAACATAACCAATTCTTAACATTACCATTAAAGGGAGGTAATTTTATTTTTGGATAACGTAATAAGGTTTTCCGAGATGCTTCCACAGTATTTGAATTATTAAAGTTAACAGCGGTTATTTTTTTTCAACTTCTGTTCTAACAATCTCCATTTATCAATATAATCTTCAGATTCATTGATTTGTTTTTCTAGTTCACTTCCTGTCTCATCTTCAATTTTGAAATATAGCTGCCTAATAGTATTCTCAGATTTGATCATTAGTTGTGCTTTCTGTTCTATTACCTTCAATTGCGAAATTAACGTCTGCCGATGCAGTCAGTTCTAATTTATTAAACTCATTACACGCTTTAGTAAACAACCTTCTATACATTTTACGAACCTTCTTCAACTCCTTCATTTAAAATAATGACTAAGAGTGCTTGCTTACATTTTAAAACAGTATAAGTAATCCTGTCGTGAACGCCACTAGTTCACAAATCACTGTTTAACTTCTCAAAATGCACGTGAATGCTTGTGAACCTCGTTGAAATCACCAATAATCTGACTTCGGATTAAATCAAGCAATCAACATTTAATGGATAAACACATTATTTACAGATTAACAACATATGGTTAGGCAGCCTAAAAAAGATACGCGCCCCGTAGCTCTCAAACCTACAATAGAACATGAAAAACGAACTGTTGCCAAAACTAAAGTACAATTTACACTGCTGCCAGTTTTTCAAAATACTGCAGTAAAAAATAGGAAAATGCAGTTACATGGATTTAAACATTCAGAATAAACATACGATGCTCGTCAGTATCAGGGAAATGGCGAGAAATCCCGTAACATTTCGTTTTCTGTTTTATTTTAAAATATGAATAGTTTTAATTATTCATTATACATCCACTTTATACCATGAATATAAAGCAGTGTAACTGATTCATGCGTTATATCAAGCGGATCTGAAAAAATCAACCCGAAATATGTGTAAAATATTCCATGGCCGAAAACCACAATTTTAAAATTTTTTTTCCCATTTTGCTCTTCATTTAGTTTTCTGAAGAAGCATTATGTATAAATGATGCACATTAACAGGAAAAATAATCCAGCATTGCTTAAAATGTATACAGTAAGAGCAGTATAACCTCAAGCTCAAATAACAACCTCTATTAATGGGGTTTTGGGTATGAACAAACCTAAATGTTTCTCTATACATAACATTTAAATCCTTTTCATCCGTGCCATTACTAGATAAATCTATATACTTTTTATGCTATCAGTATTTCAAATTCTTATTCCTTAATCATCATGCAATAAAGAGACAGACTATTTTCATATTAATATTCAGACATGGATAACGATTTGTTCATATATTATATGATGAAAGCTAGATTATTATTATATAACTAGAACATAAGTTTACCTTTTATATTTAACTTTGATGGAAGCATAGCTCTGATAATTAGTTTCTACAGTATTTACGAAATAAGCCTAACGAGTTTGCGAGTAGCAATTTCATGTAGAATGCGGGATTGATTTTTAAAATACGAAATTTCGTCAAATACTTTTATGTTTGATAAATTCGTTACAAATGCAAGATTTACCATGACAGTTGTCTACGTTTGCAAATGGTTTAATTTTCCTTACCTGATATGGACAAAAGAAGCTATAAATAGGGTATAGAGGCAATTGAACATAAGTGTAAGATTTATTACAATAAGCATTATTTTCCATGTAATTGGGAATTAACAATGAGCAACTCGTACATCTGTTTCTTTCAATTCATTATTTCTTCTATCTACCTTCGATAATAGAAGATATACACCTTTCAAACCTTTGTTATCATTTGGATATGTTATGCATTCATTCGAGTCGAAATTTTTCTGGTAACATAAAACTTAAAATGTGAAAGGAAGTGAAAATAAAACATGTTTATATAAAGAAAGATAAAATTGAAGAAAATATTAATAATATTTTATAGCACTTAATTGTAGTTATTAATTATTTGTAATACGATAAAATCTATAGTAAGTATAAATAGAATAACGCAAGCTTTTATCGTAAAATTGAATTTTAATAAATCACGGAACATGAACACAATTCTTGTTTATCCAGTTTATAAAACTAGTTTAGATAAATTAACAATGAAAAAATATCAGTTTTTAAAAGATATATAGCTAATTTATGTAAAACATCCGTTCATTATAAAGCTATAACTATTAATTGCCATTAGATAGAGAAAATAATGCCCCAGAAGTGGAAAAAAACATTTTCATATATTTAATGTAGAAATAAAGAATACAATGAGATAACATGCAGTTTTATGACTCATGCATTTTAATACTGAGTTTTTTAGCCATTGTCATTGAAGACATATATGATGCCTAGGGAAATAGATAAGGCATTTTTCACGATCGCACTCAAAATGTCGTTGATCTCTTCCTTTCTAGCAAATTTTATGCTGTGATAATATTCAACTGTATAAATGCTTATGGCATAATAAACCTCAATTCGTTTTGATAAGAAAGGGATATTAAGTATTTTGTATTACACAAAAAGTAACATCATATGTGACATTTTTTTGTTGGTGGTATATTCACATGTACACAAAAACATGCGTAAAATTCTTGACGTTATCGATTTTAGGACCATTTCTAACGATTAAAAAAAGTTGTAAAATTATAATTTATATGATACTTCTGAGAAGTTCACTTGTTTTTACCTTAATTAATTTGATGTAATATATATTTGTGGTAAACAATGAACTCACAACAAACGGATTCCCGACGAGATTTCTACACTAAAATCTATTTTTTATTTTTATAGCACTATAAAGATAACATAATTATAGTACTCATTGCTAGAAGACAACGTTAAAACTAACGCGTTTGTTTAAATAACATGTTTGTTTAATCCGGGTACTACAGAAACCCTGCCAGAAATCAGGCAGCTACTACTTGTAAATTCACCACAATAACCTCTCTGTATTAACGTTATCACCAGGTCGCTGGAACGATGGTTAACTCCAAAACGCCAAAGTCCAAATCTAGCTGTGCTCCAGATGAACGACAAACCGATCTTTTTCATCTTCAATTTTTCCGTTCGTTGCTCTCCTATGTCCGACATCGCCTCGTGGTGTCTCTCACCCGACTGTCGCGCGTGTTCTCTATCCAGGGGTTTCCCACCTAGTAGAAAAGCGCCGATCATTTGCATTCGCGTTTGTTTCTTCTTCAAATTGTTTAACTAAAACGTCTATTTACTTTAACTTCAGGGGGGGGGGTCAATTTGGATTGAATACCTCACAGTTCGTCTATAAGGGTTTTCTAAAGCAAGTTAAGATGTATGATAAAAATTAATATGAGAAGTAATTAAGAGATTAAACTGTCGAAAATAAAAGGTAATGTCTAGCAATGCCAATTAAAAATAATGAATATGCAATATAATCATTTCTCTAAATACCCCATCTAGGCCATTTTGAATAATATGCTAGTGATTAAATATGTAAGAAGGGAACGTATGAACGGGAAGTTATTCTTTTTGTATAAAAAAAAACTCCGTTTAAGTTCATTCACATCATCTAATTAAATTTTTACTCTGTATTACATAGTTAAAAGAGCGTAAAATCAGATTCACGGAATTATTGATTATCAGGCAGATGAATTAAATATTAAACTATTCAAAATAGGTAAGAAAATTCTAACTGAAAATTGCTCTTTAATTTTTTTTATAGAAAATGAACATTTTATAAATTAGAGGGAATATGCGAAATTTGACATTTCAACCAAGTATTACTATTTGAACACTCCATTTTTCATATTAAAGTGACTACCCTTCAAGTTGAACTCGGAACAAATGTAAGTATAACAAATTTTCCGGTATGTATGTTATTTTAAGCGTATTTAACACATACTCGTACGCTCCCAATAAAATAAGATGAAAATATTATTGTAACAAAAGGAAAAAAATGAAGTAAATAATATATATATATATTAATATTATTCCTTAGCCTTTTCATGACATTCAATGATTTATAACTTCGTTAGTTTAAAACCTTTTCATTGAAACGACGGAAAAGTAACGTTTATAAGTATTTAAGAGCCATACATTTTCATCTCAAAAACTGAGTAATATATTCAAAATATTTACAGAATACTACTATACATTTTTCAGAAAATTTTATTTTTCTTATCATCATGATGTAAATGTTTTATCAATATACGTTATTAAAGAAGAATTCTTGTTTTGTGATCCCTTTTAATCGACGTATTGGGCGGCCGTTGCACATCATCAGTCAATTTTCCTATGAGATTTTACTTAAGGTCGAAGAAAGGAGGAAATATCAAAAAAGTCAGGAAAACTTTTGGAAATATTTAATGGAATTTTTAAAGATAAAACATTTGCATAAATTTCCTCTTCTTAATGTATTTTAAAAATGCTAAACTTGAATTTACCTCAAAGTTTTCTTTAAAGTACATATTTTTATGAAACACGTGATGTTCAAAGCGAATTATTTTTTTTAAGTTTAAACGTTTTAAATAATATTTTGATGTTTTAAAGTTCTTATGTATTTAAAATTTATTTCAGTGGCTGCAAAGCTGTATTATTCAGTTTTGCAGAAGCTATAATTAAAAATAAACGCTGAATTCATCTTAAAGTGAAAAGGGAGACATGCAAGCGTATACGGTATAGATAGATATTTCTCAAATTTTAAATGTTTCAAACATGTTTCATATTTCAATTTAATACGATTGAAAGCAAATTTTTGCAATATCTGTGCAAGTTTTGAGTAACATATATTTTTATGATACTGCTGAAATATGACGTAGCTTCCTCTACAAAATAACAGTGTTTGTGTAGGTGTATATTTATAAAACAACCTGTTTTACCATAGAACGACGCGTTCAGTATCTTACCGTCTATAATTTCCATTTGACAAATATCTATGAACACTCTCTGATGTTCAGTTAAACTACGTTTCCAACCTAAACTACCTGTACGTAATACTGAAAGTGATTTGCCTGGAGATATTGTTATGCTCATGTTCAAACTGATTGAAATGCATATCGAGGTACCGCTTAGTGTGTTTATAATGCTGGGTCAAACGTTCTCGCATTTCCTCACGGCTGAAATTTGGCTCCGCCAACACATAAGCTACGCAATCCTCCAAGATTGTCATGCTTCTTCTTAAGAGAAATTAGGAAAATGTATGGGATAAAAGGCATCGTAACTAATTTAAAGAAAAAAACATTGTAGAAAGATTTAGAAAACATAGAAAAGTGACATTATTTTCAAAGCAAGCATTTATAACAAAGTGTACAAATGAGTACAGAACTGTAAACTGTTTCAATATAATATATTTAACCGTAAGGATAAAGAATTAGCTTTAGTTCAGTTTGTCATTTATTGTTGCTATACCATATTTTTATTTGCTTAAAAATTCAAAATGTACTGAAATCTACTGAAGCGACCGTTTAAACTTTCGTATTATTTTCCTTTATTGGTTTAAACGGCATCACCTCTCGTGTACATGGTAGTTGTCTCATAATTTACATAATAGTGATAGATAAAACTTGTGGTGTTCCATTAGCATGTCAGACTCATGAATTACTGTAACGGTCTAATGTGTTTGAACTTCTTTTTTAAACGCAGATCCAAACACAGCTAAATGTACGTTGGTGATTGTGAAAATAAGTGCGTAGTTCAAATAGTGGCCGTAATTCATTGTGTTTTGGCAAAAAAAAAGAAAAAAAACCTCAATAAAAAATGCATATCTGGAATCTGTGCAAACAAATAAAATTGCGACAAAATTCTAATCTCATAAGCCTATATATCGGAAATTTGAACACACAGTTTTCTTTCAATAATGGGACAGGAATCCATGAATAAAACTTTATTTGGTTTAATAGAACTTTGATTTATATGTTTAATTACCGATTTTTTTTTACATTTATCATATCATTTAACAAAGATAACACTTTCGTTTTCAGTTAGTTATGTGTATAAACTGAAAATAATATTAAAGAAAATATATTTCAATGATCTGCGTTGTCAACTTCAAATTTCATAGTAGTTTTTTTTTTAAATATCTAGTTTTATGGTTTGTTATATTTGTTTCCAGGTCTTGTGGCTGCCCAGTGGTACAGCGCGATGGTTTTCGGTGCTGAGGGTGTTCGGATCGAATCCTGGCGTCGCACCACGAAAAATGCCTCCGTTCGTGTCGTCCCTTCATAAGGGGTAATGCTGTCCGCCTATATGGTGCCCCGACAATAAAATGGGGAGTAAAATTGCGGATTTGTATTGGCTAATGTTTGACGACAAGTGCCTCCGCATTGGAAAAAAAAATTTGTTTCCATTCTTTATATGATTTGTTGTTCTTCCTCCTTATTCCTTGATTTGATTTATAAGTAAATAGTAATGCCCTTATGTGCCTAAAGCCTAATTGAACTTTCTATGTTTGACTGCTTTTTCGCAAAGCAAGTAGCATAATTTGAATATAACAGTACTTTTCTCTAGGATGGGTTTTATGGAACTAAAAGGAAAATCAGGGGTAAAAACTGCACGCATCTGCAAAGGATTTTATTCCGATTTTCCAGCCCCATTCTGATCAGACTATTAAAGCGTTTCCGCAAGGACAGGTCTTTAGGTTGGTATGAGTTTTCCAAACAGAATCGTATGGTAAGAATTAAAAGACGAACAGTGAGTAAAAATATGCTATGGAAGAACTGTGATGTAACAGTTTGGGTTACCTCTTGTTTTTGTCCTTCAAGAAACTATCGCACCATCCACCTCGTGAAAATATATAGCTGAACATCCGTAGTAAAAGTTGGTTAATTTTTTTTCTTACACTATTTTATATTGGTTCTAGTAAGGTATTTGAAAGTATAGTTTCTCCGATCGACAGAAAGCCACTCCGTCAGCACTGCATATGAAAGCCGTAGTGAATTATGCTTTTGGTGAATGCTGCTACCTGAAGGGTATCTATCATAATCAACATGAATCATAAAGGATAACTGTCAGAGGCAACTTTCAGTGTCAGTATCTGATGCTGTACCCATACGTAATTAGGAATTACGTATTTAGCCTTTCCGTATGCAGCCCATTTGAGAAAAGAATGACGGTGGTCGTTAAGGAAGCCATTGTCGAGTTGCTTCAAAGAAAGGTATGAGTAATTACAGCCCCCAAGGGACCAAATGTTGTGAAATGACGGAAGCCGTAAGCGCTTTCGCACGCCGATCGAGAAGCCTCGAGAATCATCTGGATTTTCTGGAAGACTGGGTATAAAGGAAAGGCAGATTGGTAAAAAGGAAGGATAAAGAGAGAGGTCGGACAAATGTAACTATGAGACGTGATTCGTGTCTCGATGCTGAATTTTAGATTGAACTGAGTTCGGACTCTCTCTCTAGTTATCAAAGGATTGCTGATTGATAATAAAAATCGTGTATAATAGATTTTGTATATATGTATGAACTAGATGAATACCCGTGCTTTGCTACGGAGTACTATCAAATTAAATACCTCAATGTATGCAATCAATGCCGAAAAAATGAAAAATTATATATATTTATAAAAAATCGCAACGGATATTTTTATAGACAAAATAATGTAGAAGAAAATATTTAAACTAAATCTAATAGACCATACGAAAGAATATAGTTCAGTGTATATAGTACAGTTTGAAGAACATATCTTTTACTGTATTTTAATATTTTTTTGGATAATGTCCAAACGTCTGCGGCATTAGCATTAAAATAAAAATATATTTTTTGTCTATTTAGTTGTTATGCACGCGACGATAAATTTATTAAAAGTACCAGAAAAAGAAATCACGTGATCAGCATTTAATAAATTAAATTCTAAAAATTTATCTTTAAAAATTCACCAAAAAATCATAAAATGAAGATTAAGATTTGAAAAATATTTCATTTTAAAGGAATTTTTATGTTCTTTCTCGTGATATAACTTTTATAACCATCAAATGATTATTTTAAATGCAAACTTAAAAAAAGTTACTAAAACAGCTTAAAAATTTAATTTAAAAAAAATCTAAGAAGAATTTTTCAAAAATCTTTCTTAGTGCACGCCTACACTATAAGAAGAATCGCCATGCAAAATTTCAGCCCTTTAGGTCCAGCGGTTTGGTCTGTGCGTTGTATGTCAGTCAGTGAGTCAGTCAGTTACGGAACTGTTTAATATAGTATATAGGTACACCAAGATATATGTGTAGATGTAAGGAAGGAGTGGTTTATGTGTCCATGTAAACCATAAGCAATGGATATACCATAAGGTTCCAACAGTAACTATGTTAATAAATATTTCTTAGATTATTTAGGAATTTAAGTATTTTCAGGTTCAATGATAATACCACAGGTGTCTCCTTGCTCTTTAATAACGCTCAAAGAAAATGTACTCACGCATAGAAAATGTAAAGGTAGATGATTGTGACATACCATTGAAGAATGAATTTCAAACGGGTTACTATTTTTAAGATATAATGAAACGAAATCAATTGCGAATAAATACATATGAACTGAAAAACTGTTGCGAATAGTTTTTTTCTTTACATCTTCAATAGTCATTTAACCTTCTCTTTCTGTCATGCATAATTGTTGCGCAATTAATAGATGTCACGTTTGATGATCGCATTTTATCAAGCTCTTCATAAACACTTTATTTAACATTCAGGCATCTTCATTCACTGGCACAAGTAGCAATCTTGATGTGTTTCTCTAATTTAAGATTACCAACTTAAATTAATTATGAGTGGGAGATTTTCGAGAGCAGTGAGATGATAGGCAATTAAATGTAAAAGGTAATATTAAGTCACTTGATTTATTTCCCTTTAAGTCATAAAGTGTAAATATCGCAGACGTTTATTCAACAAGTTACGAGTCTCGTAAATAATAAAATTTGGAAATCTGTATATTATGCGCTTTAATGAGTTTTTAATGAAATATTTATTAATTATCGTTAAATTTTAGAAATAGTTTATTCCACTCCAGAATTTAATTTTTGGTTTTTTATTTAAATCCTTTTGTTTTTCAATGATAATGAGTAAAAGTAAATCAATTCTGAAAATTTAAATACATTTTTGTACTCTCAATGAAGGCTAAGAATGCATATGAGTTTTTTAAGTGTAATTACTATTTCTAAAGAAATACTGAAAAACACAATTACGATTTTTAATATACTCAATTTGGAAATATCGAACCACGTCAGAATCACACTGTGGGTCAGATGTTGCCACACATTCTTACTTTAGATTACATGTGTCACCATAAACAACTATTCTCCAGAAACATTGTTTTAATGCTCCTGTTTACGGGGGAGGCGTTCAGATCATTTCAATATGGAACTACCCCATAATAACTACTAATAAGCCTTACCATATACTTGTGATATTAAAAAATAAGAAACGTCTACAGTTTCGAAACTAGCTTTCTCATTTTTCTCGTTATATAAAATATGGAATGTAGAATGATTTAACAAAGAATTGTTTAACTGTAATTGATGAATCAATTGCTTGACATTAATAACTACACTGCAATAAATATTCAGACTTATCAAAATGGCAGTGTGATAGCTCAAACTGTTTTGAATATTAATATTTCATGTTTTCACTTTCGACTTAAACAAGTACCCTTAACTGCTATAGAAACTGCGAATGCACCTAGTTGTAAAGACCATTTCATTATGAAGCCACTCTTAACCACTGCAAATGAACTTCGCTGTATATTTATAAATATTAACTGTAAGAAACGCTGGCAATTTTAAGACTAGATTGTCCCCTTTATTTTCTGATAACATAAAGAATTTAGTAAGCTTACTAGAAGAACAAATTCGTAGATACCGTTGGTTATTTTCACAAGGTAATGGATATTAAATCTCGGAGTTATTTTTTTCACTTCAACATCAGTTTTTTTTAAAATTTATCTATGGTAGTTACATAAAAGTTTTAATAATAGAATAAAATGTAAAATAGTTTTATAATTTTTTGAGTCGCAACTGCATTTTTGATAAAAGTTTCCTCAATTTTTCCGTCAAATGGAATTATAAAACTGGTATGTAAGCATTTCATAATGCATGGAATCTACTGGCTTCCTAGGACTGTATAATTATGTAATAATTCTTAGATGGTTCTTACCGTTAGACGTTTCTTACGATGTTTAAACCGATTTACAATAATTTTGTTTTACTTATTTCATACCTGAGACTGAATTTCCTCAAATGAAGAACGATGAACGTGTATATTTTACTAACGGGTGTCAGATTTTAATTGCTTTTTATTAAGCTACTTACAAATAATCTTTTCTGGACAAAAAATTCAGTGATGTAAATAATTCTAAAGGATTTACAAGAGAATAGCTCCTAATGGGTTTTTATTTATAGAATTGTGACAATTTCAAAAGTATTGTAAGGGCAAGAACTTCTCTTAGTTTTTTTGGAATTTATTTCAAAATTTATATAATATTAACAAATACTATTTTTTATACAGACTGTTAATTCTTCATGTATCATAGCATTAAAACATGATATAAATACTTTTAATTTTTAGGGTTTAAATGGTAATTTCAAAAAGGAAGCATTAGTTAAAAATTTAACTATATAAAACTATTACACGCACTAAGTTTGCGTAACCGTCTCTTCTCTGGAAATTACAATAAATTTCAGTACCGCTTGGAAGGATTCATTTATCCTACCTGATTTTGTAGTTGACAATCACGTTTGAAGAATGGGAGAACTTATTCTTGAAATAAAAATCAATTGGAAATGCAATCCGTGATCTTTAATCAAAGTTTCGAGTGCTGGATAATGACAGACTATTTGAAATGTCACGTTGAAAGAGTAAGTTCAGTTCGTTATCTGTGATATCTTTTAGAAGATCCTAATAGATTCAAAAGGTTTTTAAAGACTTGAACTTATCAGATTGGGTGTTATTTTTCTTTTGAAAGTATATGAAAAATTTAATTAAAAATAATAACTTTAAAGTTATCTAATGGTGTTTGAATTTAAACCTAATTTTTTCCTAAATATCGATTATTTAACAGTGAGAAAAAAATTCTTGATCTATAGTTTTCATTAGCAAATAACTTAAGAACATTAAAAAATAGAGTTAAGTAATTTGAAGCTACTAATCTATATTTCTCATTAACTGTGTTAATTTTCTGAATTCGAAAAATATATGTGATATATGACAAAATATTTAGCAGCGTCAGGTTTTTATTGTTTTTTATGATATTAATCGCGTTTAAAATTTGTTGTACTTGATAATATAAAAAATTTAAATGAGGGCTCTTTTAAATGTGCACCTGTCGCATTAAAAATAGATTGAGATGCATATTAACACTATAATGATTGGGAATTCATCCTCTGGAATAGAAAAATGACATCAATAAACGATAAACGAGGAATGAAGAACCCAAAATTATGATCCATGGAACATATTCATTTTGAGGGAATATGAAGTAAATGGCTTAAGGTCTCAAAAAATACAAAATATTTGGTATTCTATGCGACTATGAAGACCGGTGGAGGCTTCTTGAGACCCCATGCGAACAGAACTCCTCTCCAACTGCATTCGTTCATCTTCAGCATCCTCTAGTCACCCTCTCTGCTCTCTGTCTTGTACAACGTGTTGGGAGAGATCTCCTCTTGCAGGTGGCTGATGAGTTTTGCAACTGTCCATCAGTCCGTCAAATTTGGCGAAGAGCGCTCGCCAAGCGGCGAAAAAAACTGATAAAACAAAGTGACATCGACTCAAAGAGTATCTATTATGCATGTGTTTCTAGGGGAGCCGAAAAGTAGCCAAACTTGTAGCTTGATATACCAACCCTTTCTCCCTCGTACGATGAATTTCACTGATAAGATAGCGGGGGTTGTTCTTAGCGCTAAAAAGTAGGTTTTCATTGAATACAGTGCGATAGTCAAAGGGCAGTATCCATATTTATGTGGTACGCGCAGCATAGGATTAGGGGGGAAATCCCATAAGTAAAAGATAATTTTAAAGGGCAGTACAAAATATTACGACAACACCAAATGTTTTATAAAAAATAGTTCTCGCTGAAAGCAATTTTATGAATAATATTCATGATTATTTTTAGAGTTGAGGACATGTTAAATTTGTCTTTAAATTATTCTCAGGTATTTTCAATTGTTGTAAGATTTGTATCAGTTTATGGTTGTTACACTGATTATATTACGTACGAGTGGTTGGATATTACAAAACAATTATTTCTTATACCTATACGATAGTGGTGAAACTATTGGAGCTGCAAGTCCCTAGCAGCCTGAAGAAATGCAATTTGTAGATATACTTTCACATCTTCCCCCGAAAAATTTATTACTGTTACGCCAGTGGTTTATAGTCTGTGGCTAATTTAACTAATTCTACAATTATTATTTTAGTTGCTTGCATATATTTCATGATTTTTGTAGGTACTGTATCAATTTAAACCTCCGAATATTAAAAAGAATTTATTTCAATATAGAAAGATATTTTTTTAAAACGCATAACTCTACTTTATACCATTCTAAAACCATTCTCTCACTGTTCAAAAGAATGAATATCGATATAGGGAAATGTTAAAACAAAATGTATATTTCTACTTCACACCATTCTGGGAGTACCTACATAGATGTATTTTGTACCTACATAGATGTATTTTTCTTTGGTTATCCATCTCGAAAGGAAGGAGAAAAAATCGAAATCTGAGAGTATCATTTTCTTATAACTCATGGGTATCCTTTAGAAAAAATCTTATGCCAAATATTAGTTTTGGTAAAAATGTCTCATATTTTATGTTATGATAGCGTGCCATTTGCATGGGAAGATAAACGGTCCGATTCAAATCATAGTTCTAACTGAAAGTAATAAATTGTTTAACATACTTCCCACAACTGAACTATTGAAATGTGGTTCGAAATGAGGACATTTTATTACACAGATTAAATGTTAAATAATGTCCGAATGCTTAAAATTGCATTTAAATTTTGTTATAACTTAGAAAACATGATTTTGCACCAAAACAAAGCAAATTATGCATCGTTGTTCTTTTATGTACCTGGGGCATCAGACAAGGTCTCAAGTCTAGAGTGCATATGAAGAGAGAGAAGACAATATACGGAACGAAATACACAGACCTAAGTTATTTTTACACAGATGATGACTACAGTAATAGACAGTGGTATTTTCAAAGCTTCCAATTCAACACTGTGTTCCTATTTCAGGCAATATTTTGATTTTCAGGCTATATCAAGAATGACTTTACCTGAGATGATAACTAAACCCTAATTCGGAATTGTAACAAAGCCCACGAGGTGGAAGACGAAGATACTATCCATATACCAAGTGATACCAAGATATACCAAGTGGGCTGCTTTTTGCACCTTAATTAACACAAAATAAATATGTAAATGCATGTATTCAGGGTTACGAGACTGATGGAAACACGCTAAAAAAATGCGCATAAACTTACATCGGAATCGTAACGAAGCCCACTAGGTGAAATACGAAGACGCTATCCAATATACCAAGTAGGGGGCTTTATGCACCGTAATTAGCACAAAACATAATATGTGAATGTATGTATTCAGGGTTACCAGACTAATGGAAACACGCTTAAAAAATGCGAATAAACTTAGCCCACGAGGTGGAAGACGAAGACGCTATCCACTATATACGTGGGGGGGGGGCTTTATGCACCGTAATTACACAAGATATAATACGTGAATGCATGTATTCAGGGTTACAAGACTAATGGTAACAAACTTTAAAAATGCGCGTGCGCTGCGGTTACGATCACGCCATCGGCGAGCAGTGGTATATAATGCGGTTAATGATGAATATCAGCAATCCCACAATGGTAGCACAGTCAATTTTTTCTCCTCTAATGAGACATGTACTGAGGACATGCACAATCAATGCATAATTATCTGTGGAGGAAAAATTGCTCAAATTATCAGATCTAACAAACTTTCAGAAATGCATGTTGATTCGGCAAGGCCTGCGTATCTTTCTGTAACTAAAGCGGCAGAAATTATCCGTGTATCACGAGACACGGTATTGAAGATTATGGAATGGTACAGAAATGGACAAAATTCTTCTAACACAAAAGTGGGGACATGGCATGAAGGTGTCAGTGAGAGAAAGGCGGAACCCTGGTATGGAATGTACGACGAAAACCCTATGACCACACTACAGCAAACATTCCTAAATGACCGTTCGTTTTTGCAAGACAATAACAAACTCGTGGATCATGCGAGACAAGTTAACATGTGCTTGGAAAAGCAGGAGAATGAGGTACTGGATGAATCTGGCCACCCAAATTATCTGATATTACCGTTTTTGAAAATCTATGGTAACATATGGGGTGAAAGTTTAAAATACGGCGTCACATTTTAGAACATTAGGAATAGTAAGGACGTATGTTGTAAGATGAATGGCATAAAATCAAATATCTTGTGTACAGGGCATTATCCTTCAAAACAATGTACAATTATTTCAATATGTAAGCTAAAGGTTGGCCTACAATTTATGAAAAAATAATCTGAAGAAACTGTACCCATTATTTTGATAACCTTCTGTGTATACCGATGTATGTGTAATCTATATATATAAAACAGTTTCGTAACTGACTGACTGACAATTAACGCACAGACCAAACCACTGGAAATAAAGGGCGAAATTTTGCATGGCGATTCTGCTTACAGTGTAGGGGTGCACTAAGAAAGAATTCTGAAACATTCTTCTTAGGTTTTTAAAAATGAAGTTTTTAAGACTTTTTTTTTAAAGTTTGCATTTAAAATAATAAATGCAAACTGAAGCTTATAAAATTTATATCACGAGAGAGATCATAAAAATTTCTTTAAAATGAAATCTTTTTCAAACCTTTACTTCCATTTTCTGATTTGTGGGGAATTTTTAAAGATTAATTTTTAGAATTTAATTTTTTAAAAGCTGATCACGGGATTTCTGTTTCTAGTACTTTAAATGAATTTATCGGCACATGCAGCAGAACGAAATATTGAAAAAAAAATTTTCCTTCCTAATGCGGCAGACGATTGGACATTATCCAAAATAATATTAAATTACAGTAAAAGATATGTTCCTCAAAATGTAGTATATACTTTAGTATGTCCTACTAGATTTAATTTGAAAATTTTCTTCTACATTATTTTGTCTATAAAAATATCCCTCACGATTTTTTTATAAATATATTTTTTTTGTTTTTTTACATCAATTTTACACATTGATCATCGTATTTATTATATATATATATATATATATATATATATATTTTTGCATTAATTGCATATATTGACTGTTGTATTTAATTTGAATGTACTCCGTAGCGAAGTGCGGGTTTTCAGCTAGTTATATATATATAATTGGCATGACAGAATGGAAATTTGAAAGAATATGTAGTTAATTGAACATGGAAGATACTCGAGGCGAAGATAAAAAAGTATACTGAGTGAGATTTAAACTGTATGATTAAATATAATTGCAAAATGAAAATTATTTGCCTGCGTGAAAAAAAAATGACAACTAAACTAATTAAAATACCAAAATGCATTTGATGAAATACTACTGAATCTCACTAGGGTTTTCAAATTTAGATAAAATGTAATATTTAGAATTTCCTTAGCACCCACAAGAGCTAAACTATAAGTTATTTAATAGCTTCAAAATGAGGTTGACAAATCTATATCATGCTTAAACCGTAGTTAGGGCAAATAAAAGTAAAATATTTAATAGTAGCGCAAATGTAAAAGACTACAGTGTGAACGCATGTGTAGCCAAGGGGAATATCTTCTGAACTGCAAAGTATATGGAAGTATGGAAGAAAATATGAGTTAAATAAAATTGAGCTGTTGTACGTAAACGACGCTTAAAAGTTTTGAAACAGAATAGTGCATATAGAATTTTAGCATTTAAATTAAGTTATTTGTGTTACAGCTAAACAATGAACATTTTTATGAGAGCTCCTTATAGAGGAATCAACATTAATCCCTATGAGGGGACAGCACAGGAGGGTCGATGTGTTAGCCGGAATCCAAAGTCTTGCCCAAACCATGACAGCTTGCAAGGCTATGCACGGTACAGTATGAACGACCCTTACAAACATTTTAGAAATGAATTATACCATCAATGACATAGAAAATTAAACATTTACTTTACCAGGAAGAACTTTCTGTTCAAATACATCGTGAACAAGGTATTATATAAGGCGAGTAAGAGATTAACATTTCTTAGAATCTCGAAAACATTATGTATAGACGCACATTCAGAATGCCTTCGAGTATATTCGAAATATTAGGGATTTATCCATTTTTAGAAAATATTTAATCCCTCCTAATTATTGACAGTCAACAAACTTCTCTTGTAAACTTTCCAGTTTTCTATACAAAATATTCAATACTTGAGCTCAAGGACACAGTTATTGAACAAGCAGAAATTAAGATAAGCTTTGCTGGAGGCATTACTGTCGTAGGTATCTGAATCATAAACTATCCGTTTCTCATTAAGTCTGAATAGAAGATACCTCTTTTAAAGAACGTAAGCATACAACTTGCATTGATTCCTTTTGCAATAGGTTTGATTATTGAATTCGTAGTCTGTCACTGAAAACAAAAAATAAGTCATGCTCGACCTCTGCATCTTTGCTATTCAGTTATCATAATATTCTGATATCCAATATTCGTTTCTATTAAAACAAACACTAAGCTCCCATATACGAACTATAATATATATATATATATATATATATATATATATATATATATATATATATATATATATATATATATATATATATATATATGTATGTATGTATGTATGTATGTATCAGTACCGCACCCAGAATTTAATCTTGGGGGGGGGGGAGTTGAACGGATAAAAATATTTATAATGCAAATTCAATATTCATAAGGAAATTTCTATTTCTTTATTTTGAGGGGGGGGGGTGCCCCTGGTATGTATGTATATGTGCCCTTGATTATGCAGGTGGTCTAAGTCATTGTGCCGGTGACTTTGAAAGCGGTGCAGATTAAGAATTTTAAAGAAAGAAAAAAAAACGTGTTTTCACTTTCATCTTTTCCCTTTTCCGTAATCTTTCAAAAATTCAAAAATAGAACCACATATATATATATATATATATATATATATATATATATATATATATATATATATATATATATATATATATATATATATATATATATATATATATATATATATATATATTTATTTATTTATTTATTTATATATGTATTTACTAGTAGCGCACCCAGAATTTAATCTTGGTAGGGGGGCGAGTTGAACGGATAAAAATATTTATAATGAAAATTCAATATTCATAAGGAAATTCCTATCCCTTTGGTGTGTGTGTGTGGGGGGGGTGCAGATTAAGAATCTTAAAGAAAAGAAAAACAAAAAAAATTAGTTTCACGTTTCATTATTTCCCTTTTCCGTAATCTGAAATCTTTTCAAAAATTTAAAAATTTAACCGTAAATATTTTCTTTAATATTTAGTTATATAGCATAAAAATATTTTTTCGTTTGAACGAACTTTAAACTTTAAATTTTTCGAAACGAAAAATATATGAATTACACAACTTTTGTGATCACCGTTGCAATGACATAAACCAATTTCATAATCAAGGGCACATATGCACGAGTATGTATATGTGTGGGTGTTTGTGTATATATATATATATATATATGTTATAGTTAAATAACATAACTATCCAAAAGCAACACATTTTACCGTAAATAACAAAAGCCACTGTTGCAGACAGGAAGGGAGAGAACATTTTATCGCGTTGCACGCACTTCAGAGCTATCAGAATAATTGACATCTGATGGCTTCGAGATTACTATAATATCCACTCATCCATCTTGTCGCAAGCAGCACATCTTTGCTTCGAGCTGCGCTATTATTACATTTGAACACACTGCTAAGGAAGATATAATGTTCCACAATCGGCCACCCGACATAATTATGTACTAAATGATGTTTTTTCTCTATCTATTGTATTTCACACTTTTATGTTTTATCTCTATTTTTATGTCAATAAAAATTGCAAACCAGAATGATATTAGGTTAAAATATACTTACTAAATTCAGTGATAATGCAATAAATCTTCGAATCTGTTTTGTTTTTAATTTTGTTCACATAATGTTCTCTTTCTAATTGACGTCAGTATTTATGTGGTTTTCGTAAAATAATTTCAGCTTATCTCTTAACTATATTTTCATGCGTTGTTATGAATACGAGATTTGACCGGAGTAATCAATCAAAATGAGTGGCATAGTAGAGAAAAAGCAAACCACAAAAACATTACTAACAGAAATTTTGTTTTAAGGGTCTGTGAATCAGGTTATGCAGAATATATCAGTGTTTGCTGTGTAAAGGGTATTAAATCCGAAATGTGATAAAATGAGTTATCGAACCAGGCATGTTCGAAAAATCAAGGGCTACGGCAGGGTACAGAGAGCTATGTCCAATTCCACTCCTAAATATTTTTATTAATCAGGGGAAATTTGGGTTATGTTAAAGAAAACACAAACATGTTGGTTTTCAATCCCGTTTTTCTCAAATCTACGTTTTTGGACTTGACACCCTTTACACAGCAAACACAGCTATAATTTATTATTCCTTTCAGGGACAACAACCCCACCGTTAGCACGGTGCAGATTTTTCCCCGATTTTTTAACCTAAAGAATCTTGAAAAAGTTTCCAATGAAAAGTTGCAAAATGTTTTTTACTTCTTTAAATTAACAACAAATGGCAGTACTAGGCATTTAACTGAAATATATATTGAATGCAAGGGAAAAGAAGACTAGATTTAGGCGTTTGCACTGTGCGAACAGCGGCCATGAAAGGGTTTTAAGGAATTTTAATGCATCACATGATAACCGAGTGCATATGTATGTGAAATCTTTATCTAATTTTCTCCTGCGTTTCTGACGATCACAGTATCTCTTAAAAATAGTAATACGTCTGTCATTGTTTTATATCTTCTGTTTTTGATGCTAAGCCGGGATAGCTAAACAGTCCACAATGCGGGGAGGATTCGCAGGAGCAGCAGAACAAGAACAAGGGGGAAAGGCCTTTATAGAATTCTCAAAGTGTGAGTAACAATCAGGGATAATCGAGACAACTTGTTTCCTTTAAAATATGGAATGTGCTCTATACTTTATTTTTTTAAAAATATTTTAAGTATACTTTCGGTCACCTATTTCATTGGCTTCGAAATTCCCAATTCTTGGAGCGATGTTTTTGGATTGTTGCAGTCTTCATGATCTGGGGAGCTCACAAGTTTAGACTTTCTTGTTTTAGCAACTGTTGTTGTTGCTAAGCTCCCTGACTAGAAAATGTTAGAGCAGGTCCATGAGACTGTCATGTGAGCAAATGGGAGTCAGCAGTATCCTGATCTTCCGAAAGAAAAAACGTTAAAGAAAATATGACATAGAGACGAAAATAAACCAATCATAGACGTTAAAAATTTCGTTGCTAATCGTTTGGAGGTTTGTCATTAGTTAAATATATTTCAATACTTTAACGCTACGCAACGGACTCCTATGTGAACAGGCCCTAAGGGTATTTGTTTATATCTAATACTCCAAGACTTTTTAGACAATTTATATATATATATATATACTAGCGGAACCGACAGACGTTGTCCTGTTCAAACATTGTAATTCTAGCTGAAGTTCGCGGCGATGGCCGGGATTTTAAGAATGTTTGTTAACCAAACTCAATTTAAAAATTAACACAGTATAAATAACATAGAAAAAAAAGCATACGAAATGTTATACATATTAATAATATGAAAACACAATTAAAAATGTATAAATGTATAATAAACTCCTGAGATTTCAGCTATATTCGGTATTTCGTCATAAAAAAGCTGAAAAAAATAAAAATAAATAAAAATAATAATTTTAAAAAATAATAATTTTTAAAAATTAAAATAAAAAAATAATAAAATAAAATAACAATTAAATAATTAAAAACATAAAAAAATAAAAGCTCAAATAAAAAAGCCTTAAAAAAAAAAGCTGAAATAACAGGTCTAGCAAAATTTACACAACTCTGGATTCGAACCCGGGTCGAGAGCATCGTACTTTCCAAATTGGCGACCTTCCGAACGCGCCACGATAACATGGACTTCTAGTGGGTAAAGTAAACATATTCCCTATTGGAAAGTTGTTGTGGGCTGGTGATTATACATGTCAGAGGAGTTTTTAGTCAGAAATAAGTTAGCAGGATAGAAGCTTAGTCTTTAGCTCTTCAATAGACACAAAGATATAGGCGAGGAGGATTGCAGTAGCGATTAAAAAAGATCTCGTGACGCTTAACGTGGTTGATTCGAATTTTCCATCGCGTGTCGAGAGTATGAATATGCCGTTGGATCTGATGTGTTTTAGAGTATAAAATCTGACTTCAAAGTTTATTATTTTCATTTATTATTCTGGTTTAATATGTGACTTGAAACTTTTTGATTTTCTTTATTTTTATCTTTTCGCTCGCTGTTTACTAACTAAACCTAACGTGGACGCCATTATCCAGAGGGCCGATTCCACAAACTGTAACAACTTCCATTTACCGGACGCACCCCCTTATAAATTGTTGGTTTTTTATTAATTAATTAAAAATATAAAAACATTTTCTATCGGATCAAATTGTGAATCTAAACCATTCTCGAATCAATTTCATCGCACACTCAAAATTTCATTAAAATCAGTCCAGTCGTTTAGGAGGAGTTCAGTTACATACACACGGACAGAAGAAATATATATATAAGATATATATATATATATATTACAAAACCTTCTTCAAAAATTTCTAATTAGACGTTTTGTTTTTAAAAATTACACAGGGCAACAGAGGTTTTGGTGCCGGGGTATTTTGAGCTGATTTCATATGAATTTGATGCCCTGATTTTAGAAATGGCATTAGTTTTTGCCTATTAGCTCAAATTTCTAAGATTTAACATTTTATTGAAATATATGTTACACTATTTTAAGTTAAATCCATGGATCAAATTAAAAAACTAAGCACGGATTTTTATTATTATTATATTTTTTTAATGTCAAAGGAACATAAAAATCATAGACAATATTGCATCAATACTTATCTAATTACAAATATCAAGAAAGAGGAAAAAGTCATCGATGAAACCCACTAGTCACTGAACACTTCGGAAACTTATTTTCCGTGACGTTCTTCAATGTATTTTGGAACAGTCCCTTTTTAAACTCCAGTAGTGATCTGCCATCATGTGCGTATCCCGTCTTCCTTGGCAACGGTCCTCCATAGTTTTCATATCCTGGGGAAATCTTTCACCTTGTTCCTCACTGATGTCTCCTAATTTTTTTCTTTTAAATGGTCTAAGTGGATGTATAAATAGTGCATCTTAATGTTCATGTTACATCCAAGGGATCTGAAACTGTTTTGCATCTCGTTTACCAGTTCAACATAGTTTTCAGTTTTGCAATTGCCCAGAAAATTTCCGACAACTGCAACAAATGAAGTCCACGCTTTTCGCACAGCCTCATTCTTGGAATTTACGAAAGCAGGATCCTTAATGAGTTGTCTTATATGTGGGCAGTCAAATATTCCTGCTTTAATTTTTTCTGTACTCAACTTAGGCGTTTTTCCCTATATATGCAAAGCCTGGTCCGTTCTTATCAAGAGCCTTTACAAACAGCTTCATCAGGCCCAGCTTGATATGGAGTGGAGGAAAGATGATTTTCTCTCATTCAACTAAGGGGTTATGAATGACATTCTTTTCCCGAACGTCCGTGCTTTCTCTCTTAGGCCACTCTTTCTAACCCAGTGGTGTGTTTTGTTTCTGCTATCCCAGAGGCACACGTTGCAAGGATATTTGGTGTAGCCACTTTGTTGTCCAAGTAGAAAATTTACCATTTTTAATTCCACACAAATCACCCATTGATGTTCATGATACTTTATCTTCCCCAAGACCAAATCTATGGTGTCATGTTCTTCATTTCTTTTCGTTGAGTGAGCAATTGGTATTGAACCATATTTGTTCCCATTGTGTAGAAGGACACATTTCAAACTTCGCTTTGAGTTGTCAATAAATAGGCGCCAATCATCTGGAAAATATTCAGGAAGACCCATTTTTCCCAGGAGTTCAGTTTCTCAGGAGGACAAATAACTCATACTTGAATGTATTGAATAGAAAAACATTGATAGATAAATGGATGCACAGTAAAATGCACAGTAAAACCTTGTTTTTCCGGCTCTCGTTGATCCGGATAATTCGGAACAGATTTGTAGGCATTATTTTTATGTAATGTTAACATTAGATAATAATTTTTAACTATGATAGCAAGAATGTAACAAGTATAACAAATATTCGCTTTTTAGTTTGATTCAATGTACAGTTCCTGCATGGATTCAACAATAAATTATGGTAATAGAATGCTCTTTGTTAAGTTTAAGAAAGCTTTACTAGACTTACCAATTCTTTGTTAAGAAATAATGTGAAGTTTTTTATATTTTTTAATGTCTTGTAAACAATACTTTGTAATTTTGTTACAAAATAAGTAAGTCTTCATAGTTAAGGGTTTTGTATTGCCTATTAACCATATTACCCGGATTATCCGGATTGCCTATGGTTCCTGTTAGTCCGGAAAAATGAGGTTTTACTGTATCTAAAAATGTAGAGCTGATAGAGAAAAACCGATTTCATATTTAGATTCAGCGCCCCAAATATAGCTAAAATCCGTTCTAAAATCCTAGGCACCAAAAACAATTTTTTTTTGTAGCCCTGTGTTAATTATTTTACCAATTTGAACGTCGGCGTTCCATTCAAGATCTGTTTATGGCAAGGTTATTTCTTGTCGTTCGGAATTCGCATGTACCTGAAGATCAAAAGTAATTTTAAAATGCTTGTTTAGCCATTGATGATCTTTCGCGAAGAACTTATCAAAACAAAACAGTCAACCACAAAAGAATGCAAAATTTTATCCAAAATGAGGCAAAAAGGTCATTTGTTTTAAACTGTTCATTTTGGAAAATGCATTTTTCTCGATAAATATGTCTGAATTATACACTGAAGTGCCACTGAATTAGGGATAGCAAAGCCTATGCAAATTGTGTAGCGCTGCGCATCATGTATGCGCAAGTGAGGGCGCTGTGGTAACTGCATATATAGCGCGTACTGTGGTTGTTCTGAATTAGTTGTTGGAATTGCCAGTATGGGTAAACTGCCTGATTTAGACGCCTTCGATCGCGGACAAATCGTAGGTGCGCGACGCATGGGCCATTCAATTTCCGAAATAGTCAGACAGCTAGGATTTTCAAGGGCAACAGTGTCAAGAATACATGGTTGGTGGAAAAAAAACTAGCGATCGGGCAAACTGCAAAGGACAATTAGCCTTGACAGTGCGTGGTGAGAGACGGCTCAGGCGTATTGTACGTAGCCAGCGAAGCCAAACATTAGCTCAAATTTCCACCCAGTTTAATGACGGTGCCAGTCGTACAGTCAGTAAACGGACTGTGCAACGCTCACTTCACCGTATGGGTTTCGGGAGCCGTCGACCTACGAGAGTACCATTTCACTATACTCGCCATCGGGCTGCACGTCTTGCCTGGGCAAGAGAGCACAGAGACTGGAGTGTAGAGGACTGGAAACGAGTAGCATGGAGTGATGAGTCTCGATTCCGACTACTTAACGCCGACGGGAGGTTGAGAATATGGCGTCAGGCTCATGAATCCATGGATCCTGCATGCCTGGCTGGAACTGTACAAGGGCATGGCGGCTCAATCATGGTCTGGGGTGTTTTTTCGTGGCACAGTTTGGGATCTTTGGTGCGTGTACCAACCTCCCTCAATGCAATTCGGTACGTAGAGTTGCTGGGTGATCACCTCCATCCGTTTATGCTTTTCTGTTACCCGCACGGTAATGGAGTTTTCCAGCAAGACAACTGTACCTCTCACAAGTCCCAGTTGGCTACTGGCTGGTTGAATGAGCATTCCTCTGACTTCTCTGTCATGAATTGGCCACCTAGACGCCCAGAATTAAATCCTATTGAGCATCTTTGGGATGTTTTGGAACAAGGCGTGAAAGGCCATCACACAGCACCAAAGAACATTACTGAATTATGGACAGCTTTAACCATTTTTTGGCAAGCCATTCCCGTGGAACGTTTCCAGAAACATGTTGAATCTATGCCTCGTCGTGTGGCAGCCGTTATCAAGGCCAGAGGAGGCCCAACTCGTTACTAGGTAGGTATCCCGAATTCAGTGGCACTTCAGTGTAATAAGCATTCATATGATCAGTATTTAAATACACAATACTTTACATTGTAAAGCTAAACTTGAGATATTTCAATTTATCCTGGAATTTTTAAATCCTAAACTTAATAGATATGATCAGTTTAAAAATGCACAATATTATCTATTATAATACTAAAATTGTACATATAATTCAGTTTATTGTATAACTCTTAGGTTAAAGACATATAACATTAATATGGTCAATGTAAAAAAACATAATATTATGTATTATAATGTTAACACTTATCATATGTATGTGTATTCTTGAACTGACAGGTATTAATGTAATAGAAATCTATATATATAAAACGCGTAGGTATGCGGCCCAAAAATCAACGATATTTCTACACTCCGAATGGCAACGGCTGCAACTACCATATGTAAACATTAGCGGCCATCCGCAATTTAAAACCGCGTGCGTATAGTAGCAGCATATGTTACAACCGCTGATCTTTTGAGAAAATATGTTCAAACTTATCAAATCCAGTGTTTAGTCATGGACAATTGCAAGTAGGTTTATCTAGAGTCCGTTGTTTTGATTCTGTCACTGTAGTATCTCCTACTTTTGAAATACTCAACTGTGTATATCAAGAAGTTTTATGAATATTATAGTTCTATTCCGCACTATATTTTAGTACTTTTTCTGAACTTTTACTCCATTTTATAAGTGAAGAAATTTTTCCAACAATTTTTTATTTGATATGATTAAGTGGAGGTATCTGAATTGTGAACAATAGTACATACAGAAAGTGATTTAATACACACTATATTTTAATGCTTCCTGAATTTTTCTCCATTTTTTAAGTGAAAAACATTTTACCCAACAATTTCATATTTGATGTAATGATAAAGTGTAGGTATCTTAATTTTGAACATTGTACATACAGAGAAGGATGTAATTTTTAAAATCATTGGTGTTGGGTTTCTCAGTCTTACCTTTAACTATGTTCTGAAGTAATGGAAATTCGCATTTTTTAATCACGACGTTTTAGAGTCAGCGTTATAGTGAATTTAGCGATGATTATAATTTTTTTGGATGAGCTCCCACTACCCCTTAACAACGTTTATTTATGATGACAGGTAATGGTACAATTCCTTACATAGGTTATTTCAGTTGAGTTGTTTTGCAAAAGAAAATATAAAACTAAAAGCGACCATGCTGGTCGCACAGCGGCTAATCCGTAATTTTTTTATCACAAAATCCAAAATATTTAAATATGTAGTTCTGACACTTTTTGTTTTTGTGTGTGCTTGCTATGATCATTCTATTTAATGAATACCGTGAAACAAAATAAAGATTATTTAAAGCATTTTATTCGGTCTTTTAATAAATAAAATCTGCAGCTTTGTCTAAAATACACTTAAAATTTTAACATATCATGGATATAATTTAAAGGGAAAAAAGATAGAAATGTTCGGATCTCTCTTTCAGTTTGAGAAACACAAAAGTCATTTCAATCATTAAAATACTTCAGTAGCAAAGATATCACTTGCAAGTCATTCGTCTTCCCTTAAAGACGTTATTAAATAAAGAGGTACCAGCATTATTATGCTATTGACGTATGCAAGACTAATAATGCTCAGATCGGGAGCTTAATAATGATATTTCTTGAAAATTTAATATCTCAGGGTTCAGAATAAAGTGTCAGTAACACCCATTAACTAGAGAAAAGCAGTCTTTTTTCGTTTTTAAATTTATTGGATAGAGTGAGGGAAATTATATTCCGTTTCAATCGATTATAAATGAAAGCGATTAGGTGTTTCCGTTTTTTGTCATGACAAATTTAGACTTAATGTTATGCACTTCAGTATCTGAGAATATATATAGCTCTTTTTTTTAAGTGGGATGCTTGAAAGAATCTAATCGTGATCAATTGTGGATGCTTCATAATTATTTAGGAAACAGTGACAGATTTAAATAAATAATACTCATTAATAAAAGAAAAATATCAGAGAGGAATATCTAGAAACAAATTGAAAGGAGTTGATGTCAAACTACAATCTATCGTTAATTTATGCACTTTGTTTTATAGTATGTTTTAATTAACAGTTAATTCACTGTGATAATTAATACTTTACTTTTTAATATTTATATACAGATGGGTCTAAGAGTTTCGGACTGGTGGGGAAAATTTCGAATCCCAACGGACGTTGTTAAATAACTTCGTGTCTAGGGCGGTTATGTGTACGTTCAATCCGTTGATCGAAAAGTCATTTTTTAAACTGTAGGTCCCGGTCTATTTAGGCCTCGTGTAGCAAAAAATTGACCGTAGCCCTCAAAACCAAACCAAACCTTTCACGAAGGCAATGGGTTAAGGAAGGTGCGAGCCCTCCTGAAGTCTCCCGAGGGTGCTTGATCAAAACTGAATAAGAATCAAGGTAGCAATATTTACTCACCTGGGTGGTTCTCCCAGATAACAAGCAGTCAACAAATTTCAGTGTTCTCTGGGAATGTCTCGGACCAAACGCCTCCGCATTATCCCCAAAAATGTTATATATAAGAAAATGAATAGAAATACAATATTTTAAAATGTCTTTTCTAGTATTGAAATATTTTAATAAGCTATCCCACTTCAAAACAGCCAAGTTTAGTTTTAGCAACATCCATTGAGTTTGACCTTTAATTTTGTATTTAAATTACGAAGCTTTTTGAAGACTTACGCTGTAAAACATATAACTTTTTTTCCACTAGACATATTATTGATGGGTTAACTAGAAACATATCTAAGGTCTACCTAATGATCGATTAACAATAATCGATCATTGTATTTGCATAAATCCAAAGAAGCTACAAAAAATGCTAAATTCAGCAAGAACCATTACTATAAATTCCGCGTAGCCAGATTGCCGAAGAGACTGGTTTGTTCGGAGCTGTTTATGCGAGTTGCCTTCAGTGGCTCATAGCTAGATGACTTCTAAGCCTAAGCGAGTTTTTGACACTCTGGCATAAAGAGTTTGATGGGTTAGTAATAGTGGATTACCGTGCAGCATCACTGGTCTGACTTTATATATATTATGAGTAGATGAACTTCATTTCCTTGTATAGTGTTTATAACATTTGGTACCAGTCTTTATTCAGTATTGTTTTTACACTGCACGTTATATATGTCAAGGGGATAATAAATTTTTTTATTTATCGAGTGCCATAAGTGTCATTACTACTTTATTAGAGGGTGACTTCGATGTACATATATCCTAGAAAGGGTAGAAGCCACATATGTCTATACATAGTTTAGAAAATTATCCATCTTTAGCTCAAAAGCAATGTAATTTTTAGGCATTTTGTTTTTTAAATATTCCGTAGATAATGTACAGCGAACAAAAATGCAGTTATCCGTAAAAAACAAAACGTAAAGTAAAACTGATCATTTCATACTGAGATCTAGATAATATTTCTTTTATATAAATTTCAGAGAAAGCCGGTGTAGCATTACATTTTTAACGTATTATTACGTTCCTCTATAACGGTCCTCAGGAAAGCAAAATATCAGACACTAAAACCGTCCGTCCTTATATCGCGAGTTATAATTTGGGAAACGCACCTAATCCAGTCTGAATCGCTTGGACAAATTTTAACATACATATATGTGTATATATATATATACACATATATGTATGTTAAAATTTGTCACACACACATATATATATATATATATATATATATATATAACATATGCATACATATACACATACAAAAGAGGTAAGCAACGGTATGAAAACTTGCGTTAATTACACACGGTAGTTTCGTTAGAAGAGACTTACTGAATTTTTTTTCTTTGGTTTATATATCTATAGATCTAGAAAGCAGAAATAATGCAAATATACAACGTATCCTAAATGTTATTTTTATAGATAGTTTAATTTCTTTGTAACTAAGCATTGGGTTCGAGAACATAAAAAATATCTTTCGTTTGTTAATTTTATTTTATTTCCTCCCCATTTGCATTATACATATATATATATATATATATATATATATATATATATATATATATATATATAGTTATTTATATATATATATATATATATATATATATATATATATATATATATATATAGTTATTTATATATATATATATATATATATATATATATATATATATAATATTTTTAAATACAGTTAATTAAATAAATATAATTTTAAATTTTTTTGTTATTATGGCACAGAATTTTGCTTGGATATTTCCCTTTCTCGTATTGATAGTGAAGAGATATATTCATTCTCACAATAAATTAAATAATAAGAAACATCTTTGTTAAAACAGAAAGAGAGGTATTTTAATAATGCCCCACACCAACTCTTATGAAAAATACTAAAAATCCATTTGTAATCTGCAAGCCTTTTGCGACTTCTTTCCGCTAATGTTAAAATGAATACCTCAATTATATATTGATGTATGGCATCTTAACGTCTACTATTGTACTTCGAAACAGAAGAATTTATCAGAGGTTTTGGAATGTGCGCCGATGTTGTTTCATAAATATTCAGATTTCTGAAGTAATTGAATTACCACAGGAGAATGTAATTAAATTAATCTAAAAGGGATACAATATCCTTACAGACATATGTTTTATTGCACATAAAAGCGTCTCGTAGCTAATAGTGTTGCGTGTGTCTAGACTGGTCGCGCAGGATGAAATATTTTCATTCAATAACTGTAGACGCATACGTTTTAAATTTATTAATAAGCATGACGAAAGCTTTTTTAAGATGTTCATATGAGTAGAACCCGGATTGACTTTATTTAGCATCATTTACTTTTGAATCTTATTATATATATTTATATTGGGTTGATCGGAAAGTAATGCGGAATTTTAGCTTACCAAAAATCTAATGTATAACAGTCCTTTAAATTGATTTTGTAATCGCAAATTTTATAACTGCTATAATTTTGAGCTCATTCCCTTTCGTACCCCCTTTCTTTTTCTTATGATTCATTCTTTAATTGCTGACTTATCAGCTATATCATACTTTATTAATTTCAGCCTCATTGAAATGCTGCAGAATACACAAATGCTATCGGGGTATGCCAATGCCAACGATGGTTTAAAAAGTTTCGAGAAGGAAATTTCAATCTTGCGGACGAGCCTAGATGTGGGAGGCCAAGGCAAGTTGATGATGATGAACTGAAGATAATGGTCGAATCAGATCCGCAAAACACCAGTAGGGAAATAGGTGAGAAACTTCATTGTATATAAACAACAGCAATAAAATATTTAAAACGAATAAGCAACTCTTGTTCTTTTTTTTTAAAAACCAATTTTACTAAATCATAGGATCATAAAAAACAGATTTAAACAGTACAGTAAATGCATTTGTAAACATTTCTTGTTTACATACAAGTATATACACCAGTTTGAAATTGACCTATAGGTACGATTTTGACAACCAGTAGAAGTTGGTTTCCAAAATCATACCTGATTTTGGTTTCGAAGTAATAATACTTAAGTACTGAAAGAAATGTACATTTATGAAAAAGAAGTACATTTAAGACAATAATAAAGTTTGATGTCTTTTTATACTTCTCCGCAAGCTTCGTGTATCCAAATTTACATCTCAAGCATTGAATTCTGCTTTCGGAGACTGCTTTCTTCACAAAAAGGAAGAACCATTCTTCATTTGTTGTTGGTACAGTAATATTCGAGGTAGCACTTGTTGAGGTATTATGTAGTGATACACATTTACGATTTTCTTTTGGGTGAGTTTTCTTTTGTTCTGATTTAAATAATTGGGTTTGCTTTTCTTAAATAGCAACGTCGTTTGTTTTTTCTTATCTTCCAACTTATCGAGATAATCTTATTAAGTATTGTGGGAAGAGGAAAAATTTCCTCAATAGGTATTTTTTAAACAGAATTTGCATTAACAATTTCATTTTCCGAAGAAGTACAAAGTTACTGTATAGTTCATTGCCATTGTCTTATTTTTCTGACGTGTGTGGTTTATTCAAAATATTACTGGACACAAAATATGCATAACTAAAAACCAAGCGATTGACTGGCCAACAACCAAATAAATTACCAATAAATATTTTTAATTTTTCAATATCGGTCAGTTGCTTAAATCGTACAGGTATGATTTGGTGAACTACACCGCAGTACGATTTAGGCATCACGTTGGCGTCTGAGAAAATTTTTCATTGAATCTCAAAATGAAATTTAACAAACTTTAAAGAAATGGGGTAAGTAATATAACTTCTATAAGCTTATATTGGCATAAAAACAAGTATAATTAAACCATATTTTGAACAGATACTGCTTATGTAACACTATTAAAATTTTACATCATTCTTACGTGTTTTTTACAAGTTGACTGGAACAGAATAGATACACTTCGTACACTATATAAGTTATCTTGTAATATAAATGACTCATTTTTTAAGATATATTATTAGATGTCGTCACAGTTAAATATTAAGAAGCAATTGGATGTGGTACGATTTAGGAGACTGGTACGCATTTGGCAACTTTCCCCCATACACACACATATATATATATGTGTGTGTGTGTGTGTGTGCTCGTGCTCGTGCTCTCACTAAAAGATTTGTCTAATTTCTTAATATATTTTCGATTGGATGGAAATGTGAAATATATACTTTATACTGATACCTATATAAGTTAACACTATATCTTGGTTTGTGAATAAACAGATATTTTATTTAAACGGTTTTAGTAAAATTGAAACAGTATTAGTCAATTTCATGAAACGTTGAAACACTATATGGCCTTGAATAGAATAACAGAGAACGTTATTTCCAGACGAAGATAAGCTCTAAGCCTTGAGTATCATTCAGTGAAATTTTGAGAACTTTATTAGTAACTTTATAAGTAAATGTATTAGAAGTAATATTAAGGAGCAGTCATGAAATGTTGCCTGATTTGCTATAACTATATGACCAACCGGGCGAAAATTTGTAAAATATATTTAGTTCATTGTTTTAATATTTCGAAGCCTCTGGTTTGCAAGTTGTAAATAGTATTTTAACTATTATAAGAACATCGAAAATCCCAAAGGCTTTTACACTGCGCCTGTCCAGTACTCCAATATGATTCAGAATAAGGAGCTTAAGACCTACTGCCAGACTAATGATGAGGTATGCGTCGAATATATTACGTAATGTATGTTCATATAGTTTATACATACGTTTCATGAGTGTGGTTATGCTACATATGATACATAATCATGTTACCATATATTCAATAAAGTACTCATGCTTTCGTTAAAAATTATAATTATTTTCCGATGTCCATATTAAAGGCTAAATGCAACATTGTAAACTTAATTTAACAGACTCAATATTTTTAGATTGCTAGATAAAGCAAAATTTACTGCCCTTATGCAGTAGTTTAATGAGAAATGATAACACAATTCTTGTAATATTGTATTTTTAATGTTTTAAAAATGACATCGTGCTAATAACTATTAAATATACTATATTACTTTTGAAGCTTCCTTTATTTGACTTAGGTAGACTATTTTTATTGACTACTGTATTTCGGGTCATTTAAAAAAAATAAAATTGTTCGTTTGGGTTCGAGATGCCCCTTTGGGAACGTGCTGGCTTTCGGTGCTGACGGTGCTCGGATCGTATCTCGGCGGGCGCCATAAAATACCACCGTGTCTAGGCAGGATATGGGCACGTTAAATCCGCAGACCTGAAAGTCCCTCTATGAAGGTCAGAGAGGGTGGGAGAGGGTACGATTTCCCCAGATGTCACCCCTGAGGGTGCTAGGTCAAAATTTAGGTGGCAACTAGCTAAGCAGGACTCCGACCGTGGTGCTAATCAAACCGGAACAGCACATATCTACCCGCAGCCTATATGGACCTGGTCTGGAACTTCCAGCTAGGGGGGTAAGAAACGAGAACAAGAGTAAAAAAAATCGTTAAATCCACTAAAATGACCACTTTAAATGTAACAGTGTGATATTATTCTTCTTTACAAAAATTTATTTTTGTGTGATACTGTTTGACATTAGAAGTTTGACATCTTTGAAAAGGAAGTCAGTTAACATTTACTAAAAGAAAATCTTTTGATATCGAGACGATCCTAACAAAAGATTTACGGACATTAATTCTATCACAATTTTTTATTGAAACCCGTCGTATTTACTGGCATACTAGAACTGCAACATTAGATAATTTAAATTCAAATCAATATTTTTAAAATCCTCATTATATCTCTAAAAATATTCATATATTCTGTTTAATTTTTGTCGGATCATCTAGAGACTTGTTTATAAAAGCCCTCACCAATTACAAGAAATATAAATGCGTAGGAAATTATCTATGAATATTCATTAAATTTAATGCAAAATTGAACTGGTGGATTGAAATATAGTTTCAATGATAGGAAAAAAAATATTGATTTTTTCCCTAAAAAAATATACGGTGTTGAACCAGTAAAAGGCGTTATATATAAATGCATATCTGCTATAGAAGATATACCATTTAGTTATTATCATTTAGAAGGTGAAATATTCTAGTAAAGATTTGACAAATTCTTCAAGTGAACGTGATGTAGGGTCTTTCACGTTCTTAATCACTCACGCATGAATGAAATCTTGTTCCTTTTCTATAGTGAATGCGAATTTTTAGGACAAGAACCTTCTAAGTACTAATAAAGAAAATAGCAAACACATTAATTTAACGTGTTATCTGGAAGCCCGGAACAGATATATTTATAGTTGAAAGAATACACTTTTTTTATTTATGTGGGGCACTTATCCCCAGATATTTGCTCAAACACCGCGGTTAATTAATTGTTCGCTTCTTCTATGATCCTCATTTAGTTGAGCTAAGATGGCTTCCAGCGCCACCTCAGTTTAGACCGAGAATTCCCAGGGACAACATCTGAGATTCTCGTACATTCTGTCACTCCTATGATCTTTAAGGAGAGACTTTTCAGTCTACAGATTTAATGTGCCCATACCTTACGTAAACACGAGAGAATCAGAAGCGCTTATCGGGAATAGTACCGAGGTCTCTTAGTATCAAATACCGATGCGGTAACCACTCGGTTACTCAGAGCCCTCACTAAAAAATGGCAACTTTAAAAAACAATTTTGAAATTAGTGAATTACGTTTGAGGGTGAATTGGGTGTATATTCATATACTCACATTAAATAAATGTCACCATTCATGTCGTAAAATATTCGTTCCATTGACAAATTAGTGTTCCAAACCATATGATAAGGTTCTGGAATGAATTAAAATGTATGTATTCATATCCTCACATTAAATAAATCAGGCTGTGAAAGGCAAAGTGGTGTAAGTCACATTTTCAACTTTTTTTATTTGAGGGCAAAAATGCAATCTCCATGTTCAATTTATAGCGGAATTGCAAATAACTATTATTTGAAATATTATAATGATTACAATGAATTATAATTTGTTCAATTTATAGTGGAATTTTTTGTAGCTTTTGCAGTAAAACGCTTTGCATTTACACCACTTTGCCTTTCACCACCTCAATTGTCACCATTCATGTTGTAAAATATTCGTTCAATTGACGAATTAGTGTTCCAAACTATATGATAAGATTCTGGATGGAATTAAGATGTATATATTCATATCCTAAGATGAATGAGTCTCTATTATTTCCTAAAATGCTTAGGATTTCTCTAATTTTAAGCATGAAATCTAATATTCGTCCAATTCATGAATTAGTGTTCGGAATCAGATGATTTGGGTCGAGAACGAATTCGGTTTTATATTGATATCCTCACATAAAAAAGTCACCATTTATTCCTTAAAATATTGATCATTTTTGTGACTTTAAGTATGAAATCTAATATTCACCCAGTTGAAGAATTATTGTATGAAGTTATATGATAAGAGTCGGGAGGGAATTAGGATGTATATATTCATAACCTTCCATGAATAAAAGTCATTATTAATTGCTAAATATATTTATGATTTCTGTAACTTTAACCATAACATGTGGTGTTCGTCAAATTAATGGCGTTTGTTAATGTGAATTTAGTTACAATTAAACAAATAAATAATATAGTTAGAAAATTATATAGTTATGTAAATAATATAGTTAAAAGTTGCATACAGTTAATCGTAGTGTAACTTATACAGAATGAAATTCTATTATCTAAACTTATTATAGTTTATGCCCTAATATAGATCTGACACTCTTATACCTCTATTAAATCTTATTATATCTATTCTATATGATTTTGCAGAGGACCTAAGTGTGATATACTGGCGACTGAATTAGTCTTTATTTCGAAAACACATTAAAAAAAACTTTATGAGAAGCCAATTGCTAGAATAGCTAGACGCACATAATACTCTATATACGGTATAACAGAAACCAAGTTACAAACCTAGAAATTCAAGAGAAAGCTTTTGTTTTTCAGTACAACTACACTGCTATTCTAATTCTGCAGTTCTCCAAAATTTAATTTCAAAAATATATCTTTCTATGCATCAGTACAAAACTATTTTACTAAATATATCAGAAACCATTATACATGTGAAATTGTTCTTAAATAAAGAAGAACAAATGAATTTTCAAATCCTAAAAAATTTAGAATTTGATAAAAGAGTTTGGAATACATTCCTATACAGGATTATAATTGGAGTAAATTATAAATTCTTGAAGCTATTTCAAAATTTTATCATATATTCAGAGAAATTACATAGAAATAACCTATTTTAAACAATGTATGGGGAGAAAATACAATCGGTATGTTTTATATAGTAATAAATATAGGAGCGCGATAAAAGATGATTGTGAAATATTTTCGGTCGTAAAAATAATAGTTTTCTGTTCTGTGTATATTTAAAATATATGAATAATGTATCCCTGAAATAAATTTTCTATTTCATTTTGAATTATATTGCGCATGGCCAAATCATAAATTTTTTTTTCTGTGTCCTAATATAAAAAAAACTAAAAAACATAGTGTAGGGTTGACAAATACTTATAAACAGGTTTGAAAATGAACATACTACTTACAAAAACATTTTGAAAGTTTGAAACCTCAGTATATACGACCATTTCTTTCAATAAAATGTTTGAAAGGAATTTAATTACATAAGTGCGATCTCTCTCTCTCTTCATATATATATTGTGATAACTTCGGACTCCGGGTAGCTAAAAATCATCATCAATATAGAGTCAGTCTACTATATTGAAATACAGTTTTATTAAATTTTAGTCGGAAACTTTTTACACTATTTACACAGGTGTTGATCTACCTCTAGACATAGAGGGAACTGGCCTTCGTAATAACCAAATAATTTCGATGATAAAATGCACGTACAGTCACAGCGGAACTAGAAGGTCGGTACACAGCCTCTAGAGCGTACAGCTCTGAAAATAGAATAACTTTGTAAAGACAGTTATAATCGCGGGAAGCTTATAGAGCGGGCTGCTCTGAAATATGAAGATAACTTCTAGATGAATTAACGAACTAACAGAAGCCGGTAGAGCAGGATGCTCTGAGATAGCTATACTTCAGGGTGAAGTATTCGTTGATGAGAAGCTTCGAGCGGGCTGCTCTGAAAAATAAGTCAGGATCAAGTCGGTCGCTCCAGGACAACGTAGACAATAGGTGCTCTCTAGATGAGAGTCTCGACCAAGTCTGTCTAAAAACTGGATTTCTTCCGGTGGCGTTGGCAACCGTGCTTCCGGTCACGTGACTGCACAAGTTTAGGTTGGCTGGCACAATTTGTGACGTCATGTCCGTTGGCTGTGATTCGCCTGACTACGAGGCCATGTGTTCGGTTCTTATAAATCATTAGTTCACGTCGAAATAGTCATTAGTTTACGTCCTCCCAGGCCCGGCGGCTAGGAGCAACACCATTCTTTGCTTGCAGACACCTTGACTCTGATAGATACAACTGTTCGCTGGTCACCTGCTGTAGGAGGTCCGGCTGTCTGGGTGATTTATTCGGAAAGGTCGTAACGGATTCTTACAATATATATATATATATATATATATATATATATATATATATATATATATATATATATATATATATATATATATATATATATATATATATATATATATATACATAGTCTTACTGTCACCTGTATATTGTGTTTATGAGATACTATTGAAAGATCTAAGTATTGACTAAGATATGCTTAAATACACATTTAAATTGAAATCCATTGTTCGTGCAATTAATTTAGTAGTTAAATGAGTAATAGGTTTAAAGGACTTCAGTTTCCATTGACAGATTAATTAATTCATCCACATTAATTTAACATTATAGAATAATTTTACAGGATTGAATAAGTTGCATAAATATTTTAGACCATAAGTATTATGCCGTAGAAACATTTATTTTAAAATGGTTGTTGACTTACAAAGGTTTTTACAATTTTGTGTGTATATTGAGATTTTTTTTGTAACAGGAAAAAAACATTTCTTTCGTGAAGATAATAAAATATGATTTTATGAATTAATTCATTTTTCCTTCAAATTTGTTTTGTATTTCTTTTATTAAATAGCTAAGATATTTATAAAGGGCACTTTTAATTTTCCACATTATTTTACATGCTATATGTCGAAAATTTACATTTTCCCCCCGGAATGAAAAGTAACAAATGAATGAAAATTAGCAAAAATGTTGTAAAATATTTTGTGAGGTTAGAAGATACTGGAAATAGTTAGAAGAGAAATTATACAATAGCTATTTTTTACCTTTAAAATTTGTTGAGAACATTTTTCATGTATATTTATATTAAATTTTTGTTTTAAATCAAGCCATTTTCTGTCAATTTTAAATAACGTTTACCACATTTGAAAATGAAAATTTTTATTAAATTAAAATATTTTTATCTAATGGTATGTTATCTTACTAGAATTTTTGGAGAATTATTTTAACAGGATAAATCCTTTTATTCCCACAAAACGAAATTTAGTTCATTTGCATATAAATTACATTAACATAATTTAAGCCTCTTATTGAGTTATGTCATTAAACAACTAACCTGAAAATGCTGCAATGGAATAGTTAAATATTCAATGAACTCAACGAGGTTTCTATAGTGCTTTTACATTACTATATTTTAACAAACGTTTTCTAAAGCTTTAAGTTTATGTGATTATCTCAAACTCATACTGAAAGAAGTGTGTCAACTTTTATCACAACATTTTAGTTGCACTTAAAAGTAAAAATAAGTCTTTCATTCATTATTACTACTTTGCTTATTATTTAATCTAATAATCACTATATTAAATTTTTGAATCCAATGTAAAAGTATAGTCAGAAGTGGCCAATATTCTCAATGGAACACCATAAAAATTATATATAAAATTTTGTGCCATATTATATCACTAATATACCTCAACTGAAGCATTAGATGGCAAAATATGCAAATATTAATTTAAAATATACCTGCATCTTAATTCGGACTGTAAAAGGTTAGGTGAATATTTTGGTTTAGAGCATCCCTTTATCCCTTTCAAAAGCAACAACCTCCACCGTTTGCACGGTGCAGACTTTCACCCGATTTTTTAATCTAAAAAATCTTGAAAAATTTTCCAATTAAATGTTGCAAAATGTTTTTACTTCTTTAAACTGATAACATAAGGCAGCAATAACCATTTTCTGCTCATTTAACTGGAATACATTGAATGCAAGTGAAAAAAAGGACTAGATTTACACGTTTGCACTGTGTAGACGGCGCCCCTCAAAGGGATATAGGAAACTGATGCTGTGGAAGCTGAAATCTAAAATAGTTATTGTAAATGCTCATTCGAGTCATCAAGATTCTGACAAGCTTTGTAGGAACTCCAATTCCGGGAATGTTATAATCTATATATATAAAACAGTTCCGTAACTGACTCATTCATTCATTCATTCACTGACTGACTGACATACAACGCACAGACCAAACCGCTGGACCTAAAGGGCAGAAATTTTGCATGGCGATTCTTCTAATAGTGTAGGGGTGCACTAAGAAAGATTTTTCAAAAATTCTTCTTAGATTTTTTAAAATTAAATTTTTAAGCTGTTTTTTAAACTTTTTTTACGTTTGCATTTAAAATAATACATTGAGGGTTATAAAATTTATATCACGAGAAAGATCATAAAAATTCCTTCAAAATGAAATTTTTTTCAAATTTTTAACTCCATTTCCTGATTTTTGGTGAATTTTTAAAGATTAATTTTTAGAATTTAATTTATTAAATGCTGATCACGTGATTTCTTTTACTGGTACTTTAAATAAATTTATCGTCACGTGCCAAAAAAAAAAAAAGACAAAAAAATATTTTTTCTTGCTAATGCGGCAGACGATTGGACTTTATTTTGTCTATAAAAATATCCCTCACGATTTTTTTATAAATGTTTTTTTTTACATCAATTGTATACATTGATCGTCGTATTTATTATAAATATATATATATATATATATATATATATATATATTGGAATTAATTGCATACATTGACCGTTGTATTTAATTTCAATGTACTCCGTAGCGAAGCGCGGGTTTTCAGCTAGTTCCTATACATAATCTTTTTGATACCTGGAGAAAATAGTTATCTGCAGTGTGTTTCAAAGTTAGCAATAACAGATTTCCCTTTCCCTGTGTTTTTAGATTTTACAATATTTACACATGAATATAATACGCATAATTTCATTCCATAGTTTCACGTGCAAACGTCCATTTGGTAGCTTTTCCAAATATTTCTTCATACTACTAAATCCGTTAAAGAAGAATTCCAATCATATGTGCTCTTATTCAAGCATTATATTACTTTTCTTTTCATGGTCTCTAAAGGCAAACCATAACAAAAGTTATGAGAAAATATGCATTACATGGTAAATAACTGAACTCAAGGAAAAGCTGTAGATAAAAAAAATTCAGGAACAGACTTCAGTTATTCATTGAACTTAAAAAAAAAGATCTTCCTTTATTCGTTAACTTATTTCCTGTATAGACATGCTAATCAGAGTAAAGAATAATAGAATCTCTCTATCTCCATATGAATTCGTTTTAATATATCTGTCAAAATAACGTGAAACTGAATTTTTCTTTCATTTTTGTAATGCTTTTAGTTTACAAGATTGCATTTTGGATATTCAAAAATGCATTATCATAATGGAAACAGATAAAAAAATACCCATTCATTCGAATATCTTTGGAATTTATGATTGGATTTATCAAATATTCTTATTTTACTTGTGCCTATTAAGCAGCTAAATTTAATTAGAATAATAATGATAATACATTTGCAAGCCCAGAACTGAATGAATTGGGATCTGTTTTGTTTAGACAAAATCTTTACCTTTAGTCTTGTGGATTTATTGCTAATTCAAATTCCATTAAAATAGAAAAATTTATGGTCTTGTTTATGAAGCTTTAAAAGTTTTTTTGGGAGGAAATTAATTAATAGTACAAAAATATGTATTATCATATGTAGAAAATATACTTAAATCTGCCCCACAGAGGTTCAGTAATATATTACTTTTTAATGGCTCTTGTATGTTACGAAGTTCACTTACGAGACTCGCAAGAATATCAAAATGAGTTAGAATATCCCAAAACTTGCTTTAATATTTATAAGAGTGGTAAAGTATACCCTACAGTACGATAAAAATGTACATTTTCAAATCATTATATTCAATGTCCATCCAGTAATGCACGTACGGAAATGATTTGGTGTTGGTATTTCAGAAGTCACCCTTAAAACCAAAAAGTTCCTAATAGACCTTTTTCTGTGGATTTAAATAAGCACTGCTACAGCTATAAAGTCAGGGTTGTAACTTGTTGTAACTATATTCCTAGCCCGAATTCGAAAAAACTTATGGTACTTCAAGAATTTTCAAGTTTGTTTAACCTAGATTATGTACTTCAGTTGTGGTTTGTTAGAAATTATATCTGAAATAAAACAGCACTTTATGCTATATTTTCCATGGGAAGTGCTCCAGTTTTCAATAAATAAAAAATACATCTTCGTGAAACTATATCATTCGTATAATTAATTATTTAAATATTCTTTAAACATTTTAGCAATTGCATTTTAACTAAAGTACATAAAATCAGAAAATTCATCGCCATATTATCAGAAAATTTATCGAGATGTTATCTGGCAATTATAATGCAGTACGAAAGAAAATTCATAGCTTATGCTGACACGGGCTAAAATTTTAAGAGACAAATTTGTGAACGAAAAGCTAAATTTGGAAAAAAATAAATTTTATTTTCAATAATACGTTTCAATTATAAAATAATTTTTCTATTTTTAAACTGTGTCAGCAAAATTAAATTTAAACCTGAAAAATTAAGATTAGATCCTCCAAATAAATAACGTTAATTATTTATTTTCGGTTCCCTTTGGAGAGTTAAATATAAAAATCCAATACCACAAGCCTAGTAAAATATATTTTCAAAAATATTTTCTTCTGTATTCGGTATTTTTTTACCACCACATAATTAATTTATCTATTAAGAATCTATGTATGTAAAAGAACAGTAGACTCACGTCATCGCTACCAGGAATGGATTCGCAGCAAAAGCATTAAGGGGATCGTGGACCTTTATTTGAACAAATTTTCTTTATTGTAATATTGATTGTGTTATTGTAAATATATATATATATATATATATATATGTGCCAAAATAGTTTTTTTTCAAGTAAAAAAAATCATTTATAACGCTTCTATGAACTAAGTATTAAAGGTAAGTGTAGGAATAAACTTTAACTCAGTTTCTCTCAAAACAGATTTTTCAAGGTTTTTAGATATTTTAAAATGCTCCATGCGAATTAATTTTTATTCAAAATTCATGAAATTGATAAGGAAAAATCCTGATACTGTTTACAAAGTAACTGGGTATGCACTTTACAATTCGAATTCATTAATGTAATTAAATTTGATTTATAACTTATTAAAAGATTAAATTTTGATGAAAATCGGGATTTAATTCAGAAAAATAATCTCAAAAATTAACTATGCTAAGGATTAAAAATTTGATACCTAGATGTTTTGCAAATTGTTTTAAGTGATTAAAAGTTAAAAGTTAAAAGTTTTTTAAGTGATTAAAGGTTAAATTTTGATGAAAATCGGGATTTAATTCAGAAAAATAATCTCAAAAATTAACTATGCTAAGGATTAAAAATTTGATACCTAGATGTTTTGCAAATTGTTATAAGTGATTAAAATCCAAAATCGAGGAAATATCTCGAAAATTATGTCGCAAACAGCATTTAAATTTTTTTAATAATTTTTTTTATCTTAATATTAAATTTTGATCTCTTTTTAGGTACTTTATATACTGATGGTGAATTGTATATTAGTACAAAGTTTCAAATTTCTCTGATAAAAAAGTAAAGAAATAAATTTTAACGTCCACCGTTCCGTTAAATAAAACATATGTTGCATCAAATAACTACTTCGATTCTAATTTTTCAGGGATGGTGGAAGAAGAAAAATCCACCATTTTTAAATTTCTCTTATTTAAGAAAAGAAATTCTCCTCCAGTTAAAAAAACAATTCTTCATAAATAACAATGGCAAATGAAGTATTAACTACAGCTCAGTAAAACTTTTAAATATAAATATCAAAAGCAAAAAACGGAAAAAAGAGTAAAATTAATAAAATGCACTGCAGAAACAGCTGTTGTAGCATGCCTTGACACAAATTGAGTGTTTCCAAGAGAAGAAAGAACATGCCTGTTGCGTCTTCGTAAGGGTCGAGATTATGTTTTTACACTTTTAGTCTATGAAGTTGCGTTATAAGGATACTAAAATTGGATTGCATCTGTGGAAGAATTGCAGAGATCTTCATAAATTGTTATGCATAATCGTTTAATTTATTGTCGCTATCAGGCGGGTTCATTGCGTTTCAAATGATTCATATTTTGTATTTAGTACTGGTATGCCTGTTACACGGATTCTCAGACATCGAAAAGTGCAATATATCAATTCGATTTATTAACAATTTGATTTATTAACAGTTTGATTTATTAACAATTTAATTACTAGCAATTCTGGGGGAGATGTCTTATTAATAGGTTACCAGTAAATAATGGGCTGAGTAATTAATTATATAACTTCGAAATACTTGAAGAGCGAAGGTTCGTTTATTTACATCACTCTGTACGTTTTCAAGTATATGTGTGCCTGAGCATTTACCAGTATACGTGTACCTAATAGAAAAAGGAAAATGTCCAGTCCCCTCATCCAAAAAGTATAAATCCTCTAAATTAAGGAAATTGTAAAATAGCCATCCACGTGACTACAGGTAAAATATTTAAGAATTTGTCTGTAAATCTGTCATCCCAAAATATTGAAATTTTAAGCTCTCTGGACATAAAAATCATATTTTGAGATTGAATCATTGGGTATGAATGCAACATGCCGTTTTGCAGACGGATAAAAAATATATTTTTTTCTTAATATTTTTCTGCTATCAATATTTTAAAATCAATTACTGATCATTGTGAATAAAACCTGGAGTAGGCATGATTTCAACGCTCACAAAACATTTATAAGTTGAACATATTTTCATTCAAAGCCAACACGCACAGTAATCAATATCAACAATACAAAAATTCGTCTCTTTACACGAATCATATAATTGTGCACGAATCATATAAAGATGCAAAAAACTGTATTATATATAATCCAAGGAAAGAAGATTCTTGAAACGGGACGGTACATTAGAGCTAACACTTAAGTAGAAAGGGAAACTAAGGTAACACGAAAAAAAGTACTAAGTGGGTCTGTATCATGTTTTAACGTAGCGTATTCTTCCGTTATACACTTTTAATATAAAAGATACCTGAGTGCCAATGGCAAATAAAAAATATCCAAGCACGCAATAATTAAGAATGTAAACCGACAAAAAGCAAGAAATGCCAGCAAAGGAAATACCTCGCATTGTACTAATTCGTTTGGTAATCATTTCGCATATTGTTATATAATATGTTGTTCTATCCTGTTTGGAAAAAAATTACCTGCTTAGAAAGCTACCCCTCACCCCTCATGGATAAAAATATAAGGCACAAAATCTTAAGATCGCATTGCATTGTAGATTGACGGTTTCTAAGGAATTCAAATTTGTTCCATACGTATCATACTGTCGCCCAATGGCTAAGTGGTTAAGGCATCAGCCTGCTACGCCGGGGGCACGGTTTCGATTCCCGCATAAGAATTGATTGTATTCTGGAGAACTCGTCAGTCCTTCGCCTTCAAAAGGAGCTCCGTATACAAAAGGGGAGCTGCAACCCATCATCCATCACCGGTGTCATCGTTTGCTAATAAAAATTCTCCTGTGTTTGTGCGATTTATGCTTCTATTTCCTTCTATTCATATGTACACGGGACTGGGTTGGGACGGATAGAAGTCCAACCTCTCTTAAGGCAATAGCACCCCCTCTTCTGCTGATAGTGCTTCTATCCGCAGACACGACAAGAAACAAACAAACAACTTACATACTAACTAAGAGGTATTTTTATAATTACTTAACCGATTAACAGATTTGAAACTGAAATCTCCCAACATTTAACAAACTTACGTAAAAATGTTGTAACGGTAACATATATTACAACACATTAAGTTTATGTAGTGGCCATCTATGTAATACTAAAATCTGATTACACTGGTAGAAGAAGTGCAGAGACCTTTATCAGTTGTTGTGCATAGTAAATCATTTAATAACTTGTCTCTATTTGAAGGTTTTATCGTATTATTTACTTGTCTTCAAAAATATTAATAATAAATAATTACTATGCACTTAATTCACTGCTTTAGTAATCCACAGACATTAAAATCTTTCGCTTTCACACACATTACGCCCTTCTATCCATATTCTTGCAGTGAAGATATTTTTCTTTGGCCAGAAATGCTTCCAAAATTCTGTAACTCCCCCTTCTCTTCCCAATAACATCACTTGAATTTGCATGATATTCAAAAGAGAGTACTTTGAACAGGAACCAGAATTATCAGACAATAGAATACATATTAAATACGCCAGTTAATATTTTAAACCTACATTTGTTTTTCTCCTTATTTTCCTAAAATACAAATTTTCACTGTAAACTGTGTTTTAATCTGAATGTGGGAAATGTCAGGTTACTACTCCTTTGAAAGCAGGTTTATGATATGCAAGGAAATGATGCCTTGAATGATGACTAATTGTAATGAAAATATTTCTTGCCATCCTTTTCGTGTCATCATCATCGAGATAACCACGCTTTACAGATACGTCTACTAAAAACTAAGGAATACGTCAGACTGGTTTATTTAATACACTATTAACTTGTATTAACAAAACTTTCGAATTTTTATATTGTATCTAATTCTACATAATATTTCGATGCGGATGAAATGGATATGAAAATTATAGCGAAAATTTTCCTTTACCTTTTTATTATCGTTTTTTCCATCCCTCACAAAATTGTAAAAATATTATAAAAGTATACATATTTTCTATCTATGTCCATTTCTTTTCCAAATTTTCCAAATGGAAAATTTTACTTAAGGACTTTATGTACTTATGATACCTATCACTTATATTAATGTATAAGTGCTTTCTTTCAATCGATACATGCTTGGTAACTATTTTACCTATATTTCCATAAAGTAAAAAATTTGATAAATGATTTTCTTCTAAACAATGGAAATTTAGGTTTTAGAGCCTATTCTTACATGAATTATATGCTGACGAAATTTAGAGGAACTTTCCTTTGTGACAGGAAAATGTAATAACGTATACTGATTTTTAAAGCCCAATGCATAGTTTTTAATCACGCTATAAAATATTCTTTATTGCCTAACTCCTTGATTAATACGAGAACCTGATTATAAGGAAAAAGAAAGCCGACAAAGCAAAATACTATTCTCACTCCAAAACTGATTCCCGGATTCCGTCACTGTAGCCTATTAATTGCTGTGTGACGCCTAGCAGTAGACTTGTCTTATTTCTCTGGCACTTGGGTAGTTCCCTTACGAAAAGATTATTATCTCTTTCAGTGAAATATTTTTGCAAGCATTGTTCGACTTACAATGTCTATTGCAGCATACATTTCAATCGATTTGACTAAATGCTGTTTGTTATATTCTGCCTTTAAAATTACCTTGATGACGAAATTTCGTAAATTTATTCTTAAATATATTTAGATCCAAAATATGCAATATAGCCTCTAGTTATTAGAATATCATATTCATCCAACTTTATCGTTAATACCCTACAGAAAATTTGAGGATAAAAAATACCATGAATGTCAAAACATCAGTAAATAATTAAAGTTAATTATTTTATTTATTTTGTTTTGGTGTGCATTATTAGAAGTTTATCTGTAAACTTTTAACTCATACGGCAGTATATTTATAATAGAATAATTTTATTGTTACTTATGCCTGTAAGTAAAATTCGTTTACCACTGAATCCAATTTACAAAAATGAATAACTTAATTTTATTTTAAAAAGAAAATTAAGATATAAAGGAGTTATAATTAAGTGATACAAAGCGTTGTAATTAAAACAGTTACGTAGCCAGAAGAAATTTTCGGAAGTCGGAAAATGAGGTTTCACAGCGTCTAACGAAAACATAATTAATGACCCGTTGGGGTATAATTCATGGTATCAATATAAGAGGATTTGTTTTGTCCAATATACAGTCACAGGCAATCCCTGCCTTCGTCTATGTATCGGAATAAAGATTTACTCGAATATGAAATATATGTGAACAATGTTAAAGGTATTTGATGCACACAGAATGTCTGAGTGATATTTGTTTGCTAAAGTAACTGAAATAAAATTTAACACATCATTAAATATAAATATTTTCAGTAGCGAACTTAAGTTGCATGAAACCATAGCTTAGCTATCATGATACTTAATGGATATGGAGATTTGTTTCTATTCAATTGCAGAAATAAACTTTTTTCCTTATACTTATTTATGTATAAAAACGCAATATTAGCTGAACAGGTCTTCCATTGAATTAGAACGTTCTATTAAAGCAATGATGTATTTACAATAAAAGAACGTTACTACATTAAACGAAATATTCTATCTTCAGCTGCTACCATGGAGATTTGATCGTCATCTTCAGCAGCTCGTGGTAGAGTATTGAAAGAAATCCTTCTTTGTAGTCGAGAAAATAATCATTCAAATATTTTTACTTCTCATAGTCAAATTCAAATACTCTAGTCATAGTCAACGAGTTAATGTTTTTCCTAATTTAGAAATGTTAAAAGCTTAGTTGCCTCACGGATCACAAGTCGACAACAGAACATTTAAGACTGCTGTGTACTAACCCTATTGGATTCACTCACCTCAATGTCAACCTATGGTGAAAACTTGTCCAAGTACTGACGACTTGGATTAGACTTTTTTTATATTGCACACCGTAATAGAGAAAGAAATTTTACACCTTTGAGCATTTTTCGTTTTTTATTAATGCAAATGGTATTTTAGTATATATATATATATATATATATATATATATATATATATATATATATATATATATATATATATATTATTCGGAGAAAAAAAATCTGATATACGTTTGTTTTAAACAGTCATAAATTCTTTTTGTGGACAAAATTTATAAAATGAATCCTTTTGCAAGGTGCCGAAATGGTCAGGCTATCTCACACAACCAATTTTATTTCATTATCAGCATTTATATAGCTGAAATAGTAGTCAAATTTTCTCCATACTTTATAAATGAGGTGCGCGAATCCAATAGAGTTAGTACAGAGCAGCCCTAAGCCAAACTTCACATTTGGTATTGTACTAACCACAACTCAACATAATGAAACTATCAGTATATTTATACAGTTTTTGTAATGTCAGTTTGATAAGGGAATATAAACTCTCGAAATATGATAGTATATTATACATCAAGCGGTCAAATTCCCCGTAGGGGTTTCGACAGAGAGAGTTTAAAATATTTTTTATTTACACACCTTTTGTAATGTTTTTTTTTCTCGAAATGTGATAATAATTACCTATCATGTGGACCAATTCCACTCAGGAACCAGAATTATCAAACAATAGAATACATACTAAATACGCCAGTTAATTTTTTAAACCTACATTTTTTTTCTCCTTATTTTCCTAAAATGCAAATTTTCACTGTAAACTGTGTTTTAATCTGAATGTGGGAAATGTCAGGTTACTACTCCTTTGAAAGCAGGTTTACGATATGCAAGGAAATGATGCCTTGAATGATGCCTAATTGTAATGAAAATATTCCTTGAATCCTTTTCTTGTCATCATCATCGAGATGACCACGCTTTACAGATACGTCTACTAAAAACTAAGGAATTCGTCAGACTGGTTTATTTAATACACTATTAACTTATATTATCAAAACTTTCGAATTTTTATATTGTATCTAATTCTACATAATGTTCCGATGCCGATGAAATGGATTTGAAAATTATAGCGAAAAATTTTTCTTTACCTTTTTATTATCGTTTTTTCCATCCCTCACAAAATTGTAAAAATATTATAAAATTATACACATTTTCTATCTCTGTCCATTTCTTTTCGAAATTTTCCAAATGGAAAATTTTACTTAAGGGCTTTATGTACTTATGATACCTATCACTTTATTTAGATTAATGTATAAGTGCTTTCTTTCAATCGATACATGCTTGGTAACTATTTTACCTATATTTCCATAAAGTAAAAAATTTGATAAATGATTTTCTTCTAAACAATGGAAATTTAGGTTTTAGAGCCTATTCTTACATGAATTATATGCTGACGAAATTTAGAGGAACTTTCCTTTGTGACAGGAAAATGTAATAACGTATACTGATTTTTAAAGCCCAATGCATAGTTTTTATCACGCTATAAAATATTCTTTATTGCCTAACTCCTTGATTAATACGAGAACCTTATTATTAGGAAAAAGAAAGCCGACAAAGCAAAATACTATTCCCACTCCAAAACTGATTCCCGGATTCCGTCACTGTTGCCTATTAAATGTTGTGTGAGAGTTTAAAATATTTTTTATTTACACACCTTTTATAACAATTTTTTTTCATTATATGTGTCTTTGTATAACTATCGTTATATAAAAAATGCTTGTAAAATTTGAAATTTATTTTAATGAAAAAGGTAATGTATGTTAAGTATTTATAGATCTGTGGAATCAATAGATCGAATTGCAAATATGTACACCTGTAGTGTACCAGGCATCTTTGTATATAGGTTTCGTCCTTGTGATGGGTGGCTCAGTGAGGCACAGACCATAATAATGAAATCCCATATACGTCACAATACAAGAGCGAAACCTAGGTAAAAGTCGTCCTGGTACGCTGTGAGTATTTATATTTTCGATTGGCTTCGCCCAGAAGGGCATGTTCTACGCATTTTTTTTATCTTCGAGTAATCTAAATTTTGTACCGCAATTCTTGATAGACGATGATGGTTCTTTCTGAAGTGAGCTGGATTAACTGTACATTGTCAATAACCTATACAATTTTACAGAAATAACGAAGTTATATTTCCTTTTCCTCTAACATACTCATCGGCTATTCCTAGCTGAGGAGCAAATAATGATAAAGGTAAAACCAATGTCTGAGGCTGCGTGGTACACTGGAGGGGTATATGTTTGCATTTCGTTTAAAGCAGGGCGTGCTATATGCGCTTTGCCAATAGCTCCTTTTACATGTTTATAGTTTTCACAAACAGAAAAATTCCTACCAATTTCTTTTTTAGAACCTGTATAAAACTTATTTTTATATATTTTTAAAAACATTTTAAAGGGTAAAATAGTTATTTTCTCTTAATGAATATTTTTTTCAGAATTTTTTAATATAAAATAAGGAAGAAAATTGCTGAAGAATGGAAATAAAAACAAAAAATAATAATAAAATGAAAATGAATCAAAGAAAAATAAACTCTGTGCAAACTTTCATAGAGATACCTTGCAAGGAATTTAACATCCGTCCTCTTAGGGATGGCAAATCATAATAAATTCCATTCTAAGATAAATAGACTTAAAATGAAAATGCACAGAACAGGATGAATTGACGGCACAACATAAAAATGTATCTGGGTATGTAATCAAAGTATGTAGAAACATGCGGTTTGTTTGTTATTCGGTTCTCAAAGGTTTAGAGTATGTTTTAAACCGTACATCATAAAAATGCGCTTTATTGAGAATTCACTGTTCACTGTCTCCTTACTGTATCTGTAAAATTTTCATGAATTTTTTCTCTTCTTAGAAGTACGGAATATTCCATACTGTCATTTTAATAAAATTTATAAAATTTATATTTTCATATTTTTTTTCTCGTTTTAGTTCCGTCATTGCAATCTCCACTTGTTTTTAGATTCTTTGATGATGGTTTTAAAACAATAAGCTTATTAAATAGTCCATTTCATTACATTGTACTATTCGTAAATTTTAGATTTATGAACATGACTTTTTTTTTGTAAATATATGTTAAATTGGTTCTCTAAACATTTTCTACAATGCGCTTTTAGATTACTGAGAAAATGATGACAGAGTGTCATTAAACCAAAACATAAAAGAAAGTTAGTGTGCCTAAATCTACTCACCACCGTTGAGAACATACCCGGTTCAAGAAATCAGCCATTCCTTTAGAATGAAATGAATCAAAATTTTTTACCTTTGATATCCGTACAGCCACGCTAGAACATTGATCTTGCTTTTGTAAACCTGTACTTCACCTTGAGTCAAAAACGACATAATAATTTCTTCTGTGCTTTCATGCATTCCATCTTCTCAAAAGAAATAAATACTTTGTATTTAAGAACTTCAGCAACACCGAAGAAAATACATTTTTATCCGTATATAACTTAAAGAATTTTATTTACAGAAAACTTCACATATCACATGCCAAAATTCTAACAACTACAATAACAAGAAAATGGTAGATATCTTCAAAAAATGTGCTGCCACCTAAAAAGAAGATATTCTCAAAAATAAAATAAAGAAAATGTGCTGTCTTCTGTTGAAGAAAATTAGAGTCTCAGCACAGAGAAAAAAAATTATTTAACTTTCTAAAATTTTAAACTGGATCTCACAGATTAGGGAACATTCGGTCCTTTAACTAAACGGGTCTACTTTAATGGCGAGTTGAAATTTTCGAAAATGAATTAGAATAAAAATCAATGTTTATTTACTGATGTATAAGAATTAATTAAAGCTGAAAAACAGGCGTTAAAGACACGAATAGAAATGAAATAAAAATGTGCTCTAATAGTGTACGCTTTTTATCCCTCGAAGAATTCCTGTTTTTAAAGATGGATTACGTTCCTATATAACAGTCCTACGGAAAGCAAAATTTCAGATGTCCTGCGTCACGAATTATAATTTAACAGCGCGTCAAATCCTGTCTGTACGTTTGGGCAAGCGGTAAACAATTAAACAGAAAAGTACCAAAATATGTCAAAATTTTTACATATAGTTTATATATATACACACACATATATATATATATATATATATATATATATATATATATATATATATATGTAACATACTGGACAACCCAAGGAAAGAATGGGCGTCCAGCACATCACAGGGAATGAAGAGTAGTCGTGGCTCGAATAAACGACGCGGCAAGTTACGGCATTAAATTTTATTAGACGGAGAATACGTCTTTCCAAGACCGTTACAAAATCAAAAAAGCGTACATGTTTCCGTTCATGTGGTTTATATAAACATTGTCATGTGATCATCATCGCGATTAGGGATTTGCTGTTGTCGATAAGTCACATGTGGTTTTATATAATCTGCGCAGAGCTTATCTAAAATATTGGGGACGCCGCGCCTATTTGAAAAAGGAAGCCATTTAATATTTTCTCTCGAGGTTATTAGAGTTTAGAATCAAAAGCGAAATTTAGCTCGTACGCCCAAGGGAATTTAGAATAATGTTAGATTTTAAAATGGTATGGGGTTTTTAATGTTATAGAATATCCCCCCCCGTCCGAGAAGAGGCTGACCAACAATGCCTGCATTGGAGGACAGACTCACCCGACCATGTGAGGCAAATGGGCGTCGACCACAAATTTGGAAAAGTTTGAAAAGGAACATATGTTTTAAGTTAATTTAGTATGATGACCACATGGCAAGACATGGCACATTTCAAATTTGAATACATAAAAATACACTAATGATTTACTAATTTATGAACACAATAAAAACAAAAAAATTATAGTAATTAATGATCAACTATAGAAAATTGTAAATTATGTAAATTTCTTATATTGTTGCTGTGAAAAAAAATTAAATTTTTAAAATGCACCTATCATCAACTGAAAACAATGTTGAGCAGGGCTGCAGTCCCCACACAACACAATCTCAGAAAAAAAAAATCAATTAACATAACCAAAATTTGTAAACTACCAAAAATTTTCACTGGAAACGTACATTTAATACAATATCTACCATCATCTCGATTTGAATAATACAGAATAACAAAACATAGTAATAAAAATATCAAAAACAAACAAAAATTAAGTAAATGAAGTTGACTTTGATAACAGGATGAAAAATTCAAAAATTCTTCCTCAACGTTCACTACTATGGAGTGAGTCCAAAAAAAAAATTTATTTATTTATCTTGTAATGATTTATCTGTGCAACATTTTTAGTCCTTTCACAGTCATTAGTATGTTGAGGAAAAAAACACCAATTAAAAAAAAATCACAGTCTTTTTAGTGCTGTGTCATTTCTGCTTCACAAACGTAGAATGCATAAATATCACATTATCTCGACTTGTTTACATATAAAGAAAATTAGTTCTTTAGTTACATAATAAAAATCACAGTTTATAATAAAAATCACACTTTCAATAAAAATCACATTTCAAATATATAGATTGTATATAAAAATTACAGAACATATTTTATTTTTCAAATAACTCAATCGTGTACGAGTTCTCAGTATATCAATTCTGATTCATTTTATCTAGTTTTTATATCTTTATTTATCTCACTATTTTTTCTTAATATCCATTATCTCCTTTATTTCAATATTACTTATTATCAAGAAAAAAAAATCTCTTTTCAATATCATTTATATTTCTTATTATTCTTATTTCATCATTTCTTATATTCACTTTATTTCGACAATATTTATTCATTCCAAAATTCTATTCAATATTCTTTAATTATACTTATTCATATTTATTCTAACTTTATTTATTAATTCTCAATACTTTTCACTTTATTTTCAAATTATCTATTTACTATTTATTTGTGTACACTTACTTTAATTCTACGTGGATATCCAATTTTTTGTGTTGAAGGTACCTTGTTGTATGTGTGTTACCCAAATTCTTAGTTTCAAATTTTTTTAATTCTACCTCTAAGCAGTGAGGGTTGTGTTTATGTTTGTGTAACAAGTGGGTTTTCTTTCTCCATATTGTTCTCTGACTAATAAGGAGGAAGAGTCTTTTAGCCTTACAGTGGACTAACCGTAAATCTCCGACAGAATATGACTGCGTTGAAAAACAGCATCTTGCATAGTACACAGATGGAGAAAAAGGAAAAGGTGCAGTTGTCATACCTGTGGGAGTGTAATATATAGAAATGGGAGGACAAAAAGAGTGGCCATCCCAGCCCTGTTTTAGTAATTACTCAAGCAAATGATCTTCAGCACTTTAAGTGACTGAGTTGATGAATTAAAAACAAATAGCAAAAAAAATTAAAAAAGATCTTAAACAGTTGGGACGACATCCAACGCGCTTGTAGAGTTGGGTGATAGGAAAGTGTGTTTCAAGAAATAGGAAATTTACTGAAAGGTTAAAGAAGTAGAGTTGTCATAGTCGGTGTTTAAATTGAGATCCAAAAAAAATTCACATATAATAGTATTCTTAAGAAGAAAGTTTCAGTTAGACAGCCTTTTTTTTAAATTTTTTTATATATATCTTTAGTAGGACAACACATAATTAATTATATCAAATAAAAAAAGAAATATAATGATGTTAAGCATCACATAGAAAAGAAAGAAAAATGGATCTAATGTTTGTCATTATTCGTGGTGTAGTTTTAAGTTCTCAGGTGCATTATAATATCTCAATCTGCAAGCATGGACAATTTCAGAATCTCGTTTAGTGTGAAAGTTTGGTCTATCAATTTCATAATTAACTTTTGACATTTGTTTTAGAATAGTGTAAGGTCCAGAATAGGGTGAGCTTAATTTTCTTGTATTAGGGTAGTGAAATTCTTCGAATAACACTAAATCTCCAACATTAAATTTAGATTCTACAAAACGTGCATCATATTTTACTTTATTCCTATTATGGTAATTAATTGTCCTTTCTTTAGCTAATTTTCTCGCCTCATCCACCTGAGGATAAAAATCTTGTTTTTTAACATGAGGTTCATAAGGTAATATTCCAAAAAGTAGGTAAGCTGGGGTCATTTGGGTGACTGAATGAGGCGTATGATTGTATTCATTAATTACTTCATTTAATAGGTTTGTCCAAGGAGTTTTGTTTGTTGAGTTATGTACTTTGCACCTTAATCTAGTAATTATTGTTTGATTTACCCTCTCTACCTTTCCGTTCGTTTGTGGATGATGACTCGAGGTAAGTAATTGTTGCACATTGTTATGCTCTAAAAATCTTCTAAACTTTGAACATGTAAAAGCTGCATTTCTGTCGGTTAGCAATTTTTTTGGTGTTTGAATTTGGAATATTTGTTTTAAGCAATTCGTATAAGTTTCAGTAGTTACGCTTTTTGATGGAAAAGCCCAAATATAACGCGTTGCATGGTCAATTATCAAATGTAAATATTTCTTTGTGGAATTATAGTAATTAAATCCGCCTACTGTGTCTAAACTTAAGCACTCAAAGGGTTGGTCTGTCGGAGGTACTTCTTGCAGCAATCCAAACCTTTTCTGTCTTTTCTTTTTGTTTAATTGACAAGTATGGCAATGTTTAACACAATTACTAATGTCCTCATTGATTTTGGGCCAATAATATTGGGGTGTAAGTAATTGCATTGTTTTATTTATTCCAGGGTGTCCATAATCCTCGTGGGCTCTTTTTAAAATTTCTAACCTCAATGAAAACGGTACTACAATTTTTAAAAATCCTTTCTTTCTCATGTAGATTACATCATTTAGTTTTTTATATTTAAGTCCCTGTACATTGTCTTTATTTTGAAATTCTACAATTTTTCTTAGTTCAATTAAATGGTTTATTTGGGTTTTAGGTTCTAGAATAGGGTTCCTTGAAAGCATGTCAGCTTCAATATTTGCAGTTCCCTTCTGGTATTTAATTTCATAGTCGAACATACTTAGTTTTAATGACCAGCGAAAGAGTCGACCTCGAAGATTTTTCACATTTTTAAGCCAAACTAAGGCAGCATGGTCTGTGTGAATTGGGAACTTTTTCCCGTGGAGATAATGATAATACCTGTCTAAACTGTCCACAATTCCAAACACTCAAGTTCAGTAATAGAATAATTTGCCTCATAGTCCTTTAATACACGAGAGTGATATGCTATGGGATGCAACACCCCATCTTCACCTGGCTGTTTTAAAACAGCTCCAACCTGTTGTTTACTAGCATCCACACATAAATGACAGTCTTTGTTTACATCATACAATTGCAATATTGGTTTACAAGTCAATAAATTCTTAAGATCCTCAAAAGCTTCTTGGCACCTGTCTGACCATCCCCATTTTACCCCCTTTTTCAATAATGTATTTAATGGCTGTCTTACTTTTGCATATTTTGGAATAAACTTATTATACACATTTATTGTGCCCAAGAATCTTTGGAGTTCTTTTACATTAGTTGGTGGTTTCAAACACTTTATCTTTTCAATGTTAATGTTGTCTGGGGCAATTTTCCCATTTGTTACATTATATCCAAGAAAATTAATTTGTTGTTGCAGAAAAGTACATTTAGTTAATTTTAACTTGATATTCTCTTTTTTGAAAATGTTAAATAGTATCTCTAAATGTTCAAGGTGTTGTTCTTTGGAGTCTGAAAAAATTATAATATCATCGAAATAGTGGCATGCAAAGTTAACTTTATATTTATCTAAAATTCTCCTGATAGTCCTATTGAATATTGCAGGGGCGTTCTTTAAACCAAATGGGAGTCTTAGCCATTCGTATAAGCCAAAAGTAGTGGCAAATGCCAATTTCTCAGTATCTTTTGGGTGGACGGGTACATGCCAATACCCTGAGGTAAGGTCTAAAGTTGAAAAGTAATTAGCTCTGCTTAATTTATCTAGAATATCATCAATTCTGGGTAAGGGTTCTGCATCTGTCTTAGAAATTAAATTTAGTTTTCTGAAATCAATACAAAGTCTAGTTTTTCCCTCATTTCGCTTTCTTGCCAAAGTCACAGGACATGAGTATGAACTATGTGATTCTTTTATGATTCCTGCTTCTAACAAATTTTTAATTTGGGTCCTGATCTCTTTTTCCTCAGTTGGCGAAGTCCTGTATGCTCTTAGACTCACTGGTAAATCAGAATTTAGGATTATTCTTTGGGGTTCCATCCTTATTTTGCCTATGTCATATCTGTTAGTTGAAAACATTCTATTATTTTTTTGCAATAAATTCTTTAATTCCCTATCAACATCTAAATTTTTGATTTGATCATTAATGTCAACATTTTCATAATTTGGATTAATTTCTGCTTTGATTCCACCAGAGCTTTCATTAAAATTGTCATTTACATCATAATCAATACAGAAAATATCATTTTCTTTCTGCGAATTTTCTTCATAAGGGTTAAACATATCAGAAACTTCAATTTCATGACCATTACTATTATTATCCACATGCTTATTATCACATTTATTTTGTAGGTGTAATGAAATTTTACTTATCTCACAAATATTAACCATTTTCAAAGCAATTCTATTTTGATACACACACAATTGGTTACAATCAATTACTAATTTAAACTCTTTACACTCAGGAAGTCCCAGAATAAGATAAGGCAAGTCATTATCCAAAGCATATGCAGAAATGTTTCTAATTATTTTCCCTATTCTCAAAGTTAATACACATTTAGTTGTAATTAAGATTTCACCCTCAGCTTGCCTGACCTTAATTGGAGAACTTGAATAGCATTTCAGTTGACATTGCTTGACCAGTTTTTGTGACATCAGACTAATAGTCGAAGCAGTGTCAATCACACAATTTAAAAAATTCTGTTTCTCATTTTCATATAGTCTTTTTGTTTTGTCAACCCTATTATTTCTGATAATGTTTCCCCTCAATGACAGTAATTGTCATTCTGGCGCCTGATCTCTTTCAAATTCAGGTTCCTCATAATGATGTTTATTGTCTGACACCGACATCTTATCAAATCTCTCATTAATAGAGCAAGTTTGTTCCCAATGATAAGCATTACTTATGCCAAAGTTAGAACATTTTCGACATGGTCTAGATGGTAAGTCTGCATATTGTTGGTGGTGATTAATTTGGTTACTGGGATTGGGTGCAAAATTTCTATTCAACCTTTGATCTCTGGGTTGCCATTGTCTGAATTGTTGCTGCTGACTATAATTAGGTCTAAACTGAGTTTGTTGATTATTATTAGGTCTAAATTGAGGCTGGGAGGAGTAATTTTGTCTAAATTGGTGAGGTGGGCTATAATTCATCCTAACTTGAGGTTGGTTATAATAATTCTGTCGTAATTGGTTCCTATTTTCAAATCTAGTGTTAAAAAAGTTATCCCGATTCCCTTGATTAGTTTTGTTTTCTTCATTATTTATTTTGATTAGCTTATTAGCCAACACTATCCATTCTGTTGTGGTTTGAGGAGGATTTGCAGCTATGGTCATTCTCATTTGAGCATTTAGGCCTTGTGTTAGGCCTTCTAGTATTAATTTCTGTGATAACCCCAATCTCTTTCCTACATCAATTTTTTTATGAAAATATTTGGTTAAGTCATCATTATATTCAAATTTCAAATTGGAAAATTCAGAGAATTCCACGCTATCTGCCTCAAAGAATAATTCTTGCAAAGTGTCTTTTAATTCTGTCCAATCTTGAATGTCTAAACAATTGTTAATAAAAACTGTTAGAGCCTTCCCTTTGAGAAATTTTGAAATATATCTTAATTTTTGTCCCTCTGGAACATTTGCTTGGCAAAATTTCTGCTCAATATAGGCAAGCCATTTTTGTAGTTTCATTCCTCCCTCTGGGTCAAAAGGAATAAAATCCCTGAATTCCCTCTCTACATTTTCAAGTTGAAAATGGTCTTTGCATTCTGTCTTTATAGTTTTATCTTCCATCTTATAAGTTTAACACAATATCACAATTATATTTCAATTTAAAACAAGAATATAATATCATACAATCATAGTTTACTAAACAATTTTAAAAAGTTTATGATGGTAGACATACAACCTGGTCATGTGATGCTTGTCTTGTTACTGTAAAATTCTCGGTTGCACAAATTTTTATTTTTATTTATTCACGGTACAGCGCTAGGGCTTGCATACCGGCTTAATTAAATTCACACACAAGAACACATCGATGATTTTTGAATGGTGGGGATTACGCACTTTTTACATGATGACACTCGCGAAGAATTTAAATGGTGATCACACGAAGCAATGGGGAACACAAATCGTAAGTATACACATTCCGGCACAAGATTTCTGAAAAGGAAAATACACAATTTTTGAAGAAACACCGGACTTGGACGCCCACACGTTGAAACTGATCCAGGATGAATCTCACAGCAAGCCGAAGCACTTATTGACAATCTCA